>JAPVLO010000235.1:0-310000 GCA_027257055.1 Cephalopachus bancanus
TCAAGTTCCTCTCACATGGCCATCTCTGGTTCTCTGCAGCTGGGAATTGTTCTCTGATTTGAAGGACTCATGTGATTAGATTGGACCTACTTGGATAATCTAGGATAATGTCTCCCTACAAGGTCCTTAAATTTAATCTCCCCATCTCAAGTCCTTTTTGCCATTTAAAGTAACATAGTCACAGGCGTCTAGGATTAAGACATTGATGTTTTTGTGGAGCCATTATTCTGCTTACAAGGCCAGGATTGTTATTAGGCTTACTCAGCAAAATGGCTGCAAACTTTAACCAGCTGTAACCCATCTTTATAATACTATCTAAAGGACTGGCACCAAAAAATATATATTTTATACATGTATATATGTAGAGAGAGAGTGAGAGAGAGAGAGAGAGAGAGAGAGACACCATGGTCTCAAAGAACAAAGAAGAAATAAACAATAAACTTTGGTGGAGATAGGCAGGTGGAAGGCCTTAATTAAATTGTCCTAATAACCACGCTCCACTTATGTTGGGGTAACTAACATCCTTGTGGATGGTGCTCACAGCTCCTCCCCTCTCAGTTCACCCCAATATATACTTCAACCTCCTTTAGTAACTACATATTCAGAAAATGTTTTACAGCTATCTGAACTTGATTTAAGTTATTAAATACATCCCCAACAGGCTGATCACAAATAAAATGTAATTCTCAGTGAAGCCATAATGACTTAATTCGTTTGATCTGCGATAAATTAATTTCATCTACTTCCTTAAGCTCCAATTTTATTAACATTTATACTTTGGATACTTTGATCATTTTATATGTTTCAAATGAAGTTTTAGTAACATGTGAAGAAATGCCAAATATTATAAAATTTTAATGCAATCTTGTATTGAACAGGAGTTGAATAACTTGGAGTGGCCCAGGAGGAATAACACATTTTCCTTGGCTTTTTTTTTTTTTTTAATCACCTGTAGTCTTACACTAAATCCATTTGTAAGTAAAATAACCTAGAGAACATACTGAGTCACACAGCATTTGTCACCATATCTCTTTGCAAGTGAGGTCACTCAGAGACAGGCTAGGGACCAAATTCCTTTTCATACTGATGATGACAGCTGGGTATACCAGGTCAAGGTTGGGATGACAGGGTGTTAGCGCCACTACTTCTTACGGGGGTGAAGTTGCAAAGAATTTAATGCAAAGAATATTCGAAGCTTCACACCCTATGTGTACTATTTTCAGTGCTAGACCCTTCCCTTCTCTAGTACCTCTTCATTGGAAGGCAATGCACATATGCATGCCCACACACACATAAACCTCAGTAAGTGAGTGAGTGCTTGATGAAGCCTTATCCTCTATGCTTACTCTTTCTCTTGATAATGATGCTGAGACAGTTTGTCCTTTAAGTGCCTCATTTATACAATTATGAACAGATAAGTAGATATATTTTTGAAATATATTTGTCTTCCCTTCTGATGCCCATCTCCTTCTGAGAATGACATTGAAATATCTTTAAAATATTCTGCAAATAAAAGAAAGTTCATTCCTGGCTATATCACATGCTGAAAACTTAAATATATGAACCCTATGTTTGCTGAGCAGATTTATTTGTGCTTCTACCTGGATCTACTGACTTAAATTATTGTCTGGTATCTGCTTCAGGTAAAAGGATCTAGGCTGACGGTATGGTATCATTTTTAAAAAGTAAAAAATTTTGAGAGACAGGCATGATGACATCAGTAGCAGCAACACAGATTTTTTAAATGAGTGTGATGGTGACTTTTATGTGCTGCATTAAAGGATACTCAGAGAATAGGGAAAGCATTGTTTCTGGGGCATCTGTGAGGGCGTTTTAAATCAGTAGACTGAGTAAAGATGTGTACAGTCCACCATGGACAGGCATCACTTATGCCATTGACATTGAAATACCCTGGTTCACAGTCTTTCATTCTTGAACTGAGAGTTACATCATTGGTTCCCCTTGTTCTCAGGCCTTTGGACTCAGACTAAATTGCACTATTGACTTTTCTAATTCTCTGTCTTGTAGATGACACACCATGGGCCTCCATAACCACATGAGTCAATTTCCATGAAACATCCCCTCTTAAATATCTATATATATCCTACTGGTTCTGTTTTTTTCTGAAAAACTCGAATACAATAGACTTTAATATTTAGAGTGGTATTAAGTTCACAGCAAAATTGAGCAAAAGGTACAGAGAGTTCACATACAATCCCTACCCCCACACAAGCATATATTCCACACTAGAATGGTACATGTGTCAGAGCTGCTGAACATACACTAATAAATTATCATCACTCAAAGTCCATAGCCTACATTAGGGTTCACTCTTAGTGACATATATGTTCTGGGTCTGTACAAATGAGTAATGACTATGTATCCACCATTATAATATCAAACAGAGAGGTTTTACTGCTCTAAAAGTCCTCAGTGCTTATACTAGTAAAACCTTTCCCTAACCCCTGGCAACTACCGATCTTTTTTACTGTCTCTATAGTTTTGCCTTTTCCAGAATGTCATACAGTTGGAAATACAGTTTGTAGACTTTTCAGATTGTCTTGTTTCACTTAGTAATATGCATTTAAGTTTTCTCCATGTTTTCCATGGCTTGATAGCTCATTTCTTTTTAGCACTGAATAATATTCCATTGTCTAAATGTACCACAGTTTGTTTATTAATTAGCCCACTAAAAGACATCTTGTTTGCTTCCAAGTTTTGGCAGTTATGAATAAAGCTGCTAAAATATCCAGTGCAGATGTTTGTATAAACCTAAGTATTCATCTCCTTTGGGTAAATACCAAGGAGCATGACTCCTGGATCATACAATAAGATTATTTTTAGTTTTGTAAGAAACTGTCAGACTGTCTTCCGAAGTGGCTGTACCATTTTGCATTCCCACGAGCAATGAGTGAGAATCTCCATTCCTCCACATTCTCATCAGCATTTGTTATTGCCAGTTTTCTAAATTATGGCCCTTCTAATAGATGTATAATGGCATATGGTATCTCATTGTCGTTTTAATTTGCATTTCCCTAATGACGTATGATATGAAGCTCTTTTATATGGTTATTTGTCATCTTTGGTGATTTGTCTGTTAAGAAAGTCATTTTTTTTTAATTAGCTGTTTATTTTCCCATTGATGAGTTTTAAGCATTCTTTGCATATTTTGAGTAACATTTTTTTTTTACCCTAATATGTCTTGCAAATATTTCCTCACTGTCTGTGGTTCATCTTCTCATTCTTTTGACAGTGTCTTTCACAAAGCAGAAAATTTTTACTTCAATGAAGTCTCACTTATCCACTTTTTAAAAGATGGATTGTGCCTTTGGTGTTGCATATGAAAAGTAATCACCAAACCCAAGGTCATTTAGTTTTTCTAGTTTATCTTCTAGGAGTTTTATAGTTTTATGTCTTACATCTATGTCTATGTCTGTGATCCATTTTTATTAACTTTTATGAATACTGTGAGGTCTATTTTTCTTCTGCATATAGAGATCCAGTTTTTGCAACATCATTTGTTG
Organism: Cephalopachus bancanus; assembly: GCA_027257055.1. NCBI lineage: Eukaryota > Metazoa > Chordata > Mammalia > Primates > Tarsiidae > Cephalopachus > Cephalopachus bancanus. Next base: position 3,525 of record JAPVLO010000235.1, read on the forward strand.
AAAAGACTATCTTTCTCCACTGTATTGCTTTAGCATAGCTTTTTCAATCACCAAGATAATTCAGTAAACAGAAAACCTAAGTTAACCAGAAAGAAACAAACAAAAATTATATTAAAACATCTTCAATCAAATAAAATGTCAAAGTATTCAGCATAAAACAAAACACTGGTTTTGCCAAAGCACCAAGGGCAAAAATATTCATGTGATATAACAATAATAGTATGGAATGAGAAAGAAGATAGAGTGATATCAGAGGCCTTTAAGAGCCAGAAATTCCTGAAATTACCAATAGGATTGTAGATTATAATGAGAAAGAAAACATTCCTACAAATTACAAAAGTATATATTGCTATTCCTACAACACAGATAAAAGCTATAATCCGTACTTTAAATATAGCTAAAAATAATTAAGAAAACTGAAGAAACCAATAAAAGCTATTAGAGAATAGTACATTACTGAATTAGAAAAACGTAAGGGTGATTGGACAATAGGAAAATATGAAATAGGATTAACAGATTTGGAGAAAAAATAAGAAGCAAAAGGAAAATAATGTCAGAAAAATCAGAAGGAACAAAAGAGTCAACAGACATAGTAACATAAAAAGTAAACAGAAGTTGGAAAGTAAGAAAATGGGAGAAAATTAGAAATAAAAAGAGTAAAAGGATTCAACATAAAGTGATAGGTATAAAACATAGTCAAAAAATATCCATCTATGTATAAAAATACACCAAACCTCTTTATTGCCCCCAAAATAAACCCCACACCCATTAACAGTCATGCCCTATATCCTACATACCCCAGTCCCCTGCAACTATTAATCTACTTTCTTTATGAATTTGCCTTTTCTGGACCTTTTGTATAAATGTAATCATACAATATGTGGCCTTTTGTGTCCAGATTCTTTATTTAGCATAATATTTTCAAGATTCATTTATGTTGTAGCATATCTCAGTACTTTATTAATTTTGAAGACTGAATAATATTTATTGTATGAAAATATATATTTTGTCTATTTACCAGTTGATGGATATTTATCTTATTTAAACTTTCTAGCTATAATAAATAGGTTGCTATGAATATTCATGTACACATTTTTTGAGTGAATATATGTTTTTAATTTTCTTGAGTATATAGCTAAGACTGAAATTATATATCAAATGGTAACTCTATGCTTAACATTTTAAGGAACTGCCTGTTTTCCAAAGCAACTGTACCATTTTAAATTCCCACCAGCACACTGCGGTGGATTTGATTTCTCTATCTTCTTATCAACACTTGTTATGACGGTTTTTTAAATCATAGCCATCTTACTGGGTGTGAAATGGTTTCTCATTGTGCTTTTGATCCCATTACCCTGTTGGCTAATGACAGTAAGACTTTTTTATATGTTTATTGACCATTTCTGCAATTTCTTTATAGAAATGTCTATCCAAATCCTTTACCCATTTTCTAATTGGGTCATTTGCCTTTATGATTGAGTTGTAAGTTTTTCTTTATTTTCTGTAGGTAGTTTTCATCAATAATTTTTCAAGCCTTTCAAGTAAATTGATGCCAAAATTTGTCATATTCTTTTCTACCTTGATGGAGATGAATATATTCTTTTTCTCCTCAGTTCCATTAATCTTATTCATTATATTAAAAATTTTCTAACGTTAAACTATACTTGCATTCTTAGAATAAACCAAGGGCATAAAGTATATTTAAATATAGAACAGTTTTAAGTTTACAGAAAAAATTATAAAGATAGTACAAAGAGTTCTCACATAGATCATATCCAATTTTCCTCTATTACTAATTTCTTACATTAGTATGATGCATTCATTACAGCATACTAATTAATAAACTGATATTGATATATTCTTATTAACTGAAGTCTATCCTTTATTAAAAGTTTCTTAGTTTTTGCCAAAGTATCCTTTTCTTGTTTCATGATCTCATTCAGGATGCCACATTATGTTTAATTGTCATGTCTTCTTACGTTCCTCTTGGCTGTGACAGTTTCTTAAATTTTCTTTCATTTTGAGAACCTTGATAATTTTGAGAAACACTGGTCAGACATTTTAAAGAATGCTCCTGGAATGGGATATGTCCACTGGTTTTCTCATGATTAGGCTAGATTATACATTTTTGGGAAGAAGACCACCAAGAAATCATTTCATCACATGATTTCAAGGATATATACTACTAATATGACTCATCGCTACTGATGTTAAACTTAAACACCTGCCTGTGGTTGTATTTTTTAGGTTTAGCCATTGTAAAGTTACTGGCTTTCATCTCCCTTTCCATACTGTATGCTTTGAAAGAAAGTCACTATATGCACACTTGAGTAAAAAAAAAAAAAAAACACATTTGCCACCATTTTCTCTGTCCCAGGACAGGCAGAGATGTGCATTGGGTCCTTCGGGTTCTGTCTCCAACTTGGAACCCAGAGGCGATTGTCGCACCCTTCTGGGATTGACTACTGCTGATCCTGAGAGAAAACTTTAGGAGAGGATGAAAGAACTTAGGCGCCAGTAACAACTCCACACCCTTTAAGGACCAAGAGATTTATTAAAGCAGTGGGTACGGGAAAAAAGGAAAAGGGTCTGTAGCCGTGAGGTGGGGGAGGGAGAGAGAGAGAGGGAGAGAGAAAGAGAGAGACGGGGGAGAGAGAGAGCAAGGGGGGAGAAAGAGAGAGAGAGAGAGTGAGAGAGAGAGATGGGGGAGAGAGAGAGCTATGCAGGGAGAGGGGTGTATTTATGGGCCTGGCAGGGGCTGGCCAGTGCCATGTTTGGGCTTTATTGGAGGAGACTATGAGGTAGTATTACTATAGGGAGAAATTACTCACGCACAGTTTTAAACTTCACGCGTGCAGGAAACTGTACGGGGAGAAGCCGGAGCTTAGGGTCTTTGTTGTCTTGGGTGGCAGTGCCATCTTGGGGATGCCCTTCTGACTGTTCTCTGCACCCTTCATTCCCACCTTTTCTGTTTATTTGGGAGAGGGGCATTGTTACTCTTTCTGGCTGCTTCCTGCTGGATGTGGGCATTGTGGGGTGAGGTGGGGGAAGGGCACAGAACTAGCTAGAATAGGGTCCAGAGGTAGGCACTGAAGGTGAAGATTTTTGAAGGCGAGAGTTCCATGAAAGTTTCTTGTAAATGTAGAATGGCAACTTGTTCCAGCCAATCCTCCAGTGGGCACAAGGGCGGTAGTAACCAGCTATCTTGGAGTAGACTGTGGAGGTTAATAGAGAACCTGGAAGAGAACATATCTAAAAGAAAAGTTAAGTGATGTTTAGAGACGAGGTGTTGACTCCTCTACTGGGACAGGTTGATAACTATTGAGTAATAGGAGGTTGAGGTTTTGATTTGAGAGCTCAATTAAGCATTGTTGGAGAAATTTAAAGATACATGAGGCTATTAAACAAAAAACACAAATTAGAATGACAGGGCCTAGGAGTGGGGCCAGCCAGGTGACAAGAGGATGTTGTAGCCAGGTGAAAGGAGAAGAGTCTGGGTGTTGGCAGGGCCATTTTAATTTATCACTTAGATGATTGAGGACATTTAGGTTTTCTTCTACTAGGCCAGTTTCGTTGATGTAATAACAGCATTCCCCTCCGAGAAAGAGGCAAGTGCCTCCCTTGTCAGCCACTAGAAGGTCTAAGGCTCCCCGGTTTTGTAAGGTGACCTGGGCTAGCGAGATGATTTGGCATTGTAAGGAGGCTAGGGATGTTGCTGAAGCCTCTAATGCAAGTTGTAGCTTATTGGCGAGGTCTCAGGAGGAGGCAATGCTGTATGCTAGAGCCCCACTGCCTAAGCCTGCTGCTGCCAGAGCAGAGGCAAGAGAGACTCCTGTGATTACAGGAAGAAAGATTGCTCGTTTTTGGTGGGGGTGGGGTGATAATATCAGTGTTGTAGGTTTGTTTGTTGTGTATTTTGTTGCAAATTCCCCATGTGTGTATAGGGTTAATTGAGGTAACAGGATGACCAGGACACATGACGAATTAAAGGTTTTAGTAAGGGTGCCATTGCACCAGAAGAAGAAGCCAGGTGGGGCACAGGTAACGTTGACAAGTGATGGCTGAGTTGAAGTTGTGAACTATCAGGGAATTCCTGATAGCGGGGGGGAATGAACAGTAGGATTTTGTGTGCAGGGGTGGTAAGATTTCCTATGAATGGTACTGCCATAAATGGGGGGCGACTGAGGGATGCACATAGGAAGCAGTTAGAAAAGTTGCCTGGACATGAGTAGTTGAGAAAGCATGCTCCCTGTTGGACTACTGAGAGCCAGGAAAATGGGGTGACTTTGGCTGTCTGTTGTGTGGAGGTTTGTAATATTGCCTCTTGTTTTGTTATTTCAGGGGTTAGATTTGGGATATTTGACTGAATTTGGACATAGGTGCAGTAAATTTTGATGGTTCCTGCTGGGGTGGAGTCAAGGATTTTGTTATATACTTTGCCTATCACCCTTTTGGCCCACATGTTATCCCAGGGATGTTTGATGTTTAAGTAGAATTGGTCTCCGCCTTGTGAAGTGAAAAGAAAAATGTCTCTATCATCGTCAAACCTTTCTATGTTTATGGAGTGGAGCATGCAAGAGAGTTTTGGACATCCCCATAAATTTTAGGGTTTTGTTTACGTCAAAAATAAAGCAGAATTGAGGTACTTTGTGCCACATTAAAGAAAGTGAGCGCATGGAAGAGAGAGAGATGGGGATAGAAACTCGAGACTGGCAGCCATATGGCTGGCAGTCCACTGTGGCCAGACGTTGGGTATATGAGTGGTCTTTAGAAGTCCAGGACTCTTCTAAAAAGAATCTCCAGCGAAATGGTGGGATGGGTGGAGTTGTTTTACCATTGAGGTGGGTTAAAATTAATAAGGGAAGGAGGGTTAGGCTGGTAAACATAGTGTTGCAAGGGGTGAATTTTACAAAAGACACTTAATAAGAATGAAGCTAGTTATAATGAGGAGGTATGTAATAGACGACAAAGATTTGGCTGTGGATGGCCAATTTATAGGTGTTGACCAAGTAAGATAGTAAGGAGGATGGCAATTAAGCCAAGAAAGGAAAGGGGCCAAGGGTTACAAGTTTCCTGCGTTGAATCCAGGATGTTTGTTTGGATTTGGATCTTGATGGGTGGTGAGTCAGGACAAGCGAAGTCTGAGTGGTTGTTTTGGAACCTTGGAGCAGGTATACCTGTGGGTAGGTGGACAAGTATTATTATGGGTGGGTTGTGAGGAAGGAGGGGTGGTAGGTTTAAGATGGGAAATGTGAATCTATGGGGTAACCTGACATTGGGCCGTGATAAGTTTTGCTGCCATGGGAGTGGACAAAACTACTTGAAGAGGCTCAGACCATTTTGGATTAAGATGGGTTTTAGTTTTTGGGTCAGAAAAATAGACCCATTGTCCAGGAATAAGAGGAGGTGGGATTTGGCCGTTGGAACCAGGTATAGGAGGGGGAGGGTAAAGCGTCTTCCTGGGAAAGAACAGTGAATGGCCCCCTCCAGAGGGGCTTTAGGGGCTGTACATTCCACTCTTTTACACATACCATATCACCTGGCTCAAAAGAATGAGCATCAGTAGTTAAACTAATTGGCAATTGTTTTCTGACTTGACAATGGATAGCATTTAGGACTGAACCTAAGATTTACATTTGTCATTTTAGGGCAAGACTTCCAAATTCCTTTAAGTTTTCCTGTATGTCCCTAACGAGAGGGGGTGGTCACCCATAAGGAATTATAAAAGGCAAGAAGCCTGTTTACTTTATTTAAAGGCCTGTTTTGGGGCCTTTTCCCCTAGCAGGGGTTTTTGTTTACCCCCTTTGAGATTTCATAGAGAAGTTAGGCATTTAAATTTTCTAGACTAGTATAGGAACAGGACCACCCTTAGGGTCCTCTTTCTTTTTTTTCTTACAGTTGTTGATTGGGACCTTCCTTTCTTCAATTTTTAGCAGCACTTACTCCCCTTGGATGTTTGAGTTTCTTCTGGTCCAAGAAGTGTCTAGGGAAATAAGCTCATAAACTGTGATTACAGACAACACATTTTCTTATGAGTATTTATGTTTGTGCCCCCCCCCTTCCTTTAGAGGCCTACCGTTAAACAATTTCAAAGGTTTAACAAATTCTATTTTAGGGACTTGGATCCTGAGTGATGCAATACCAAATACCTATGTTTAGTTTACTCATGTCTCCAAAGGATTTCTAGTGATTATTATGCTAACCTGCAAACTGAAAGATTGTACTGTCCTAGTTTTACATCTGATGGAGTTTTCCCTGGATTTGCCAAGGGGTGGGATAGGTTGTCACTTGGCCTGCAGTAGAAATGTTTGAACGCCTTTTAAAACCTACCTATAGGAGATTTATTTATGTCTAGCCTGTCTTAGCTACCCTGCCTTAATTATTTATTCTTTAGAAATTTTTCGATCCCATAATTATTTGGGGTGCTGAGGGGTAAAGGTCTAGCTTCTGTAATTTCTTCAGAGCTGATAATGGGTGCAGTGCTGCCTAACCAGAGATCAAAAATCTCTCCCTGTCTGACTTGAGGCATTCAGATTTGTTTCAGCAGTGGCATTATTTGTAGGCACTGGCTGGAATTTTTGTATGACCATTATGTGGGCATGAAATTACTGGATTGTAGCTCAATAAAAGGAATAAAGTCAGGCCTACATTTTGACAATTGTAGGCACTGGCTGATTACCTTTTTATACAAAGGCTACAAGGCCTGAAGTTATTAGCATAACTTAAATGATAAACTTTAATTTTTGTAGCTGTATTTGTGGACCATAATGGTAGTCTGACAGATTGTTTTAGACTATAATTTGAACTAGGCATTTAAGTGAATTCTATATAAAATTTGAAGAGAAATCTGAAAATGTTTGGAGACTTGTATTCAGAAAAGACTTTATTATGCCTAGATTGTTTATAGAATTTTTTTGTATGTATTTTTTCTTAAATTTTCCTTATACCATTTTTGACGTGCTCATACCATTTTAGTTTTGTTTTCTGTCCCCTTTTTAAAAATTTTTATAACTATCTACTTTATTATAGGACAGAAATGTACCATATAAGATTTTCTCTTAGATAAATATATATTTTATATTCCTTTTTTTTGTTTTGTTTTCCTGCTAAAACCTTATTTGTATATCAACAACCTTTTTACATTTTTTTCTTTGCTTTTTGCTTTTCTTTTTATTTATTTATAGATAACCTTTTATAGTCATAACTTGAATTTACCCTTTAGTAACTGTTAGATGAAACATTTAGTTTTTGGAACACCTTTAATTCCACTGGAGAACAGGTTTTAGGAGGAAGAAGTTCCATATGAGCACAAGGGCAAAAAACCTAGCCTCAGTATTAATTAAGAAATTAATTTGGACCCAGCCACATTTATATAGACCCAAGGATTCTCTGGGTGGATAGCATACAGAGTGCTGTGCTGGGCCATGCCCCTCCCCCTTCAGTTAACAGCCACTATCACTGAGCTAGGTGTTTTCTCCCCCCTTCGGGAGAGGCCGCACCATCTCTTTCAGTGGCTTTTTAGTCCAGATATTGGACAAAGTTCTGGGGGTTTAGGCTATTAAGAACAATTGTGCTTTAGGAGCCCAGATTGACCACATTCATAGCAGCTGATACCATCCCCTTAGCAGGTTTATCCTTATCAGGCCTCTTTTGGGTGGCTGGAGCTTTTGCCTTTAGTGGCAACTGCCAATTTATTTACCTTTCCTCTGGCTGGTGCTCATTTTGGAGTTCTTCTCTCTCTTTTTTTTTTTTTTAATGTTTCAGTTTTTAAGAACTTTAGAGGCTTTCTATAATTGGGAGCTTGGTATTCCTAGTCCTGAGTTAAGCCTCTGAAGCTTGGCATTTAATATTCTATAGGATATAATCTTGTTTATAAAGTAGTGAAATAAATTTTTTAAAATGCCTCTGCATATAGAACTTTTGACCATTTTATTTTTCCTTAGGTCTACAAAGTGAATTTAATTGCCAAATAGTTTTATTCTTTTCTAAATCTTATTATCTGCTAACTTGTAGTGAGTTCAAATTTGACTTTTTTAATTTTAAATAATGCACTTATTATTATTGTTAAACCATGTAATTTTAATTTGCTCCAATCATTTAAAGTCTGTCCTATCGGAGTATCTGAGGACACAGACCACTACACACTCTCTTGGTCACATTTCTTGAAAACCCAGAATTTGCTCTGAACACTTGCCACTTATTCCTCAAAGGAGAATTTTAAAATAAACAAATAACTAAATAAAGTCATAAAGAGCAATGCCAGGAATTCCTGGAACCCTGATGCTTCTCCCAGACTGAGTGTTTTCAGCTTTTCTTGAAGCCCTCTTTTTTTTTTTTTCTTTTGCTTTACGGCTTTCCAATGATGTCTACAATAACGCCTTGTTCCAAACCCTTTAGAGTAAACAGACCATGAAGATGTGAAATGATCTGTTCCTACATATTCCTAATTATGAACAGGCAAAATTGTCAAAAATTCTCATGAATTACTAAACAGCAGCCTTAGTCATAAGATGTGGACAATTAAATGAGCATATCCCAAAAACGCAAGCATTAGTGTTACTTAGCATGATAATATAAAGTAGGGACACAGCATACATTATAAGACTCTAAGAGACTTTCCAACAGTTTTATAGGGACAAGCAGTTGATTATGATCTTAGGCAAGGCCTAAACCTTTAGAAACGGACTTACTTTACATTTTCCCATTTTTTTACAGGTGGATTAGAATGAGCCCCTTCAGAATTTATGAAGGAGAACACAGGCTAAGGAAGGGAGGGGACGTGGTCCCCGGAAAGAATTTAAGATAACTGGTAACACTTCTTATACACAACAGGCAATTTTTCCACAACCTTAACAATAAAAGACAGAAATTTTAACAGTGCCAATGGGTTGGGAGAAAACACCACACAAATAAAGGGAGACAAAATGACATCGAGAAATATGCTCCAATCAAGTTTTTAAAAGACCACATGTCCCATCAAACAAAGCACAATAACTCAACCAGCTTTTGAGCAGATTTAAAGTGACAGACACACACAAATAAGAGAATGAGGGGTATGGGAAACATCCGCTTTGTCCCCCTCCAGTCATACTCCTCACGAAGATATCTCAGACACCTCTTAGCAACTGGTAGGGTGGTACACCCCCAATGCAGACTAACCATGCAGAGCCCTTCGGTCATCCATCTCATTCACATACAAGCACACAGCACATTCATTAACTCTCCATCCTAATCCTAGGAGTCTACGAGTTTATCTTCAGACAGTGATTTTTCCCATTGCCTTTCAGCCCTTTCCTTCAGACTGGAAGATTACTAGCGGGCTCTGGGAGATGAATTTTGTCTGCATATGTCCTAGCCTGTTCCCAGACTCTCCTATGTTCCTCTGGAAGCAGGGTGTTGGAAAGGAGTAGTATATATCATGGAAAGTAAGGCTGTAGGACTGGATGAGGTATTGAAACTCCTTAATGTAGGTGGCAGGATTAGTTGTGTATGATTTAAGACGTTTTTCTATTTGTGAGAGGTCTGAGATAAGTTGTGTCTGATTTAAGACATTTTTCTATTTGTGAGAGGTCTGAGATAGAGAAGGGGACGTGCACCTGAACAATACCCCCTGCGCCCACTACTTCATGGAGGGGAGTGAGGACGACTGGTGCAGCCTTGGATCAGGTTACCAGAGGGCTACACTGGGGAGCGATTGGAAGGGGAGGGTATAGAGGTTGAACTGCTGGAGCAGAAGTGGGTGGAACTGAAGAGGAAGGTGGGGGCAGGGGATCCTTGGGCTGTCTGTAAGGGGGGCCTCATCTGCAGGGTCGAAATCTGAGATGGGGGAGGAGGGAGCAGGAATGGTACTTGCAATGTCTGCAATGGGGGGAGGGGAGTTTAGAGGAGGAAGCACAGACGCATGTGGAACAGTGGGAGGGAGAGAAGCTGTAAAGGGGGTATTTATGGAGGAGAAAAAAGTACTGAATGTAGGGAATCTCTACCCACCATTTTGAACGCTCACAGAAATTATATAGGCCACTGATTTGGGTTGTCTAAGGGATATGTTGACCAGTCCTGTGTGCAGAGGTGAATTAGGCATTTGGGTTTGATATCAGGGGAGAGAGAGAGAGTGTAGTGAGGTTGTTTAAGAGGCATTTAAGGGGGAATCGGCCGGCAGGGATGACAAGCCTCCCATAGAGGGACAGGTGGACTAAACGGGGCATCCCCCAAAGAGTTGGCTGTCCGAGAATTGTGTCTGTGGCAAAGTCTGTTGTCACAGAGGTTTGGCACAACCAGGGTTCTCTTGGAGAACCGAGGGGTCCAGGCACCTAGCGCTAGGAATTTTCGAAACAGAGAGCACTTGACCGAGCGGTGGGTAGGGAGTGTATTCGCGATTCCTGCTAAACAGAAATGGAAGTCCTGCAGGGTCTGCTGTGGGCCAACAGACATGGGAGCCTCTGAGGTCCGCTGCTGCCCAACAGATGTGGGAGCCCTGGGGGAGTAGGAAACCTACAGAGTCCGCTGTAGGCTAGCAGACATGGGAGCCTCTGAGGTCTGCTGCTGCCCGACAGACATGGGAGCCCTGGAGAGTGGGAACCCTACAGAGTCTGCTGTAGGCTAGCAGACGTGGGAGCCCTGGAGTCCGTGACAGACGTGGGAGCCTTCAGGGTCTGCTGTGGCCATGAAGACGGAGGCAGGGTGTGTTTCCCCTCGCCGAGGGGCCAGAGAGGCTGGATCCTAAGGTCCGTTCCCTCCGGTGATCCCTGGCAAGTTTTAGACTTCCTTGTTTAGGGGAGGGGAACTTACCTATCCAACGATCGCTGATAGATGCGGCTCGGGCATTCAAGAGAGTGGAGAAGGTTCGGGAGGGTTGGAGTGGCCACCAGTGCCAAATCAGGGTCCCACCCAAGTGTGAGAGAGACCTGCACAAGGGCGAGAGAGACCCAATCTGAGTCACGGCACCAATGAAAGAACTTAGGCGCCAGTAACAACTCCACACCCTTTAAGGACCAAGAGATTTATTAAAGCGGTGGCTACAGGGAAAAAAGGAAAAGGATCTGTAGCCACGGGGTAGGGGAGGGAGAGAGAGAGGGGGAGAGAGAGAGAGACAGACGGGGGGAGAGAGAGAGAGTGAGGGGGGAGAGAGAGTGAGAGAGAGAGACGGGGGAGAGAGAGACCTATGCAGGGAGAGGGGTGTATTTATGGGCCTGGCAGTGGCTGGCCAGTGCCATGTTTGGGCTTTATTGGAGGAGACTATGAGGTAGTATTCCTATAGGGAGAAATTATTCACGCACAGGTTTAAACTTTGCGCGCATGGGAAACTGTATGGGGAGAAGCCGGAGCTTAGGGTCTTTGTTGTCTTGGGTGGCAGCACCATCTTGGGGATGCCCTTCTGACTGTCCTCTGTGCTCTTCAGAGGACATGAAGTAATGGACACCCCACCTACACACTGGACCAGGCACAGACACATCGGATCTGAGTGGGAGACTTGGCGGAGGCAGCAGCAGCAGGAAACGAGTTGGGTGAGTTGAGCTCTGATTCACCCTCCTCCCATAGAAGTCCGCAGGGCTAAGAGCCACCAGATCAGCACTGAGCGTGAAGTAGACGGGATGGAGACCGGAGCGGCTCCCTACCAAAGCCACTTGTTGTAGTGCTTGGGAAAGGAAACTGAAGTTCCAAAAATGGCCACAGAGGAAGCTCTTTTTTCTTTTTCCTGTTTTTGTTTATGTTTTAGTACTTACTTTGTTTTTGTTATTTTTATGGTGTTTTTTAGTTTTTCTGCTTGCATATGAGTATTTTTGTGACTGAGTGCATCATCAGGCTTTTTGTTTGTTTGCATGTTTGTATGTTTTTGTTTTTTCTTGTTTTTTTTTGTTTGTTTCTCTTTTCATTCATTAGTTGGTGCACCTGTCTATTTTTCTTCTCCTTCTCCTCTGTCTTCATCTTCCTTTAGTCTCCCTTCTTCCTTTTTCTGTTCTTTCCCATTTACTTAATATCATTTTGCTCTCAGGGGGCTTGTCCATACCTCACTACATGGACAGAATATAAGGTGGTGGGAAGTGGGTTTCAGGGGTCAAACACACCTGTCAGTGTGTACTGTGATCTGCTGATAGTTTGTGAACCATAGTTCCCCCATCACACCTTAATCAAATCTCAAAACTGCAAAAAGCACAACCCCCATCCCCAGTCCAGCTTTAAAACTGAACAAATCCAGTGGCTCTACATAAAGAAAAATAGGGGATTGAGCAAACATAAGGGAAATACTGAGTCATGGAATTAAAGAAGGAGGGAAAAGGAAGAGGAAAACCATCACAATGAAGAAGACTCAAAGGAAGAATAAAGGTCCCATACAAACTCATGGGAAGACAGCACCTGAGAATACAGACTTGAACTCAAACAATGAAGAGCCCCCAGAATGACTGGTCCCAAACTATGAAACCAGAGATCAAGATATTAATAGAGAGAATGAACAGAAATGAGGAGAGACAAGAGGAAAGAATGAAGGAGTTGATAATGAGACAAGAAGAAAAAATGAAGGAGTTGATAACTGAGAAGATGGCAATAAAGAATACAGTAAATAAATAAATAGCAAACTGATAAGCATGGAAAGCATAAATAATCAACAGCAGAAATAATCTCAGAGCTTGAGGATCAAAATATGGAACTAACCTGAACTGTTAAAAACATAGGAAAGAAGCTTAATAAGAAGGAATAAAGCCTCCAAGAGATTTGCAATTATATCAAGAGGCCTAACCTAAGATTAATTGGCATTCCTGAGGCAGATAGTGAAATAGAGACCACCCTGGAACAAACATTCCACTAAATTATATAAGCAAACTTCTCTAATCTCATCAGAGATATGACCATTCAAACACAAGAGATTCAAAGAATTCCTGCAAGACATCAAATGAGAAGACTAACTCCTAAACACACAGTAATCCACATTCACAAAGTAGGTATAAAAAAATCCTAAGAACAGCAAGAGAGAAAAGTCAGACTACTTACCAGAGAAGACCAATTAGAATAGCAGCAGAGTTATCTACAGAGACACTACAGGTTAGAAGAGACTGAAATCCAATCTTCAATGTTCTCAAAGATAAACAAGTCCAACCAAGAATTTCCTACCCAGCTAAGCTAAGCTTCATCAACAATGGAGAGTAAAAATTTTCTCCAGGCATTCAATCCCTATGCCACCTCCACACCAACTCTACAAGAAACTCTTAAGAAAGTATTAAACATAGAAGAAAGAAAAAAAAATGACCACACTGTTCCCAAGAATATAGGGAAAAGATTGAAAACACACATATATATCAACCCAAATATCAAAAGAAAACAAACAAATAAGCAAACAACAACAAACCCTATTATAACCTCTTGAGAAGGATAAACTCTCACATCTCAATAATTATCCTGAATATGAATGGATTGAATGCACCACTGAAAACACATAAAATGGCAATTTGGATAAAAAGAAATGATGCAACAATATGCTGTCTCCAGGAGACTCATGTCACCAGAATGGACACGCACAGACTCAAAGTAAGAGGGTGGAAAACAATTTATCAGTAGAATGGAACACAAAAGAAAGCAGGAGTTATGATCTTAACATCAGATAAAATATTCTTTAAATTATCAAAAATTTTAAAAAGATATGGAAGTTTCAATCCATCAACAAGAAAATCCATCCTAAACATATATGGACCCAACATAGGAGGACTAACCTTTATAAAGTAGCTTCTAGGTAAACTAAAAAAAGACATTGACTCAAACACTATCATAGCTGAGGACTTAAATATCCCACTAACAACCCTAGGTTGATCATCGAGGCAAAAAATCAACAGGAAGATCAAGAACCTTAACTTGATGCTTGAGCAAATGGACTTAATAGATACCTACAGAACACTCTACCCAAAAACCATAGAATATACATTCTATTCATAACTACATGGAACATACTCCAAGACTGACCACATCCTTGGACACAAATCAAGCATAAACAAATTCCATAAGATCAAAATATTGCCATGTACCTTCTCAGACCACAGCGGAATAAAAATAAATATCAGCACCAACAAAGTTACCCTAAAACCCACAAAGACATGGACACTAAACAGCATGATGCTGAACAATCCTGGGTCAATACAGAAATCAAAGCAGAACTTAAAAGATTTCTGAAAACAAATGAAAATAAAGACACATCTTATCAAAACCTCTGGGATACTATGACAGCAGTACTGAGAGAGGAATTCATTTCTTTATGAACACACATGAAGAATATGGAAAGATCTAAATAAACAACCTAATGAATCACCTAAGGGACCTGGAGAGACAAGACCATCAAAAACCCTAATTTCAGTAGAAGAATTCAGATCACCAAAGTAAAAGCCCAAATACAGGACATAGAAGACAAAAATATCATAGAAAAAAACAATGAAACAAAAAGCTTGTTCTTTGAAAGGATAAACAAGATTGACCGACCCCTAGCCAGACTGACCAAGAAAAAGAGAGAGAAAAAGCCTAAATAAACACAATCAGAAATGTAAAAGATGAAATCACAATAGACCCAAAGAAATACAAAAAATTATTAGTGATTACTATGCACAAACTTGAAAACTTAAATGAAATGGAGGACTTTCTGACATCACACAGCCTCCCAAGGTTGAAAGAAGAAGAAATTGAGACATTAAATATACCAATATCAACCTAGGAAATAGACTCCATCATAAGAAAACTACTCACCAAAAAAGTCCTGGACCAGATGGCTTTCCAGCAAATTTCTACAAAACATACTAGGTGGAGATGACACCAATCTTATTGAAAGTAATCCAAGAAATTGAAAAAAAACTGATATCCAAACCAGGTAAAGATCCAGCAAAGAAAGAGAGGTACAGGCCAATATCCCTGATGAATATAGATGTAATAATACTCAACAATATTCTAGCAAATCGGATCTAACAATACATCTTAAAAATCATCCACTATGATGACATTATTATCCATTATGATGATATTATAGCTGCATAATATTCCATTGTGTATATGTACCACATTTTTTTTTATCCAGTCCAGCTTTTATGGGCAACAAGGTTGGTTCCATGTTTTTCTATTGTGAGTAGAGCTACAACAAACACACATGTGCAGGGATCTTTTTTGTAGAATAATTTGAGTTCCTCTGGGTATATTCCCAATAGGGAAATTACTGGGTCGTATGAATGGCCAATTTCTAGTTCTTTCAGAAATCACCACACTGTCTTCCAAAGAGGTTGCACTAGTTTGCATTCCCACCAGCAGTGTAGAAGCATTCCTTTTTCTCCACATTCGTGCCAGCATCTGTTGTTGTTTGTTTTACTAATGATGAATATTCTTACTGGGGTTAGGTAGTATCTCAATGTGGTTTTGATTTGCATTTCTCTGATGATGAGTAAGGCTGAGCACTTTTTCATGTCTGTTGGCTGTCCATATATCTCCTTTTGAGAAGTATCTATTCATATCTTTTGCCCACTTTTTAATAGGGATATTTGCTGTTTTTTCCTTTCAGCATGTTTGCTGTTTTTTCCTTTCAGCACGTTTGAGTTCCTTGTAGATCCTACATGTTAGGCCCTTGTCAGATATATAGTTGGCAAATATTTTTTCCCATTCTGTGGGCTGTCTCCCTGCTCTCTTGATGGTTTCTTTTTCTTTGCAGAAGCTCATCAGTTTGATGAGGTCCCACTTTTCTATCTTATTTCTTAAAGTTTGGGCATTTAGAGTTGTGAATAGGAACTGGGTGCCAATTCCAACTTCCATGAGAGTGTCTCTTGCGTTTTCTAAGATTCTTATAGTTTGAGGTTTTATGTTTAGGTCTTTGATCCATTTAGAGTTAGTTTTTGTGTATGGTGATAGGTAGGGGACCTTTTTCAATCTTCTGCAAGTGGTCAGCCAGTTTTCCCAGCACCATTTACTGAATAGGTTCTCCTCTCCCCAGTGGTTGTATTGGAGGCTTTGTCAAAGATGAATTGGTTGAGAAATTGAGGCTTTGCTTCCAGACTCTCTATCCCGTTCCATTGGTCTATATGCCTGTTCTTGGATCAATATGAGGCTGTTTTGATTACTGTAGCCTTATAGTAAAGTTTAAAGTCTAGAAGTATAATGCCTCCTGCTTTGTTTCTTTTACTAAGGATTGTTTTGGCTATTCGTGGTTGTTTATGTTTCCGTATGAATTTCTGTATTGTCATTTCCAGGTCTGAGAAGAATGATGTTGGTAACTTGATGGGTATTGCATTGAATCTATAGATTACCTTTGGTGGGATGGACATTTTAACAATGTTGATTCTTGCTATCCATGAGCATGGAATGTTTTTTCATTTGTTTGTGTCTTCTTGTATTTCTTTGAGCAGCTCTCATTGTAAAGGTCTTTCACTTCTCTGGTTAGGAAGATGTCAATGTATTTCATTATTTTTGTGGATATTGTGAAGGGATTATGCTTTTAATTTGGGTCTCTGACTGCTTGTTGTTGGTGTATAGTAATGCAACTGTCTTTTGCACATTTATTCTGTACGCTGAGACTTTGCCAAAGTCCTTTATCGTGCAAGCAGGTTTTTGACAGATTCTCTTGGATTTTCAAGGAATAGGATCATATGATCAGGAAAGAGGGATAACTTGACTTCCTCTTTTCCTATTTGGATACCCCTGATTTCTTTCTCTTGTCTAATTGTCTGAGTTAGGACTTCCAACATAATGTTGAGCAGGAAGGATGAGAGTGGGCAGACTTGTCTTGTTCCAGTTTTTAGGGGAAATTTTCTAGTTTCTGTCAACTTAGCAATATGTTAGCTGTAGGTTTGTTATAGATGGTACTTACAATTTTGAGGTATGTTCTCTCTATACCTAGGTGTTTGAGGGTTTTTATCAAGAAGGGATGCTGGATTTTATCAAGAGCATTTTCTGCATCTGAGATAATCATGCAGTTCTTGTTTTTACATTTTAATTTAATTACATTTATTGTCTTGGGAATGTTGAACCAGGCTGGCATCCTGGGGGTGAAGCCTACTTGGTTATGGTGGAGGATTTTTGAGATGTGTTTTTGGATCCAATTTGCTAGAATCTTGTTGAGGATTTTTGCACCTGTGTTCATAAAGTTTATTGGCCTGTAGTTCTCTTTTTTTGTTGGATCTTTACCCGGTTTGGGTATCAGTGTGATGTTAGCTTCATAAAATGATTTGGGAAGAATTCCATCTTTCTCAGATGCCTGGAATACTTTCAAAAGAATTGGTATCAGCTCCTCCTTGTACATTTTGTAGAATTCTGCTGGAAAGCCATCTGGTCCAGGACTTTTTTTTTTATAGGTAGTTTTCGTATGACAGAGTCAATTTCCTGGGTTGTTATTGGTCTATTTAGTGTCTCAACGTCTTCTTGTTTCAGCCTGGGGATGTCGTGTGATGGGCAGTCGCATTCTTATACACCAACAACAAACAGACAGAGAACCAAATAAAAAGCATAATCTTGTTCACAATAGCCAAAAAAAAGAAAGAAAGAAAAAGAAAAAAAAGAAACTTTAGCACTTTTAACCTTCCTAACCAGAGAAGGGAAAGACCTTTACAATGAAAACTACAAAACATTACTCAAACTGTATCTGACAAAGGCCTAATATCTAGGATCTACAAGGAGCTCAAATGTGCCAAAAAGAAAAAAACAAGCACCCCCATTACAAAGTGGGCAAAAGATATGAATAGGCACTTCTCAAAAGAAGACATACGAGCAGCCAACAGATACATGAAAAAATGTTCGGCCTCACTAGTCATCAAAGAAATGCAAAACTACACTGAGATATCACCTAACTCCAGTCAGTATGGCCATCATCAATAACTCAAAAAACAATGAATGCTGAAGAGGATTCGGGGAAAAGGGAACACTCTTTGTGGGAGTGTAAGCTAGTACAACCTCTGTGGTAAACAGTATGGTGATTCCTAAATGATCTAAAAATCAGCCTCCTATATGATCCAGCAGTTCTCCTTCTGGGAATATACCTGGAGGAACTCAAATCATTTTACAAAAAAGATACCTGTGCACACATATTTATTGCAGCACTATTCACAATAGAAAAACATAGAACCAACCATGCTGCCCATTGAAAGTAGACTGGATTTTAAAAATATGGTACATATACATGATGGAATTTTATGCAGCCATAAAAAAGGACAAAATTATGAACTTCACAGCAACTTGGATGGATTTAGAGTCTGTAATACTGAGTGATCTATCACAGAAACAAAGAACTGATAACCACATGCACTTACTCATAAGTGGACCCTGAACAATTATCATAATACTATAAGAAAGGGATTGACAATAGTGGAAAGCTGCCAGAGGAGGGAGCAGAGGGCACATTTCATCAATAAGGGTGCCTGATCTCAAACCAGGTGATGTGAGGACCAAAGTGAGGCCCAAACTTTGCCTGTATAGTGACCATTGGTATACCTATCCCTGAATTGTACCCCACATCTTTAAAAAAATTTTTTTTAATTAAGCATCATCTTATGAGAGCAGCGTCTTAAGATTATTTGTAATTCCATATGCGATATTTGTCTATTTGCTTGTCATTTATTTGTTATTTGCTTTTATCTGTTACTCATTTTATAGCTTAAATTATAATCCAGTGCCATTTCATGTAATTTTTTGCCAAGTTTTTTAGATTTGTCCATTAGAAGCTCTTTCAGTTGGCTCCTGTGTCTCTCTGACATAGTCATATCATTGTAGGGTTTTGCTTTTTGTTTTTGGAGAACTTACATATTTTCTGTCACCATAAGATACTCCAAGCTCATATTGTATATCTCCTGCTTCAATTCTAGAGTCAACTTTTGCTCAAAAGAGCTTTGGTTCTTTTTCTTGAAGAATGTTATTAGAAACCAGAGCTGGGAACTAGGTGTACTCATTGCTGCTGAGGTGTCATTGTGTATAGGCCTTCTCAGCTGGCAAAGCAAGGAAATGTATGCATGTATTCTCTATATATACCCATATCTATAAATATATCTATACATAATTATTTGCATCTATATAAACTTAATATTAATTTATACCGATGTCTACAAATTGAATCCATTACCACAAGGATCATTCTAATCTCCTTCCCTTGCTTATCTGTAAACTTCCACTCGAACTGACTCCCATTAGCTGCCATTTATTACAATATACACCAGGACTGTTCATTCGTATTACAAGAGAAACAATTTTAACGATCAAAATAAAGAGCTCATGCAGTTTCTTATGCCTTTAGTCTTACAGACCCTGCTCATGATTAAAATGTCATTTCCAAGGTCACTGCTAATATTAAACTTGAACACCTGGCTGAGGTAGTATTACAACTTTCCCCCCTCTTCCTTCAGTGAGGTTGTTTCATACATTCAACTGATCTCTTAATTGTTTATTTTTAATTTGCGTACATTAAGCTTTCAATTGTTGTGCTATAAAGTTCAATGTGTTTTGACAAATTCACAGCATCATGTATTCACCATCACAGT
Organism: Cephalopachus bancanus; assembly: GCA_027257055.1. Classification (NCBI taxonomy): domain Eukaryota; kingdom Metazoa; phylum Chordata; class Mammalia; order Primates; family Tarsiidae; genus Cephalopachus; species Cephalopachus bancanus. The sequence goes on from JAPVLO010000235.1 coordinate 23,000, forward strand.
ATCATACAAACTAGTTTCACTGACATAAATAATTTTTTGTGTTTTATTCATTAGATTCTGCTTTCCTACCCTTAAATCGCTGACAACCACTGATATTTTTATCATCTTTATAGTTTTGCCTTTTCCAGTATGTCATAGCATTGGAATCATACAATATTTAGGCTTTAAAGACTTGTTTCTTTTATTTAGCAATATGTAATTAAGATTTATCCATGTCTTTCTTAGATTGTTAGCTCATAATTTTTTATTGCTCAATAATAGTCTATTATTTAGATTTAGTGCAGATTGTTAATCCATTCATTTATTGAAGGGCATATTTTTTGCTTCCAGTTTTTGGCTATTTGAATAAAGATGCTATAAACAATCATGTACAAGGTTTTGTGTGAACATGTGTTTTCCAGTTAGTAAGTAAATGTCTAGAGGCATGATTGCTGAATAGTATGGGAAGATTAACTTTGCAAAGAACTGAAAAATTGTCTTCTGAAGTGGTGATAGCATTTTGGATTCCCTCCAGCAATAAGTGAGAGTTTCTGCTATTCTGTATCTTAACCAGTAGATAGTATTTTTTTGTTTTGGGGCTATCTTTGGGGTTTTAGGGGAGGGTTGGTTTTGGGGCATTCTACTAGATGTGCAGGGGTATCTCATTGTTTTAATTTGCAATTCTTTAATGACAAAGGGTGTTCAGCATTTTTTCATATGCTTATTTGTAATACCTTTTTTGCTGGGGTATCTGTTCATATCTTTTGCCCATTTATTGAAATAGGTTGTATGTTTCCTTATTGTTGAGTTCTGAGGGTTCTTTGTATATTTTGGACACAGATCTTTATCAGATATGTGTTTTGTAAATATTTTCTCCAAGTCCATGCTTTCTTTTAATATCTTAATAGTGCCCTTCCCAGATGAAAAGTTAAAAATTTTAGTAAAGGGCAACTTACAAATTTTTTCTTGCATACAACATGCTTTTGATATTATATTTAAAACTTAACAACAAACCAAAAGTCACTTCGACTTCCTCTTTTTTTCTAGAAATTTTACAGCTTTGTGTTTTACATTTGGGTCTATGGCCATTTTGAGTTAATCATTATGACTGGTATAAGTAAGGTCTCTGTCTAGATTCATTTTGTTGCACATGAACATCTAGTTGTTCCAGGACCATATGTTGGAAATTCTGTCTTTTCTTCAATGGATTGCCTTTGTTATGTCAAAAAATTATAACAATATTTATATGGGTCTATTTGTGTGCTCTTATTCTGTTTCATTGACCTATGTGTCTATTATCTTAGTACCACTGTTTTAATTACAGTAACTTTATAACAAGTCTTGAAATCCATTGCTGTGAGTCATTCAACTTTGTTATTCTTCTCAGAATTGTTAGCTTTTACCCATTTATAAAAGCTTTAAAATCAATCTATCAGTATCTACAGGCTGTTGGGATTTTGAGTGAGAGTTTGCTGAAACTATATATTAAGTTGGGAAGAACTGATATCTTAACAATATTGAGTCTTTCAACCCATAAACATAGAACATTTCTCTCTTTATTTGGACATTCTTCAATTTCTATTAGCAGAGTTTTGCAGTTTTCTTTATATATATTCTGTACATATTTTGTTAAATTTATATATGTTTCATAGTTTTGGTGCTACCATCAATGAATTTTATTTAAAACTTTAAATTTTAATTGTTCATGACTAAATATACAAAAACAGTTGATTTTTATAAATTAACATTGTATTCTGTGATCTTGCTGAAATTGTTTATTGGTCCAAGTTGCCATTGTTGCCAGACTAGGGTTTTTGAAGAATGGGGAGTAACTGCTTATGAACTGATATGGTACAGGATTTCCTTTAGGAATGACTGAAATGTCCTGAAGTTAGATGGTGATAATTGCATAGCCATGTGAATGTACTAAAATCACCAAGCTATGCAATTGAATATGATAAATTTTATGATAGGTAAATTTTATATCAATTTTTTAAAGATGATGTTGATGAATACTTTAAAAATTAATATGCAAACACACATCCCTTCCACCAGAAGCCATTATCTTTCTCATTGGTAAAAAAATCAAAGTTTATATGAAAGGCAAGGACACTTCCCAGCTCCTCAATATTTAACATGTGGTAGAATTTTCAGCCAGTGCAATTAAGCTAAACAAAATAATTAGTTATGAGAATTAGAAAGGACAGGAAGAAAAAAATATATTTTTGTTTGTAGTTGTGATATTATGTATGCAAATTACAAAGAATGTGTCAGAAAACAAAGAGAATTTAGTCAAGTGGCAGATTTTAAATTCCACTTATAAAAATCAATAACTTTCACATATAAAAATACTAGCCAGATATGATGAAAGACAGCACCTCATTTATGAGAACAATTAAATTTATAGCTAGTTTTAAACTTAAGAACTGAGGAAAACCTCTATGAGGATATGCATAAAACACTTCTGCAAGAAAAGTCAATATATTTAAATAAATTAAAAGGTACACCATGAATACACCATGAGTGGGAACATATACCATGCTTTTAGTTAAAAAGACTCAGTACAAGAAGAAATATATAACTTAATCAGATCCTAGTAGCAATATTATCATTTTTGTAGAACTTCTTTAGTAAGTTAAAGTATTACTTAGATGAACAGAAATTTAAAAAGAAAGAGCAGTTTCTGGGAAGGAGGAGGGTTTTTAGTCCTGCTGCATGTTACACATATACTAAAGCCTATATAATTAAAACCATGTGGTGCAGTAATGATACATACAAACTAATGTAAATGAATTTTTACAGTCCCAAAATAAGCTAACCTGTAGATGATGTTAGAATATATTAAAGATTAAAGGGTATCTTATGTCAATGGAAGAAACTGGAATAACTGAAAAGTCAGATGGCAGAGGACAAATGTCCTCTGTTCCTGGTTCAGACGAGTGAGGAAAAGAAGCATATACAAATTATAAAGAAAAATATGAGTAAATTTCTCTATAAACTGAAAATGTGGAAAAAATTTTTAAGACACAAAAGCTAGAGGCATTACAGAGAGCGACTGATAAATTTGACTATGTAAAAAGAAAATTAAAACACAGAAATATGACCATAGTGGAACATACCTAATGGTATAAACATCTGAAAAGCAATCTTCAATGTATTCAGTCATTATACTCTTAGTGATAATGTTGTAATTTTTTTGAAACTACTGCATAAAGTGGATAAAACGATATGGATGACAAGTTTAAGAATTGGTAAAATTGATCATTTTTATAGCCCTTGATAAATTTGTAAAGGTTTATTTCATATATGCATTCCATACATTCCATTTTCAGATAATTTCTAGACCTTTTTCATTGTATTACCATTGTGAATGAGATGCTTTCCCATTTTATGTCCCAGAAGATTATTGCTAATGCATAGATATACATATATGTGCATATATGTTATTGATATGTGAATAATGTTTATTAGCCTGTCTTATTAAACATTCATTACTTTTATGACTTTTTTGGGTTTTTTTAGGATTTCAGAGGGCTAATAAATATAGCTTTTTATATCTGCTCAATTTAGAGCCAGATAAAACATAGGGATAAGAACAAACTAAATGGGCTTACTGATCCTACACACCTGCATTAGACAGACTTACTCCTCAACCATGGCATTGCCAACAGGCCATTTTCTCAGCTCAGACAGAATTGCCCAGGTAAGCTTACTATATGGTTGAAGATAGACTGTAATACAAAGTATCTGTAGGCAAACAGACCCAAAGGGAGAGCACGACGGAAGCTTGCATCACCCCCTCCCCCACGCCCAACTCCCACCCTGTCTACACAATCTATTGCAAAGATGTGAGTGGATGGGGAAGATGAAAATCAGGAGCATTACTGTTCTAAGTAAAACCATGCCACATTCTGTCTCAAGTCAAAAGAATCGAGATTCTTTCTAAAATAATGATTTTTGTGGACAGGGGTATTTGAAGGATCTAATTATTTCTCAGTAAACATTATAACAGTGTCTTCTCCTTTCCAGTTGCTTACATATGTGTCCTATTTTAATGCATGGTCTAGATAGGGCCTTGCTACTCAAAGCGTGATCTGTGGACCAGCATTATCAACATCACCCAAGATCCTATTAGAGACCCAGGATCTTGAGCTCAACCCCAGTAGTACTGGTTAAGAATGTGGAGATGTTCACAAATGCATGAAAGTGTGAGAAGTACTGCTCTAGGACTGTCAGCACCATAACTGCATAGTAAGTATACCAGGCATTGGCATTTGGTTCCTGCTTTAAATGGAAATGTCTCTAGTGATTTCAGCCTTGAATACCATTTTGGGTTGTTGTATTTAGATAAATATTATTTATTCTGTTAAGACAGTACCCTTTTATTTAAAGATAAAAAATAATTTACGGTTCGATCTTGTTTTCCCCAAGAATATCTGTGGAATCTGAGTTTTAGTTCACACTCTACTAATAACTAGTTGCATGATCTTGAACAAATCTACTAATTTTATTCTCTCTATTTTCTTCTCTGTAAAATGGAAATTATAATAGTAACTATCATATTAAGTCATTTCAATGATTGAGATAATATGTATAAAGCGTTTATTAAACACTTGCTAAATAAAACGTTACCTATCATTATCAGATTATTTAAACATCAAACACCATAATGTGGACAGTAAAATCTACAGATTGATTTCTGGGTTATTTCAATATTTTCTTCATTTGTCCTATTCCTTTATACCTTTTACTTCATAATCTCTTTCCTTATAGTTTTGTTCATCTTAAGACCAGTGATCTAGTTTTTATCATTTTGGGGACATTAAGCAGCCATCATCTACATTATTTATTTAAGAAAATGTTTTCAGAGGCACCTTTGGAGAAGGAAGACAGTGAAAACTGCTGGAGTCCAGCTCCAGGAGAGAGTCAGGGCTTGAGACGGGAGAATCGGGAAGCGGCAAAAAAGAAAAGACGAAAACGACAGGAATCCTCTTCCTGGGAAGAGCTCAAGACTCTGCCAATTTTTATTTATTTTTCACAAGCTTATATAGGTTTTTCCACTCAGCCCTGTACCCACAAATGTATCTTATGTTGCTAACCAAATGCCCACGTATGTCCTTTTTGCACTCACAATAAGGTTGACCTTTAACAATTTCAACCATAGATGGTGTTTTTCTTAAGTCAAACATTTATGAACATCCTGGTTTTCTTCCTAACTTTCTCATAACTATTTGCTATTATAAGCCTATAATATCCTTACCCTATAAAGCTAAACCTTAACCCTAAGTCTTATTTAACTTACTTACTACTATACATTTATTTCTATTAATCTTATTTCTATCCTTATGTCTCTATGTTTTCTTAACTATCACTTATACTATTATATATCTCTTATCTTATTAGTTTATCTTATCTTACTATCTTATTAATATTCTAAATTCTATCTTCATTAAACTACTTATTTAATCCTAAAATATCTTAACCTATTTTTTATCTCAAATGGTTGTTTTCCACCAGCTCTCAGCTGGGGTCTGTTGTTTATGAGGAAGTGGTTGACTCATTCTTCTCGGCCTCCTGCTGTTACCAAAAAACATCCTTACACACCCTAAGGAGCACCCTTTTTGCTGCAATCTCACTTCCATTATGCCTATGTATAACTTTTGCTGTCAAATGCCATCATCCATTTGCACATCTATTATCTCAATTAAAGGTGGAACATTCTCCTATGCACGCAATCCTTCAACGCTAGGGAAGGTCTGTCAATAGGATCCATGGGGCTTTGCCTCCGTCATGGCCACATTTTACTGGGGCCTTGCTCCCAGCCGGCATTTTTCCTGTTTTCAGGTCCCTTTTACTTTACTTTTACTAGTGATTGCAGCTCCCGACAGAAAGCAACAACTTTTCTTCTCTACACACCTCACACAAACATCTGTGATCCCAGTCAATGACGAGACAGTCCGGGCTCTCCCTCACACCCCTCCTGCACTGGCTGGGAGCAGAGGGCAGCCCTAAATCGAGACAGAGGACCCTGCAAGATCCACATGAAACCCAGCTCCTGGGAACCATGACACCATGGCCTCCAATATCCCACTGAGAGGCTCTGTGGGAAATACCCTGTAGGAATAGTCTGTGCAGCGTGGGAGCTCCCATCTCCTCCTTCTCCAGTACCGAGCAAGAATGACTCTCACTTCAGAACATTCTCCGACACCAGCATTCATTGCAGCCCCAAGTCAGGGCTGCAGATGCTGCTTGCCCTCAGGGCTAACATTACTAAGCTATCCTTTCCCATGAAGAAAGGGAGGAACTAGGAGACCGGGCACTTCTGTAGAGTATGGCACACCCCCACACACTGAGGAAGAAATGGCAACTCTCTACTAACAAAACAGCTGCTTTCCTTCTACCCCTGGATGAGAAGGGCATCCCGCCTAGAAGGAGGAAGCCACTCCATGCCCCATGTCTCCAAGAGCACCTGAGCCAGAGCAGAGGCAAGGCTCCTTCCAGCCAATACTATTGAGAAGACGCAAGCATTGGGAAGGAGGCCACCTGCGCTCCAGCCAGGGGCCCTGTTGCCTGTGCCAGAGAAAAGGGAAAGCTTCTAAACTGGAGGAAACAACCTGCTCTGCCCCTGACAGACTGCAACAGTGAAGCAGTGCTAGACAGTGTCACCCCAGTTCACCACTCTTTCTGCCACACCTGACCCACCCTAGGTGGTCCAGAGGAGGGAGGTCAGGTAAACACGCATGCAAACACACACACACACGCGCGCGCGCACACACACACACACACACACACACACACACACACTGCCACCGCAGCAGTAGCCACCTTATCTAACTAAAAAATAACAAGACAAAAGAGATGAGTCTGCCCTCACAGATGAGGAAGGACTAGCAAAAAACACCAGCAGCTCCCAAAGCCTTAATGAGCTGACACCCACAAAGGGGCTTCTCAGCTGCTAAGCAATGGAATCAATCCAGAATGACCTGTCTCTGATGACAGACCCAGCATTCAGACTGTGAATGGCAATGACACTCAATGAGATCTACGAAAAAGTGGACATGCAAATCATCCATGCCACAAAAAAAAATTGTAGGAAGTGAAAGCTGACCTGGCCATTCTAAGAAAGAACCCAACTGAACTGGAAATGAATAATTCTCTGGAATTTCAGAACACAATAGCAGGACCAACCAGGAAGAGGAATGACTCTCAGAGATTAAGGATCAAATTATTGAACTAACCCAGTCTGGCAAAAATGAGGATAAGACTTAAGAAAATGAGTATAGCCGACAAGAAGTTCCGGATTATATAAAGAGACCAAATCTATGGTTAATTGGTATCCCTGAGAGAGAAGGGGAAGCTGAGAACACCCTGGAACAAGACTTCCAAGAAGTCATCCAAGAAAATTTTATCTGTCTCACTAGAAAGGCAACCCTGCAGAGGCAAAAGATTCAGAGAACTCATGTGATGTATTATATGATAAGACCATCCCCAAGACACATAACAATCTGTCTCCACAAAATTAGCATGAGAGAAAAAAATCCTAAAGAAAGAGAGAAGGGACAGACCACCTACAAAGGAAAACCCATCAGAATTGCAGCATACTTCTCAATTGAAACCCTACAAACCAGAAGGGACTGGGGTCTCATCTTGAACATGAAAAGAAAAATCAATTCCAGCAAAGAATTTCCTATCCTGCCAAGATAAGCTTCATTAATGAAGGAGAATTAAAATCTTTTCCAGACATTCAATCCCTAAGAGAATATAGCCACCTCCAAACAGTCCTTTAGAAGATGCTTTAAAAAGTTCTAAGCACAGAAACAAAAGAATAATTCCACCCAACCCAAAAGCATAGATAAGCACAGAGTTTATAGACATTACAAGTCAAACACAAAGCCTAAGATGAAAGCAGCTTTTTTTTTCTTTTTCTTTTTTTTTTTGGAGTTGGAGTCTCATTCCCTCTCCCACCCTGGAGTGCAGTGGCACACTCACAACCACCCCAGCATCTACCCACTGCACTCCAGCAATCCTTCCACCTCAGTCTTCCAAGTAGCCAGAACTAGAGGCACACACTACCATGCCCGGCTAATTTGTTTGTTTCATTATTGTAGAGACAAAGTCTTGCCAAGTTGCCTGGGCTGGTCTCGAACCCACGGGCTCAGGCAATACACTCACCTTGGCCTCCCAAAGTGCTGGGATTATAGGCTGAGCCACTGAGCCTGGTTGAAAGCAGCTTCTTAATAGCAGTATGACAGAAACAAACCCCCACATACCAAAAATTAAATGTGAATGGTCTGACTGTGCAATTCAAAAAACACAGAGTGGCAAATTGGATAGAGAAGCATGATCCATCCTTCTGCTGTCTTCAGGAAACCCATCTCACTACAAATGGCACTCCCAGTCTCAAGGTAAAGGGCTGAAGAAAGATCTTCCAGACAAATTGAAAGCAAAAAAAGAGCAGACAAAACAGACTTCAAACCAATAAAAAATTAAAAGGACAGTGAAAAACACTGGATAATGATAAAAGGCTCACCTACCAGTAAGAAATGCCCATCTTAAATATATGTGCACCCAACATAGGAGCATCCATATTTATAAAACAATTTCTAATTAAACTAAGATAAACAGCCATACAATTATATTGGAAACTTTAGTACTCTGCTAAGAAACTCAGACATTGAGGCAAAAAACTAACAAGAAAATTAGGAATTTTAATTTGACACTCAACCAGTTGGATCTAATAGACGTCTACAGAACACTTCACCCAACAACCACAGAATATACATTTTTTTCTCATTAGCACATGGAACATACTTCAAAATTGACCACATACTCAGACATAAATCAAGTATGAAAAATTCTGAAAGGTCAAAATCTTTGGCCAGGCTCGGTGACTCAGCCTGTAATCCCACGCTTTGGGAGGCTGAGGTGAGTGGATTGCCTGAGCCTGCAGGTGCGAGACCCGCCTGGGCAACTTGGTGAGACCTCATCTCTACAGTAAATAAAAAAATTAGCCGGGCGTGGCAGTGTGCCTGTAGTTCCGGCTACTTGGAAGGCTGAGGCAGAAGGATCACCGGAGCCCAGCAGGTCTAGGCTGCAGTGGCCGGGAGTGGCCACTGCACTCCAGTCTGGGTGACAGAGTGATACTCCAACTCAAAAAAAAAAAAATCTTCTCAGGCCACATCTTCTCAGACCACAGTGGAATAAAAATAAATATCACCAAAAGAAAGCCCTAAAACACACAAATACATGGAAATTAAACAACATGCTTCTGAATGACTTTTGGGCTAACACACAAATCAAGGCAAAAATAAAAGGATTCCTAGAAACAAAGGAAAACAAAAACAGTGTACAAAAACCTTGGGGAGATCATAAATGTGATGCTGAGAAGGAAGTTTATAGCATTGCACATATATTCAGAAAATAGAGGGCTCTCAGACAAAGTCTGACATTCCACCTAATGTAGCTGAAAAGACAAGAACACTCTAATCTCAGGATTAGTAGAAAAACTGAACTCATAAAAATAAAACCACAGCTAAATGAAATAGAGCCCAAAAGATTCATACAAAAGGATAAAAAAAAGAAAAGTTGATTTTTTGAAAGAATAAGTAAGAAAGAATAAGTAAGATGTGACAAAATTCACAAAAATGAGAGAGAAAATTCAAATAAACATATCAGAAATGAAAAAAGCTGATGTCACAAGAAATGCAAGATTATTAGAGATTACTATGAACATCTATATGCAAATAATCTAGAAAATCTAGAAGAAATGAAGGAATTCCTGGCATTAAATAACTGTCCATGATTGAAACAGCTAAAAATCAAAAGCCTAAACAGACTGATAATAATCCAATAAATTGACTCAGTACTAAGAAACCTCCCCAATTTAAAAAAAAAAAATCCCTCAACATGATGGTTTATTAGCTGAGTTCTATAAATAATGCAAGGAAGAGCTGATACCAATCCTATTGAAAGTATTCCAAGCAATTGAGAAGAAAGGAATTCTCCCTAATTCTATGAAATCAATTTTATTCTGGTAACCAAAAATGGAAAAGACCCAATAAGGGAAAAAGAAAACAAAACTGCAGGTCAATTTTCTTGATTAAAATAGATCCAAAAATTCACATCAAGATTCTAGCTAATTGCATTCAACAACACTTTTCAAGATTAAGGATGCCCCCATGATTGAGGGCATGACCAGGTGGGCTTCATTCCCAGGATGCAAGGATGGTTCAACATATGCAAATCAATAAATGTAATCCATCACATAAGCAGGTGCAAAACCAAGAAGCACATGATTACTTCAATATATGCAGGAAAGCATTCACTACAATACAACATCCCTTCTTGATTAAAACAAACAAACAAAAAAACCTCAAACACCTGGGCATCAAAGGAACTTTCCTCAAAATAATAAGAGCCATCTATGACAAACCTATAGCCAACATCATACTTAATAACAGAAGGTGGAAACACTCTCCCTAAGAACAGAAGTCTGTAGGAAAACCCTACAGGCTCTGTCAAAATACCTCCTTGCACTGATAAATGACTTCATTAAAGTCTCAGGATACAAAATCAGTGCAAAAAATCAGTTGCATTTATATATACCAACTACAAGAAGACTGAAAACCAAATACAAAGCAAAATCCCATTCATAACAACCACAAAATAAATACATAATAAGATACTTCAGCATTCATCTAACCAAAGTGGCAAGAGATATTTACAATGAGAACTAGAAAACACTGCTCAAAGAAGTGAAAGATGACACAAACAAATGGAAGAGCATTTCAACCTTACATATTAGAAGAATCAGTATCATCAAGATGTCCATTCTACCCAACAGATTCAACACAATTCCATGAAACTACCAGCATCATTTTTCATAAACCTAGAAATGATAATACAGAAATTCATATGGAAGCAAAAAAGAACACAAATATCTAAAACAATCTTCAGGAAAAGAAAAAAGCAGGAGGTGTCACACTCCCGGACTTTAAACTTCACTATAAGGCTACAGTAACCAAGACATTATGGTTCTGGTACATATCTAGACCACTGGAGCAGGACAGAGAGTTTGAAAATAAAACCACTGACTTCAACAAACTCATCTTCAACAAGCTGACAAAAATAAACATTGGGGAAAGGAAACTATGTTTAGCAAATGGTGTTGTAAAACGGGCTAATAACATGTAGAAAAATGAAGCTGGACCCCTATACATCACCTTATACACAAATTAACTCAGAATGAATCAAGGACTTATGTGTGAAACTTCAAACTATAAAAATCTTAGAATAAAACAAGGAACATCCTCCTGGACATCTGCCTAGGCAATGAATTAGTGGGCAAGACCTCAAAAGCAAATGAAACCAAATTTAAAATTAACAGGTAGAAACTTATCAAGTTAAAAAGTTTTTACACAGAAAAAGAAACCATCAAGAGACTTAAGAGATTAACTCACAGAATAGGAAAAAAAAAAATTGCAGGCTATGCATCCAACAAAGGCCTAGCATCCATAATCTGCAAGACACAGAAAAAAAATTTTTTAAGTGGGCAAAGGACATGAACAGACAATTCTCAAAGGAAGACAACCAAGCAGTCAACAAACATGAAAAAATGCTCAGTTTTGCTAACATCAGAGAAATGCAAATCAAAACTACAATGAGTTACCACCTCACACTGGTCAGGATGGTTATCATTAAAACGTTGAAAAAAGTCAACAGGTTGTAGAGAAAAGGAAATGCTTCTACACTGTTAGTGGGATGTAAGTTAGATCAACCTTTGTGTAAAGCAGTGTGGCAACTTCTAAAAGAACTAAAAATTGAACTATCATTCAATCCAGGAATCCCACTCCCAAGAATCTTCCCAGAGGAACATAAATCACTCCACTAAAAAGACGCCTGTGCAGGTAAGGTTATTGCAGCACTATTCACAAGAGCAAAAACATGTAACTAACTCAGATGACCATTGAAAGTAGACTGAATAAATAAAATGTGGTACATATACAGCCATGAAGAAGAAAAAATCATGTCCTTTGCAGCAATATAGATGCAGCTGGAGACCATCATTCTAAGTGAACTATCACAGAACAAAAAAACTGAATACTGCATTTTCTCACTCATCGATGGGTTCTAAACATTGGGCATGCTGGCACAAAGTTGGGAACAACTGATAATTGGCATCACTAAAGGAGGGAGAAAGAAAGGAGGATAAGAAATGCACATCTACCCACCAAGTACCATGTCCACTACTGGAGATAGGGTTTGCTAGAAGATCAAACTTTGCCTTCATGCAACTACTTATGTAGCAAATTCTCACATGTACCCTACAACACTAAAATTTTACAAGTAATGTTTTCAGAGATATTTTATACCCTCTGACAATTTAAAATATAGAAAAACTTCTCCAATTCACCGGCTTGCTTGCTAAAAGTTGGAACCTTTGCTTTAGTATAGAGCTGAAGGCATCAATTGACAACCACTGGGATTATCTGACCTCAGACTTCATTTTTTCCATCATTTATTTACTCATATGCTAATTTTCTCTGTACCAGCAAATGCCAACTTAATTACATTCTACAGTACACAGTGAGTCATGTAAATTTAGTGGCATTATGAATAAACCAAAGTCATATAAACTTCACAAAGATATGTCAGAACATAATGTAAAGAGTTACTTTTTCCTGAGAAAGCTTATCTTTTTAAATTGCATGATCTCTCTCATTAGTCTTAATTTCTTTATTCTAATTTTTTCTCAGTTTTGAGTATAATTCTGAGTAAAAACACCTCATTTTATATTTTAGAATGTGAGATTGTACAAATCCTGAACATCGCAAATATCACACCATGTTCATGATTTTGCTTTGCTTTTTGCTCCTTAAGTGACACATGGCCTAAGCCTTTGAGTCTACAATTTTACTTTCTTACTTAGATCAACTGCTAGCTAAATATAAATCCTAGAGATAAGGACTGTGTTACAATTAGATTCCAGTGTGAGTTCTATGTACACTTTACTTTTTTTGAATATATTTCTTTTTCTCACTTATATGGCTGACTTTTGTTGGTTCGGGTTTTTTTCTTTTTTGTTTTTCCCCTTATGATCTCAAGGGATTTTTCTCATGTCAAAAGACAAAATCCTAACTCTTCACATAAATAAAATAATATGAGATCTGGAATACCGAGAAAAGCACAATGCTTTGCAGGGTATGGACATAATCTTTCTTCCAGGAAAAATTCCTTTCAAATGTGACCAAAATCAGAAACATACTCCCTTTTTGTCATATAACACTGAATTGCTAGATGAATGAGAAGTAGCCTTCAGGATAATTCAGGAATAAGAAGCAAAGCAAAAAGCAAGCCCTGGGCCTTACATGCACTCTGAGTAGGGTTACTTCTTCCTGGGTGAATTTCAGAAACACTATGAAGGAGAATGAATGGAAACATGGGGAGAGGATTTTTTTTTTGCTTGTTTTTCACATATGATTCAAATCTAAGACGCCTTCATCTCATACCAGCAAATTCTAACACGTAATTAGTATTAAATTCATCTCAACCCTTCTTCTTTGGTAGAATAAATGTTTCCTTACATTCCAATACTTAATTTCTATTCTATGAAATCTTGATAGTGTCCATAAGGGAGAACATACATCTTCTTTTGGAATTTTTCCTAGAGAACCCCTAGGCATCCCTTTACTTCTTAGAGAGAACCCCATGAGCCCCTTGAAATCCAGCAACTCTTTTCCACTCAGTAAAAGACGATCTCCAGGAAGGATTGAAAGAATTGGGTCCAATCTTCCAGGAAACTATCAAAAGAATAACAAAACATTTAAGATCTTAAACTCAGTTGGGCTCGGTGGCTCAGCCTGTAATCCTGCGCCTTTGGGAGGCTGAGGTGAGTGGATTGCCTGAGCCCGCGGGTTCCAGACGCGCCTGGGCAGGCAAGACCTCATCTCTACAATAAATCAAAAAATCAGCCGAGCGTGGTAGCACACGCCTGTAGTTCCGTCTACTTGGAAGGCTGAGGCGGAAGGATCGCCAGAGCCCAGCAGGCGAGGCTGCGGTGGCCGGGAGCGGCCACTGCACTCCAGTCTGGGCTACCGAGTGAGACTCCAACTAAAAAAAAAAAAAAAAAAAAAGATCTTAAACTCCTCGTGACTCAATATCTCCTTTCATTTATCACTGAGTGCTTCCCCATACATACTATGGATACATGCTCAGGCCTTGATTCCTCCCACTGTGGATATTTCCTGTGACTACTTTCTAGTTGGGAAAGATGCGGATTCCATAAGGGGCATGGTCCTTGAACCCCCATCAAATTGTGCTGGCTAGAGACCTCATGAATATTCACACAAATAATAAGAAAGGGACTATCTCCATTTGGTCCCAGAAGAAGGATCTCAAACTCAGTGTCTGCCACATTCTGATTTTTTGTTTGTTTGTTTCTCAGCTCTCCGACATAATAGCTTGTCATGGAACCTTCTAAATAAAGTACTTCCATTTGAAATTTTGTCTATTCCATGATTTTTGAAATATAGTAAAGAAATTTTCAATTCAACATGTGAAAATCATACTTCACATTTTTATAACTTTAAAAATGCACTTGAAGTTACAGCAGGTAGTTAACTTTGTATCTCTCTGCCATGGATCTTAATTTTCCAATCTTGTATTTTATGGGAAATTTAAGCCAGTGTATTATTGAGTTTTGAGAAACCCCTTTGCAAAGTTCATATAGTTTTTTTTCCTCAGAGTAACGTCAGCACAAACCTTTTCCCCTTTGTTATAATTTATTAACTACTCATCATCTCTCCATTAATATGCATACACCCATTTATTTACTAAGAAGAAGCTATGTCCTTTCACAAATGAAACTCAATGCCTGATTTTTCAAATAAACTGCTTGAGTAGAAAATGCCCTCCCTTTCATTACCAGTCAGTCCAGTACAACTCAGGCCTTGGTTCCTCCCACACAATCTTAAAGGGCATTAGTGGAAGGAAAATGCTAGCAGATGGACAAGCTTTTTGTTGGCGATATTTTTCTTTCTTTTTAAGTAGGAGTACATTGTAATCTGTTGTGGAAAAAAGCAACTAAGCACCTTTTTTTCTCTCCCAGATGGGCTGCAAGCATCTTCTTGCATGTGCTTTTGGTTGCTTGGTCAGCTTTTCTTACAGAGGTCAGCAGCAGGTCATTTGCAGAGTGTTGGCAATTTGTGCTAGGTGCTTTACAGACTCCTCTATGACCACTGGATTTCAAACACAAATAAAAATGAAACACAGTGAAACAAAAAGTAATGTGACAAATGAAACAGCCAACTTTTTTTTAAAGCATCTAGTGTTATTGTAAAGATCGATTTTTACAATTCACTCCTTGATTTTATGTTTCTTTCTCTCTATACACAAATCAACCAGGAATTTACAAAGCATATTTTGGAGTAAGCCATCTTGTTTTGATCGTGGTACATGAAATTGGTAGTCAAAGTCTATAACCTCACCAAAGACGTTGATATACTGGTACAAAGCCAGACTTTGTCGACTCTTTGCAGAAATCAGAAAAGCATTGCTAGGAATACCTAAAAATATACAGTAATGACATAACTCTAATGCCACTTGTTGCTGATTAAAAGTCAATACAGCTTCCAGTATGTGAAATGATCCAGGTGAAAGATTTCCCAGACATAAAGAACAGTTAAATTCATAGATGTGGTAAATGAATATGTGGATTCTGCTAAGGGGTTGGTTCCACAAGTAACTAAAATTTCGCACAACTAGATGCCCTGGGAGAAAATATGACAGGACTCACATGCCAATAGTTTTAATACAGGCCCCCCAAAAAGTAAAAAGACAAACTGTATGCTCTAGATTTCAGTTTACTACCTACTTATTTTAGCTACAATTTTAGATCATTCTTTGAAAAACTTTTAACATGAAATGCTGATAGCATAGTGAAAGTCACAAAGTTACATACTCTGTCTTATGAGACATTGCAGAAGTTATAGAGGCTTTCATTTTAACCTATTAGCTTTTTTCCTGATTTGTCAAGGAAACTCAAGTAAATTATTATTTTATTTAAATGTGGAAGGTGTTTGATCATTTTATGGAAAATAGCAATAATCATATTAGCTAATACTTATTGATTACTCACTATGTGCCAGGCACAGTGCTAAGTACCTCATTTATATTGTCTGGTTCAAAAAACTGTAGATATTTTATGGTACCATTTTATTATCTCCACTTATAGATACAAAGATTAGGAAAGTCATCCAGTGTACAAAGCTAAACTCTGGAGGAGCTGGATTCCCTTCAACTTTACTACAAAAGAAACTACATGAGAAAATGTTTTACTCTTTCTTCAGTACAGACATAGAACAAGGTTGTACTGTATCCCCAGAAAGACTGAGGTCTTAAAGAGGAAAATTGGCAAGAAGCAACTTTGATCTACATACAGACCTCACTACTGTGTCACTCACACCCCCAGTTCTCTGAACCAGACTTCCAATTTTTTTTAATCAAGATCCATCGCATAGGAAACAACTTATTTTCTGACCCAGTTCACTTGCATACACCTATAAACTTTCTGTGTAATTGAAACTTATTTTGTAAAGCAATACTTGGTCTTATTCAGGTTATGCCTTATAATATTTTCCTTTATCCTGTTGTATTCCATTTAAAAGTGTTTGTCAATCCTAACTTAAATCAACTTTATGATTCTATGTCCATAGCATTGAAAAATTACATACTTCAGAGGGCATAATATCCATGTCTGCCCTGAAAAGAACATATGGAGTCCTCTTTCCTAGTAAGCATGCTTTTCCCCCGTCAGAAGTAAAATAATGAGTCAAATGTATAGAGCTTTGTAAGATATGTTTTTAATATTTTATGAGGTTAAATAAAAGAACTGGCAGTACCAGTTATACTTTATACCCAAGATAGTGTGCTAGACAGCATATAAACAAAACCAGTACTTTCCAACCCAAAAGACAGGTATGATTGTATCTCTCTCCAGGTCAAAATTCATCCATGACCTTTAGAATATTAAACTCTGTCTTATGGAATACAAGCTTCTCACGCTCTGCTTTCTTCCTTCATGCCTACCTTCATCCTCCCCTCAAATTTTGCTCACTACTCCAACTGAATAAACTGCAGCAGCTGCAGGAGCCCCTGCATACCATCTCATTCAGGGGTCTTTGCACATGCTTGTCCCTCTCCCTAGAATGTAACCCTCCAAATCTCAGCTCCAATGCTATCTACTCCATGACAATTTCTTTGAATTTTCCTAATTTCACTCCTTGTATATGTATGTATCATAGAATATAATCGTTTGATCTTTTTCACTGCAAATTTCAAGAGAAGAGCAGTAGATGACTTTTCACCTACAATAATCGAACCTAATTTTTTTGATTAAATATAATTCCAAAATTTAAATGTCAGCTAAATCTACATCTTTAAAATGATAAAGAGGTAATAATTTTAAACATACATTTTCTTTAGATTTTTATGTTCTTTATGACATTAAACAATGGGATAAATGATATTCTGATAATTTTTAAGTAATTAGGTACCAGCAACATATGAATAAATGGTGTCATAACAATTCAAAATTTGCCAGCCAGACTTTTATGTTTGGATTTATTCATTATGAAACTTACTTAGACATACTGATGAATAGTTTGATACCCACTAGATCATATTATACCAACCCAGAATCTATAGAAATTCCTCCTCAGTAATTATCAAGTTGTTACTTTAGAAAATGAGAAATTGTAAAAATAATAATTTTATAATAATTGTATTGTTTCCATGCTTTTGTTGATTCTGGGGGTGACCTGTCTGCACCCCCTTGCACACAGCCTCCATCACTGTGAATGCTGGCTCTTAGCTGTTCATGGCTGCCCATTTTGGGTGGAATTTCCTTGGCCTAACAGAAGCCACCTCACCAGGGACACTTTATTTCTGATACTGAGACAGTCTGCAGCCTACTAGTGATGGACTGACATCGGTTACACAAGTTGGTTCCCACTTTCCTTAAGGTGGAATCAAATCTGTAGTAGAATTCATCCTCCAGAGCTCTGCAGAGGATTAAGATTACACTAGACTCCAACAGAGACCACATCTTTGCTTAGCTTCTCCCTTTCACCTATCCTGCTTCCCTAAAATCATTCCCTCAGTAAGTGGCATTTACTCAAATATTTATATCAGGAACCTAAATAAAGAAACTTGTTCCACATGTCTTGATTCCTGAGAGTAACTAAATAATTAAGTTGCTATGTTTTTCATCATTTTTAAGAAGAGAATTGATTTTAATTTTGCTATGTTATGTTAACTGAAATCCTTGTCATGGCAGTTTTCTTGAAAAAGGTTTCCTTTATATGTGCAATGTAATTATTTTCTAATTAAATGGTCTTTGGTCTCTGACCACTATATAGGGTAGTGGTCAGTGTCTAGGGAGACCAGTTGCCCTGCTTAAAGGCCATGTAATACCTTATAATTATCAGATAAATATGGTAGAGAAATAATTACACGTTGACCAAATAAATCTCTGTCCTTATGCTCCCAATGGCAAAGCTTATCATCTATAATTACCTACCTACCTAGATATAACCCCAAAGAAGGATGTACAGCATTCTTATTTGTTTTAAGATATCTATTTTAGCTCTCAAAGGGTTTATACAAACTTCTCAATTTGTTTGTGAAGTATTATTTGAAAAGGATAAGAATAAATGTCTACTTAACAGCTTTGTGAATCTTTTTTTAGTGGCATTTCCTGTTCTTTGGCTAAAATGAAAATTAGAGTACACTTTTTCTATTTTCACCACTGCTACAACCCCTCACAGGTGAAACATATGCAGATCACTCCCAGGAGTTTAGTGTCAACACAACACTAGCTCAGGCTGCTTAAATTCTAGTGTCATATTCAACTTGTCAGTTTAAATGACAATCAGTGGTAGACATACACATTGCACAACCAGATTTCTGTGTTTATAATTTCTGTTTAATTTTCAAGAGCCTTCCACACTGAAAATTGCACAACGTTGCTCAGAAGACAAGTGTATAGAAATAAACCAATTTTAAAGGAACACAAAATAATCAGACAATTCATGAAAATATTTACCCAAACCCTAATTGTAGGTTCTTCCTTTTGGATATTTATTTCATGAGCTTGAATTAGGGAATCCCAACAGGTACTATACAAACCAAAAAAAAAAAAGAAATTTTTTAAAAATATTAGTGTTTTGCCCATAAACACTCATCCATACCTTGGAAAGGGTTGAAGTTTCACAGGTACTTTCATTTGTCAAGACTCAGAAAATCATACGCATTTGTTGTATTATATGAAAGTTTTACTTTAAGAAAATACTGAACAATAGTTAATGGTAGGCATATATTTAAGGAAAATGTGCACTTTGACATGAGTCAAATTGGTCACTGGATAGAAACATGGATAGAGTGATATATATGTAATAAAGCAAATGCAAAAATGTTATCTCAGAATCTAAGTGGCTGAAGTATAGGAATTCATATGCAACTACTTCAAAATGTAATCATTTTTATGATAACATATTGGGGAAACCTTTTGTCTCAGGGAAATGAAGACTGTGATAAGTTCTAGTACAATGAGTTGGAATCTTTGTATAAAACAAAAAGGATTCTACCTCTGACAATTAAAGTTAATCATATTAGAACACAGTCTAGAAATGTTTGAAAGTATACTATTTTTAATTAATATGTTCATCTAAGCTTTTAATCAGAGTATACTAAATAACTTAAAAAGCAATAATATGATTGTGTGTTCATGATGGAATATAGCCTAAGAACAAAATGATGTTCAATAATTATCTTAGATGGTTTTATATTTTTCATTATAAGACTATATTTTTATTCGAGGCTATTGCCTTTAATTGTAGAATACATAAAATGAATAAAATTATATGTGTGACATTGAAAACTAGCAGTTTTCTAGTAAAAGAGAAGATATAGATGTAAGATCTCTGAGGTTAGTTAAAATCCTATAATCCAGAATGTGAACTAGAAGGTTTATTAAGAAGTTATAAATTCTTTTCCAAAAAAGCCCTTATCTTTCTGATCTGTTCACTGAAAAGTACTAAAAGTATTAAGCAAAACAGTATCAGGAAGCACCTTGGTGCCATAATTTTGGTTTCTGTACACCGTCACTCACTAAAAGGAACCAGACCTTCTTGGAAAAATGGCTACTTTCAGGTTGCAGGCAGGTAATGTGCAAAATCAATCTAAAGAATCTGGTTACAGTGGAAAGCAAGGAAGCTTTTATAACCCACAAGGGTAATGTCCATGAGATCGAGGAGGCAATTTGAACAAGCACCCACTATCCAAACATGAAATAATATATGAAGGGAACATGCACACACACAAAGATGGAATTTATTTATTAAAAAATTGTGTTCTTACATGTTTAAACTTCAGTCACCTTCAAAATGCTCTCCATTTGATGCAATATACCCAATAAAACACTTTTCAAACTGCTCAAAACAGTTTTTGAACTCAATTTTGATGCCTTTGAATGTTTCTGCTGCTTTGTGTTTTCACTCTTCCACATTGGCAAAACATTTTTCTTAGAGGACTTTTTTCATCTGGAGAAACAAACACAAAAAAGTCGCCTGAGGCAAGATTGGGTCAACTGGAAGGGTGGGGTACAGGGATCATGCCGTTTCTGATCAAAAACTGCTGCACCTCAGCACGGTGTGTGCAGATGCACTCATAAATCATCCATCTTTTTTAAATTTTTTTTTTTGAGTTGGAGTCTCACTCTGTCGCCCAGACTGGAGTGCAGTGGTCGCTTCCGGCCACCGCAACCTCGACCTGCTGGGCTCCGGCGATCCTTCCTCCTCAGCCTTCCAAGTAGGTGGAATTACAAGCATGCGCTACTATGCTCGGCTGATTTTTTTAATTTATTGTAGAGATGAGGTCTCACTGCCCAGGCGGGTCTCGAATCCGCAGGCTCAGGCAACCCACTCACCTCAGCCTCCCAAAGGTGTGGGATTACAGGCTGAGCCACCAAGCCCGGCTTTTTTTTTTTAATTTTAAAGATGTGGGGTACAATTCAGGATTAGGTTTACAAATGGTCATTTCAGGTAAAGTTTGGGCCTGATTTTGTTCCCACTTCGCCTAATTTGAGATCGGATACCCTTATTCATGAAGTGTTTCTAGTCCCCCACCCCACCTCCACCCACAGTGTATTACTACTGCCAATTCCTTTCTTATAGTATTATAATAATTGTTCAGGGTTCGCTTATGATTGAGAACATGTGGTACTCAGTTCTTTGTTTCTGTGATAGATCACTGAGTATTATAGATTCCAAATCCATTCAAATTGCTCTGAAGTTCATAATTTTGTCCTTCTTTTTGGCTGCATAATATTCCTTCATGTATATGTACCACATTTTTGTTATCCAGTCTACTTTCAATGAGTAGTACGGTTGGTTCTGTGTTTTTGCTATTGTAAATAGTAATGCAATAAACATGCTTTCACAGCTAAATCACTCATCTTGAAATGGGCAAACGCATTGAAAGAATCTAAAAAAAAAGAAAAGAAAAAATTCACTGTAGCCTCTCACAACAACACTAGCTGGTACATTGATGCTAATGGATTCCTAGAACACTTATCTAGAGAGGAAGCCTGTGCTACAAGGGGCCCACTGTCCAAAAAATAATCCCCCTTCATAGAGTACGTTGCCTAGAAATATCACCAGGTTTTTAGCATGGCAGTCATAACATGGAATTGTGGCACATTGGGAAGCAAAAGTATATTTATAATTAGTAATTGCAATCCCTTTTTTTCTAAATGAAAGAACTAAGTGTAACGTTTTACTTACTACAGGGATCTTTCCACTGCAATACTTCAAGACCTTCTTCTCCCATTGATATATGTACTCACAGTGCTTTTCAAGTATATAGTTCAGTGATATACAATGTATTCACAGAGTTTTTATCATCACTATCTGTTTTCAGAATATTTTTATCATCCTCCAAAAAACTTAATATCCTTTAATAGTCACACTCTATTTTCCTTTCTGTCCAGTGCCTGGCAACCACTATTCTACTTTCTGTCTCTGAAATTATTTGGCCTAGATATTTCATGTAAGTGGAACTATAAAATATGTGGCTTTTGTGACTGGCTTCTTTTACTTAGCATGTTTTTCAAGATTCATCAATGTTGTAGCATGTATCAGTACTTAATTCATTTGTATGACTGGATAATATTCTATTGCATGAATATACATACCACATTTTGTTTCTCCATTCTTTATTTGATCGACATTTGAGTTGTTTTCACTTTTTGGCTATTTTGAATAATACTGCTATGAATATTCATGTACAAACTTTTTTGAGTACATATTTTTAATTCTCTTGGAAGAACATACCTAGGCGTGGAATTGCTGGGTCATATAATAAAACAATGTTTCTGTTTTTGAAGAATTGCCAAACTGTCTTTCAAAGTGACTGTATCATTTACAATCCCATCAAATGGCTCCATTTTTAAGGGCCTCTCATACAGAAGCACTCAATCATGATGTCATTACAACCTTCAGGAAAAGTAAATCATACACTTGAGTATCATTTACTCTTCCACTCCATTTACTATAAGCAAAGCCTTTCTAGCACAGCCTCTGTAAATCTGTGCCTAGTGTTCATTCATTTTCTCTAACTTCCCCCCTAGTTTTCACATCTAAACTTTTACAACCACTATTTCAATCTTTAGCATCATAACTTGGTGCAATATTGATCTGCTTGGAGCCCTTCCTGTAGAGACTCTGCTTTTCTTAAATCCCTGAGTTACACCAAAGATGAAACATTCCTTCATGAATCATTGTAAGAGTTAAACATTAAAGCTCAGGCCCCTGCCCTGTCCCACATGGCCTGTGTATTGCCAGCCATAAATATAGACATTAAAGTGATTTATGGTCCTTGTTTCAAATTCAAAGTGAAAAACAATGAAAAGGAAGTGATGGAATCGATGGTGCAAATTATCAATCTCTTTTTCTTAAATTTAGTTTGTACTATATAGGCAACTACTTAGAGCAGCAAATGAAGAGAAAGAATTATCTAACACTGCAAAGGACATTTCTACTCTATTTTGAGAGACTAATAATGTGAAGACCTTTCACAGCATTCTGATCTATTCTATTTTTTTAACTGAAGTTCATGACATTACATGATATACAGAAGACAGAAGTAATAAACCTTTGCCCTGCTTTCTCACCCACATACTCCCTGTGATTTTGTTTTGTTTTGTTTTCAATGACTCAAGTAATAGGATCCTACCATTTCCTGTAGGTAGTAATTGTACAGCTTGTACTAAAGGTTACAGTTATTTGTGTCTGACATTTAGTTGGAGTACATATTAATATGCTCAATTTCCTTAACTCTTTTGTGCTAAAAATCACATACAGTATTTGCAGACTGGTTTATTCCTCCTTTTTAGCTAATATATAGTCATGATTTTATTTCTTTTTTTCTTCTTTCCTCACATATCTCAAGATTTTCTCAGATGTTGGTTTTAAGATATGAGAAGTGGAGAACAAAGGAGGAAAAATAAACACTGCTGAATTCCAGTAATAAGGAGATGTGGCCGACTGGTTCCTTAGGAAAGGTGTTAACTAGCAGGGTAGTGACTGCAGCATGCACACGATGCCAGAGCATCCACACCTGCGGCATCATGAGGCTTAGAAGTAAGTTTCAGATTCCAAGAGCTGCTTTCTGGGAGTACTTTGAGGGATTACAAGAGAGAGGAAATTTTCAACCATGTTTGTAAAACACCTAAAGTGATCGAAAAAATTAGCTCTAATTGTCCAAGTTGTACATACTTCATGTTTATTTTGCTCTTTTAGTTTTACTTTATTTGACTCCATGTGTAGACTATGGTGCTGCCCTGGGATTTGTAAATTCTGTGGCAAAATAGGTATTTTTTTAAATGGAAAAAATCATACAAATTTTAACTTTCAGGGCCCTGTCACCTCTTTGCTGCATGTAGGATTTACACATTGAAATCCCCTGCAGTGAAACTATATTAGATTCCACAAATCTCATAGGTCTGATTTCTGTGTTTTCCAGGTTCCCTTTGAGTTATTTCATTGCCAAGGCTATGATAACGGAAAACAAAAATACAACAAAAGAATCAAAATTAGCGAGGAAATATTATTTGGAAAAAAAACAAAGAACACAAATTAAATTATGAGCCTCTCAAGATGATAATGGACTACCTGAGAGAAGAGAAGAATTTCAGGAAACATAGTTTCCTAGACCATAGAAACATTATTTGAAAATCTCATGCTTTGCTTATATCTTTTGTAACATAATTTAAAATTAAATGTTTATGTTTGGTTCCTAATGCATCTTTGATGTGTACATTCGACATTTGAAAAATTGAAATTCAATTATTTAATTTATAAGAATTGACATATAAAATATAAACTTATATTACACCTATGTGCATGTAATATATTTTATATAAATGCTGTGAAAATACATGTAACTAATGAAGCAAAAATCAGAATAAGTGTTTTATTTAATCACTTTCTAGTTTCAGAACAAATACTTTTATTTCAGATGTAGTGACATTCTTTATCCATTATATTGTACTATGTGATCTTCTTAACAGCCATTGCATATTTCAATCCATTTTGAAATGTTTATTACAGAGTGAAAAAAAAGGAATGCATACACAGTATAATATGAATGTGTTCCTGTCCAGAGATGTTCTGAATCTAAGAATGTTTGGGTTTTCAATAAATTTCCAAATGTTCCTCATTAGAAAATGAATAATTATGTCCAATCTGAATTTAGTAATAAACTTTAAATCATGTTACTCTATCATCAAATATTATTTACTCTATCATATTTTTTAAGAGAATGAGATATAAAACCAACTATACAGATGTTCCTGAGAATGATCTGTCCAAAGATAATGAAAATCATTCAACCAAGTCTGTTCAGAGAAATACTATTTCAGCATTCAGTATTAGTCAATTAAAGGTTCTAATTTTTTAACTTCCATTGAAACAAATGAAAACACTTATACTTGCTAGATTATTTGACAGCAGTAATTCCTTTAGTGCCACGATGAAAAATAGTTTCTAAGCAATTATAAACAACAATCACAATGTTACTACATTCAAAAGAATGTTTAAAGCATGTACTTCAGAATAATCACATTGCTAAAAGAAAAAAAAAAGCAACATAGTTGTGCATTCTGTCTATATATCATAAGTGAGTGTTACTCATAAAGGATTTGAACTCCCTAAGCATATGTGTCCACTTCCACCATTAAAGTGGATTCAGGTGCTTGGCATGACTGTCTCCAGACAGGCTTTCTTAGAATAATTGATGGTTGTGGTCTTATTGCCCCATCTAACTGTATCTGGATACACTCATGTTGCTTTTACAAGAGTTTCATACAATTCCGTGGTCTGCAGGACATGTGAGAAGTATCTCATAGTTTTCTTTTATTAATTTAGACTATTTTCACTTTTTTCAATGACAAATTGCACAAAATTAGATTTTTTACACCTATTATGACTGAACATGATGAGAAATTCATCTGTAGACCACAGCTGTATATTGTAACCATTATAAACCCTTTGGTGGCAAGGGAGGTGATTGTTAGCAATGCAAGGACCAAGCAGAAAGAGGGAGTCGTTTATTTTGCTGGGAGACAGAAATCCTAGTTTTCTTGATTTTCAATAAATATAAAAGATTTGTTGATGACATTCAAAATAGCCTTTTAAATTCTACCCAAAAGTGCACTGTTTAAATATGAGAGATTGAAAATTTCTGTTGAATCACTATATTCAAGAAGAATTTTTTAAATCTACTCTTTTATTGTTATTTCAATATTCGTTGAATACCAAAACATGTCAAATATCACATACAGAAGAAGCGATGCCCAGTGAATGCATCTTTTTAAGTGAAACAGAGAAAATAGATCTCAGTGAGGGGACAGAGATGTAATCCATGTGCATGCTGGCACCACACATTACACGTATTTGACACACACATTTGTAGTTACTCTCAGCTGGCATAGTTAATATTGTCTGGTGATTTTCCATAGATCACAACAGCTGTCCTACAAAATCTACCAATGGAACATAATGATCTGACTTTTGAAAAGTTACTGACAAGGAGCAAAAACATATTTTTAAAATCAAGTTTAATATTAACACCAACCAAGAACTTTACAGTAAAAAATTGAAAAACAACTGAGAAAGCACAAGTAAATTCCATTAAATTGAAGTGAATTTAAGTCTTTACTTTTGTTTAGTCATTTAGTAGAGAAAATTCTCATTTGACTACTCTTGTCTAGAAAAACAGCACATGACTAGTTACTGTTATTAAGTTTTGTCATCAAATACAGGGTAAAGATTATCTCTAAATTTTCTGAATTGTGGACATTATCTTTTCACATATCAAAAACACATGCACACTCCAATTGTCTAAAGTATAATAAAATTAAAAAACAAATACTCCATGAAATAATAGTAACAGTGCAACATTATTGCATTCACTGAGTAATCATTTATTAGATAAATGTTTTATTCTTTAGTTAAGGGTATGGAAATGTAACACTGTCAGTTGAAGTGTATTCACATGATAAATACAAGTTATAGAATAAACTATATTTGTAAAACTCCTAATGCATTTTACTTTACATATGGACAACCATAGTTTTAATCAAAATAGAACAAATGGCAATAAATAATTATTTAACCTTGTCAGTGTAAATGTAAAATGAACACTAATTTTCATACTGTTTTTATTTTCTCTGAATTTAGACAATGTTTGACATTAACTGTACGCTACTCATTTTCTTTAATTATATTTAAAGCTTTTAAAACTATTAAGTTATTGAATTGGTTCACAGAATTTCTCAACATGAGTGTAATTTATTAAATTTATCTCATGACTCAAAATCCTTCTTTTACAAATTAGCACATCAAAAATACTTAAACATATTGCTATATGTCACAAAATATACAAACACAAAGTATTGAATGGTTGAGCCTGTAATGGATCTAATAATGAATTATCACATTGTAAGATATTTTTTCACTAGTAATTTCAAAAGGAGCAATTTCAATGAAAATGTTGTTTAAAAATTAAATAGTGATTGCCAAAATATAATGGGTACTTGAAACTTGAAACTTCTAAGTTAAAACAAATTATCAAGATAACTTTTTCAGACCAGACTATGAAATTGGGTTTCCTATTGCAATTATCTTAGACCCATGGAGAATCAGATAAACAAAATAAAAATATATTCTTCAAGAATATCATGTCTGCTTCAAATTATTTTTTACCCTAAGACAGAAATAAATAACCAAAAAACACTACATTCTGTGAAGGAAGTTACATAGGTTTTGTTAAAATACAAATAACAAGAAAGCAGGAACCATTTCTAATATATGTTCCAAATAATAAGTAATACCAAATGCTCAATAAATACTTCGTCAATAACAAACCAGCACAAGTACCAACTGTTTAAAATAGCAACATTGAAAAGGGTTTCAATTAATCATCTTAAAATAAACTGTAAAGGACATTTTGTTGTGGTAGTTTTTTATGAAGTATGCATGATTAGGTATAAGTGACCAAAGTAAAACATTTCAAGATTGGAAAAATTTAAATTAAGGGAATTTTTTTCCTTCTTAAAGAGATGTATATCAAACTCTCAGAATATTTAAAAATTGGACTAATAAAAAGCTATAATACAAGTTATTGAAAGGTTTTTATGTAATAATTCATGTTCTTCTGCCAATTAAACATTTATTTAATAATATTTATTAGACTACTTTAAAATATTATGCATAGAAATGAAAACCAGCAAGGATCAACAGCCCATTATAGTATGTGCAGGAAATTTACCAACAGATTTTAGTCTACATAGTTTTCTATTCAATATGATCTCATAAAAGATATACCAATGCAAACATTGTGATGCTGTAGTCTAAACTGACTGGGGTGTTTCTCTTTCCTCTTGCTTAGTCTGCAAGTAGACTCGCTCATGAATGACACAGCTGTCTGCAAGTGCCTACTGTTTTGTCTCAAAACTTGTAGTGACAGGTGCATCTTGTCACTCTCTGGTATACATTACAGGCCTGCCTTGTTTATCATTCCAAGATGAGCTCTGATGTGAGGGCTCTGACAGTGCAGAATATAATCAAATGCCCTTTGAACCAAAGGAGCAGAATTTATTGCTATTAGCACATTTGACAGTTTATAGGGTCATCACCCTTCGCTTCTGAGATTTTTTTTTCTCAAATTTGGCTTTGAATCTATGAACACAACGGATTTATATCACAAAATTGACATGAAATATGATACTTGGTGTTTCATTTTGTAGATTCCTTACCTCATAAATGGAGTACAATTTTTTTAAATATGGTTAATTATATTATATTTTTCCTTTCTTCATGTCATCAAGGACCAGCATAATTCTTTGACAGTGAATTTTCTGTATGGAAGAAAAAAATGATTTAACATATATTTGCCAATTTTTGAATAATGCGTTATAATTATAAATGTATCTTATAAGGCTATATCAACACTTCCTAGAGTTATCTCTGAAAAATAAATAGTAAATAAATTAAAGAAAAAGAAGACATGATCTTGAAGTGCTATAGAAATCTCATGTGTTCACTTTTTTAATAACCAACCACAATCTTTAACACTTGTTTCTGAATATGAAGAATATTAAATATGAAACACTTAAGCTACATTTTTGCTCAACTCCATTCCAAAGACAAAGATCTAAGACAAGAGCAAGATGAAAAACCAGTGGAACCCAAGTCTTGGAGGACGTCAAAAGGGAAATTTTCAAGTTCTTTCTTGTACAACCTGGGTGTTCAAATTAGCTTATATCATTTTAATCTTTCTAAATAAAACTTTTTTATACTAAAAATTTAAACCATAGAATAAAATATTGGCTATTTTCCAAGAGTATGTGCATTTCAATATGAGATCTGGCAGTTAAACTAATAATTGATGAAGAGACAAATGATTTTAAGCAAAAAGAATTCAGTGTATTTTTAAATTCTAATAAGAAAAAGAAAAATCTGAAAATAACTCATATTGATCCAATAGCTATATTTGAAAGTGAGATCAACTGAAATTGAACTCAGTGACATACATTACTTAATCATACTATAGAACTCATTTGCTCAGACAGAAGTTAGTTTACTTTCAGCTCAGTTAGAAGCAAAATCATATAATTTCCAGTACAATGAAATCTGTTATTATTTGAAATGCCTGTTTTCTAACATTAAAGATCCAGTGAAAGAATTTCCTGAACTTCTCCCATTGAATTATTCTTATTTTTAATATAAAATGAACCCCAAAGATGTAAAATATGATAAAGTATGGGCACTTGACACATACTTCACAAAAACAGAAACTCTAGCTAGCAGGACCAGTAACTCTCCACCCGCTGCCTCTGCTCCTGAGAAACATTAGGAAGGCAGCATCTGCCACAGCAATTAGCGCTCTTCTTGACATTCGTTGATTCAGGCTCAAACCCCAGAGAGAAAGCATCTTCTATGCATTTGAAGAGATCAATTCCATACTGAAAACAAAGGCTCAAATGGTTATGGAGTGAATTGTGTCTCCTCAAAATGTTTATGTTGAAGTGCTAATCCTGAGTACTTGCGAATGTGACCTCATTTGGAAATAGGGTCATTGCTGACAAAATTGTGTCTGTAATAATAGTAAAGATGAAGACATGATTTGGTGAAATGAGCTTCTTCTTCACTATGACTGGTGTCCTTATAAGAAGGGGGAAGTTTGAAGGCAAATAAGCACACAGGGAGAATGCCACGTGACCATGAAGGCAGAGATTGGGGTGGCAAACCAAAGAATGCCACAGACAGTCAGCAAATCACCAAAAACCAGGGCAGAGTCATGGAGCAACATCTTCCTCACAAGCCTCAGAAGGAACCAACTCTGCCAATACCTTGGTCTGAGGCTTCTGTCCTTCAGAACTTTAACACAATGCCTTCCTGTTGAAGCCACCAGTGGTACTTAGTTATAGCAGACTTAGCAAATGAATACAACTCATCTCTAGTCAAGACTTCAACAGCAGTAAATTCTCCAAAAATAAGTAAAGATTTTATACATTGTGCAGTTAAAAGAAAAGGAAAAAATTAGAAAAAAGCAAAGAAATGTATAGTTATCTGATACAATTATTTATGATAAATAATAAGCCTCACAATTTAAATCTGTTTTTTACTTATCCAACTTATTTAATTGGGTTATGTACATTAGTATTTTATAATTATTTACTCTAGAATTAAAATTAGCTAGACCTGGGTTCACCATTTTTTAATATTTTTAGAACATAGTGATATGTGAGATTTAAGCTCAAGTTATTTGTCACCCTAAAATCTGAACCTATGTAAATTATGAGAAAAAGATTAAACTCAATACATTAACATAAAGAATACATTAATGTATTGAGTTTAATGTATTCTTTCAATCTTTTTCTCATAATTTATATAGGTTCAGATTTTAGGGTGATAACATGAGCTTAAATCTGTGGCTCAGCCTGTAATTCCGCACCTTTGGGAGGCTGAGGTGAGTGGACTGCCTGAGCCCGCGGGTTCGAGACCTGCCTGGGCAACTTGACGAGACCTCATCTCTACAATAAATCAAAAATCAGCCGGGCGTGGTAGCGCGCACCTGTAATTCTGGCTACTCAGAAGGCTGAGGCAGAAGGATCGCTGGAGCCCAGTGGGTCGAGGCTGCGGTGGCCGGGAGCGGTCACTGCATTCCAGTCTGGGTGACGGAGTGAAACTCCAACTCCAAAAAAAAAAAAAAAAGAATACATTAAACTCTTCTTCATGTCTCAGTTTTTTCCTCAAACAAAAGCAATCTAGTTTCCACCCTACCTCCTCTACTAAAATGCCTCTGTTGACATATTGCAATAGCCTTCCTCATCACTGAATTTGCGTTAGCTTTCTATATCTCCAATCCTCCCCAGCTTCTGCTGTATTCGATTGGGCTGAGCAGTCTCAGACACTGAGCTTTCTTACTGTTTCTTTTGTCTTTTGGGGTGCTTTTTATAGTCACGATATCGTCTTCTTTTATATACCCTTTCATGAAAACCTATTTCTTTTCTCATATACATTTTCTGCTGAGGTGATTCAATCTACTTTCACAACTCAGACTTTATCTTTCTTGCCTCTAAATCTCTGGTTCTATCAACTTCCCTGAATTCCAGGTCCTCGTTGCTATTTTTTTGCTAATGCTGCCCATATCAGCATTCACATTCAATATTTTTAAAAGTAAAGTTATCATCTTGCTTAATCTTTTTTCCCGCCTCCTACCATAAACTTTGGTTAGAGGTACCTTCAGCCATTTTGTCACTTAGGGCCTAAACATAAGTGATTGTTGGTTTTCTCATCTCTTTCTCATACAAGTTCAGATGGTAGCTACAACATTTATTTACTATTATCTCTACTTTCATTATTCTGGTAACAGGGTTGCTCTTTTTTGAGAAACATTCTCCTGCACCTGTCATCCTTTACTCTAAAAGTTCAATAGATGGATCAAGCTAGCACTGCCTTTCTGACCAGAGTGATATATTTAAGGGTGACCACCTCACATGTGAGGTAAGTGAGGTCCTTCTCACAAGTTTACAAAAGGAAACAGCAACAGGAAGGCTTCTTTTCATTCTGATTGTGAAGCTGTGAAAATACAAGACCAGAACATTCAGCAGACGTGTTCCACGACCTTATTCTCCTGTATCTGCCAGTCTACTATAAGAGAACATTGAGCTCTTTCCTGAGGGGAGGAAGAAATGGGCAATGGAAAGTGACTGACAAGGCTAGTGTCCTCTCTTCCACTCACCTTTGAGACCAGGTGCAGTAATTTCTCGTCCAAGGTTTAGCTATCTGAGCTAGAATCTCCCCCTTTTCGATTTAGCCAGAATGCCACTAGTAGATGGATTTTCCAACACATGATTTGATTATGTCACTCTCTGCTTGAAGGCTTTCCATCATCCTCCATTACCTACAGAATTAAGAACCTTAGTGAGATGCTCCAAGTCCCACACACTCTGGGCCTAAAATAACCCCTCTAGTCTCCTACAGGTCTCCCTATCCTTAGCCTATTAATCCAACCTTCTTTCCTTTGTTATCTCATTTACCTATCTACCCAACTGAATAGCTAGCACATTCTTTTTTCTTCAGTAAATTAAATTGAGAGCATTAAGCACAGAGTGGTGGATAACCAAGTCCCATGTTATAATCTAAATTTTGTTATTTTTCTCTAAAAGTCTGTATTTCTAATTTGTAGAATGATATAATACCTTTGCTTAACTTTAAATGAGTTATTTATGTCATGGCTTTGAAGAAGTTTTCAATCATATATAATTTTATTTACATTATGAGATTTTACTTGCTGTCAATTTTACTTAATCTGCTGCATAGCAAGAAAATTATACGATGCTCTTTCATTAATATTTTTCTAAGTATCATGGAAACCAAATGGTGCTTAATATGCTCAAACCAGAAGTTGAACCAGTTTAAATATTCAAGTTTTGTATAAGTTCTGAATCATATTGAATTGGGCCCCACCAGCAGTCACCTGAGTTTGTCTGGGAGACCAAAGCTCTAAGCCTGCATTTTCTTCTAAAAGAAAGTGACAAGCAGAAGCAGATGACAGCTAGGGTTCTGGCTTAAATTTGGTCCCATTAGTGATGTCCTAAAAGAACAAAAACCATCTGGAAACCTTGTCCATGCACCTAGAAGCATGGGAATTTCCTGAACTTGCAGTATAATCTAGGCCTGGTTGTGTAACCATGTCTGTGTTACAGTGCCCAACTGTTCCAAAGTAGACTCAGTGAAAAAAGTTGATTCCTCTTTTCACAGCTCATCCCTTTGAGAGTGTCTTCAACAACTTTACAGTAACTAGCTATTCCTACCATAGGGGGAAAATTGGCCTATTCTAAAATTTAGGTTTGCATTCAGAAGAAAGATTCTCATTGTAAATTTCATTGCTCTTTTACCTGAAATACTCTGCAGTAAAATAGCCATCTGTTGGCCAGCGAATTGAAACAACTTCAATTCATTTCAACACTTTTTTGCCTTTTGTGGTAAAATTTCATAGTCTTCAAAAGAGTTTCCAAGTTTACTTACAAAAGTTTTACCACTCTTACCTAAAGAACATGTCTTGTCTATTAGAAAGAACCATGTCAATTTTCACAAACGTGTGAAGGAATTGGTTGCTTTTAAAACCAAATCTATGTAAAAACAAGAGGAGTTCTGTTTTCTTTGGTTGCTTGATCAATAAAAACACATTACTCAGAGGATCTCTGAGTCCTCTCTAAGTTTTTCTTCCATATGGTAGCAATTGTATTTTAATAATGAAACTGACTGAGTGTTTATAGTAGAAGACAAGGAATCAGGAGTCACAGGGTCTACCTTGGCTTGGAATTGTCTATATAACCTCAGGCAAGTCACTTTGTCAGTGTATGCCTCAGCTTAATTATCATCAAAATTGTGATTTGAGAATCGTCACAGTGAATTCTGAGGTGTCATGTAGTTTGATACTGTTTGTCCTTCTGCTGCCTTTGCATCTCATGTTCCAGAAATGTTGCCTCAGGCTCACAAAAGCACTGGTACTGCCAGAAGTAAATGCCTTGGCAAAAGGTTTAGTAGTTTCAGAAGTCAGCTCTGGCAGTCTTTCATGTGGAATGCTCAAACCTGTCTGTCGGTAATACTGTGGCATTTGAAAATACTTGTTGGGTAATTTAGAACTATCCTTAGATATAGAAAAGATCTGACCAAAGATTGAATCTCTAATGAATTAACAAGGTTAATAGGTCACAAGATCTCTATTATTAATGTTTGCTCTTTATGTATTTTAATTCAACAGTCTTAATGCTGTAGCAAAAGATTAACAGGACCATTTTCTCTGATTTATTAAGAATTTTCAAGACAGATTTTAATTTTCACTTCTTTTCTAATGTCCTTTTAAAGGAAATGGCACTTCCAATCTTCCTTTCTACACTCTGGTCATACATAATACTGAACATTCAGAAGGCTGCCGAATTCCTTTTGCTGTGTGTAGCACAAGTTGTTTACAGTTCAGAATCCTGTGATTAACATTAGGGCTGAGTGGGACTCTTGCTTTCTTTTACATTTCTTTTTTGTTGAACTAGTCACGTGTTCTGGCTTCCACAGGATATTCCTCATGGTTTTTAGCTTCCAAGAGTTCGTCTTTCAATGGCTCTTCCTCTACTGCCCAATATTGGAGCTCTTTACCCTTTTCCCGTTCTCTTAGCATGGCTTTAATGGCCATGTAATTCTGATGACACACATATTTAGAGGTTTAGCCCAGGCCCACCTCTCTCTGTTCCTTATTTTAAAATTTCACTGCCCACTTGCATGGCAAATTGAACAACTCATACACTTCTCAGTGTTGACATGGCCAAAACAGAACTCTCCTGTTCTACCCTCTACCTCCAACACAGTTGCTCTTCTTGATTTCTCTGGTTCATTAAATGGTATCACCATCTTTCATGTAGTTACAGCCAATCTCCCCTTCCCTTAGCCCCTTCAGCAGCAACTCCTGTCTGTTCTCCCCCAAGAGTATGTTGAATTCACTGACTCTCCTGCCCTATCCTGACA
Organism: Cephalopachus bancanus; assembly: GCA_027257055.1. NCBI lineage: Eukaryota > Metazoa > Chordata > Mammalia > Primates > Tarsiidae > Cephalopachus > Cephalopachus bancanus. Next base: position 57,625 of record JAPVLO010000235.1, read on the forward strand.
CACATCTCTGTCCAGTCCTTCATTTTCTTCCTGATCCCCTGTTTCCACTCTTGCTCTCATGATCAGAGCCAGAGTGATCACTTTAAAATTAAAATTAAATACATTACTCCTCTACTTAAAATATTTTCTTTCCTGCCTTTGTACATAAAATAAGGCCCCTCTTTTTTATAATAGCCTACAAGATCCTGCATATATGGCCCCTTTATACTTCTCTAAAACCTCTCGCACCACCCTGGACTTTGCTCATCACTTTCCAAGCACACTGGCCTTATGGTCATTTCTAGAACACTATAGTCTTTCCCACTTCCAAGTCTTAGTCTTCGCTGTTTCCGAGATATGAAAAATACACAGTCACCATCACATGATACCATGGCTGCCTTAATCAGGCATCAGCTTAAAAGTCAGCTTTCTAGAAATGCCCACTGTAAAGTAGGTTCTCCCCACTTCATATCTATCATAGCATTTTTTGTCTTATAAAATATTTTTACAACCTTCAATCATTGTGGATTGCTAGTTATAGTCTATCTTCACCATTAGAACATAAGTGATGAGAAGATTGTCTGTTTTCTTCAAACATTTCCTTTTTAACTCTTGTTTTGCCTGAATATAGTAGGTCTCAATAAATGTTGTTTGTTTGTTTGAATAATTAAATGAGTGAATGAATACCATTTTTTATTCTTGATTTTCTGGTTTGTTACTCTTCATTAAAAATGTCTTTTAGGGTCTATATCTTCTATTTTAGCAGTACTCAGTATAACTTAGCCTTTCTTTTCTTACAAATATTTATTTTGAATTTGCAGCTTATATGTGTGGTTTTATAATTGTGCACCTCAAATTTGATAAGGTTGGGTAGTTTAAATGGTCACAAGCTTTTCCTATCAATCACAAATTTTTCAATAATACATTTGATCCCTTATCAATGGAGTGTGCTTTGTTTCTATTTTTCTTACCAGAAAATGATACTGGGAACAAGGGATAGCTCTGTTATTCTTGGCTGCCTGACTTGACAAAAGCTGTAAAGGAACTTCAATTTGGAATGCTTTGGGGAACCACGTAAATGATTTGTAAAGCATATTTTCAATTCTATATTCTGGTACTAAGGTTTTCCATCACTCTGTTTGCTCCCTGAACACATAGAATATAATTCTTGATAAACATTTAATTTTGTCTCACTTTTTACAGACACATGGACTTATTATAGTTAAGATCTTCATACATAAATATGAGTAATAGATTATGATTTGTTCATACCACAAGTTTTGAATGCCTAGTGTATGTAGATATTAGATGTTGTATGAGGTACTTGGCATATGTAGATAAATACTAAATAGTGCTTGCCTTGAAGAATGTTGTATTCCATGAATGTACAATCACAATTCAACATGACATATATATGATGAGTATAATATGAGTTATTCCAGAAGAACAGAGGTGATAGGTAAAAGAGGATTGAGTTAAATTCCTATTGTATTCTAGGCATTTTTTAAACATTATTCATATCAAATATCTTTTAATTTTCACAACCAACCTGGGGGTGTAGAAGGAGAGCTCACAGAAATCTTGGACTTAGACAAGATCACATAGCTAGAAAATGGTGGGGTGAGTATTACAAACCAAATTTTTCTGACTTAAACCCCATGTTCTCTCCACTTTAGCAAGTTGTCAAATTACCCCTGGGAGACAGGAAGGTGGGAACTGAGAGGGGTTAGGAAAAAACGTAGAGATGATATGACATTTGGAATAAGAAGATACACATAAGACTAACAGGTCATTTCACTGGGATTGTCTTTTTTGGGGAGAGATATCTACCAATAGTTAGAAATCCTCAGGAACAATAGTGAACATAGCATGCTTGAGGAATGGCAAGCATTTTAGAGCCGCTGGAGTTTGAAAAGAGAATAGAGATTGGCAAGGTCTGATGATAGGTTGACAGGGAACATGTCACAAATGGTCCTCAGTGCCAATCCAAAGAGTCTGATTTACTATAAAACAAATATGAGACACTGAATGCTTTTGGACAGTGGGATAACATGATCAGATATGCATTTCTGCAGGGATCCCTCTGGTGGCATTGTAAGAAGACTAAGGGAGCAGAGTGAGAAATGTGGAACTGAATTTGCAGTGTTCCAGGCAAGAAATGATGATGACTTGAGGGACAAAGAATTAACAGAAAATAATGGACTCTAAATATTTTAAGGACATAAACATTATAGGCTTTGGATTTGGACATACAAGTGAGGGACATTTAAAAGTTATAGTGTCCCATCTCTTTTTAATTTTTTCATTTTTTTTTCACATTTACTTGATAAATTTTGGTCTATACTTTTCAATCAGTGATCTGAAGGAAAGATTTACATATGGAAATAGTCGAGAAAATTCAGCTTAAAATTAGAATTGTAAATCATTGCAGCCATAATATGGGCAAATTCGATTTCATCTCTCTTTAAGTTCCAAGGAACCAAAAATATGTCTCATTGTATGTTCAGAAAGGGGTCCCTTGTGATTGCCTTTTGTGCCCTATTACAACCAACTTCTACATGTGGGTACTAGGAGCACACGGTATAACGGTATGTTACATATGCATAAAAATATGCAAAAAGTCATAAGGCCTACCTCTTATAGAAGAAGAACACAATATTCCAACTATGTGTCCTGCTTCACTCCTCCTTTAAAGCGCAACTCCCTTGCTTCCATCTGGAGTATTTTAATGAGGCAACTTCCTAGCCTGTACAGAAAGTCAGGTCAGGTTTCCTAAATTCACGGGCAGCTTAGAGAACATTCCCAAGGAGTGAAGGCAACAAATCACATTCAAAAAGGAATTGAAGTTGTTAGGAAAAAAAATAGAGCATATGTAGGATAATTATGAAAGTTGAACTGAGTAACTAAGCTATGAATAGACACTCAGTTATTTCTAAATACATTATTTGGATTTATGCTTTGCTTTTCATTGATCAAGTGTTGTGATATGTGTGAAAACCACATAAGTCTCAGGGCATTTTGGAAATGTAATGTGAATAGGAAATTTCCAACTTGAATATAACCATTATTAGCCTGTGGACACAGCCATTAGCCACAATGGCATCAGTAATATTCACTTGACGAGCACCACTGGATTAATTCTATAGACACAGCATTTTTGCTCCCTTCCAATAGTATTTGGATGAAATGTCCAAGTTCCACTCCTCTAGGTTACCATTAATCTCAGGAAAATTGATCTTCTAAACTCTCTTCTGTAATTATATACCACACAGTGTTTAGACTGAATGATACAGAAACTATCTCTTGCAATTCACTGATGCCACTATAGAGAGCTGGTATTCTCTATGCTTCTAACACTGTTAGTTTACCTTGAAACCACTATGGCAACACAGTTGGACACTCAGTGGCACAATCTAGCCAAGATGTCTTTTACTTCTTCATTTTTTTTTCTATCCAAAAGAAAGCTGCAAAGTTACTTAAAATGAATCCTAAGATATCGCATGACTAAAATAAGAGGCAAAATGCAGCATATTTTATGTTCCTTCCACACTTATTCTGATATATATCTTTCAAAAGAATTAAAGTGAGTCTAATTATTTTTTATTATTATTCACTTTCATGTCAACAAACACACATCATTTTTGCCTCTAGCTAAATAATATCATCCAACCCTGGAATACCTATGCGAACATATGCTGAAAAGAAAGCTCAAAAAAAAAATTAGTGTGGTGTTAAATATATATTGTACTTCACGTGCTTGTAAAGATCATATCTACTTCTAGAGACCACTTGGTTTCATTTTTCCTTCCATTTGATATTATCTCACATCTGCAGAAATAAGAGTAAAATATCACCTCATTTGGCAATAGAAAATTATAGAAACACTTACCAAATGGTGTATACCATATAAAAATTGAAAAATTGGTCTTAGGGGCAATTCCAACTAGAGTTGGAGTTCTGGGAGGACATGAGTTAAAGTAACCATTTTAGAGTTATTGCACACATTTCTCTTTATAAAACTCAGTGGGCACCTCATAATGAGAGCAGCAGCATCTTTAGCTCTATAAAGATATCTGACATTCTATTTTTAATATAAATACTGCATTCTAACCTTTTGTGTCTCTCTTTTAAGCTTGAAAGTATAGTTATGCTTCAGTGTGCATCACTGAAGCAACAGACATCTCATGCAGATTCCTTGAGGCAAATAGATACAAAATAGGGGATCAAGAATCTTCTGTGGGCAGCCACATTCACAGTCATGCCAATGACCCAAGATTTGTAGGAAACTGTACCAAATGCCAGATGAACATGTCTGTACAAGAGATTTATGTTCAAGTTATCTGAGGAAGTGGAATGTACCCTATTGATTGTTTGTTTGTTTGTTTTAATCAAGGTCTTCCCCCAACCTTAAGTCTGTACTTGTGTCTATGATCAGAAATGCTCTAAGGTTTAAATGTGGGCCAAGCATGGTAGTTCAGGCCTGTAATTCCAGTAATTTGGGAGGCCAAGACAGGAGGATCACTTGAGCCCAGGAGTTTGAGACCATCAAGGCAACATAGCGAGACCGACATCTCTACAGCAATCAAAAAAACTGGACATGATGCCCCATGCATGTCATCCCAGCTATTCTGGAGGCTGAGGTGGAAGGACTGCCTGAGCCCAGGAGGTTGAGGTTGTGAAGCATGATTGTGCAACTGCACTCCAGCTGGGTGACAGTGAGACTTCAAATGAAAAAAGAAAAAAGAAAGAAAAGTTAAGTGTGTTCTATAGATTTTACTCAGTAAGAAGTAAGTTTTATTTATCCAAAACTTTTGTAGAACACAAATTCTAAAACAATACTAATATTTCGTGATTTAAAAAAATAAAATGACTCACACCAATAAAGGCATGAATGTTAGAAATGTGGCAAGGCCTTTAGTTCTTTCACTTGTATTTGATGATATAAACTAACTCATTGTGAAGAAAAGCTATTAATATACAAAATATGTGAATGCCTTTGTTTCTCTTATATTTAATTGTAGATACACAATCTTGCACACTGGATATGGACTGTGTAAACATGGGATTGCACACCTGATTATAATCCTCAATGTCTGGAAAATACAGAATTTTTTTTACGTTAAAAGTCCCGTGAGAACTCCTAGTGAAATGAGGTTCTACAAATATAAGTACTATGGAAAGCCTAATGCAAATTAATTATTGTATAATGCTTGAAAAAAATATAGGCAGAGTGCAGTGGCTCACACCTGTAATTCCAGCACTTTTGGAGGCTAAGGCAAGAGGATTGCCTGAGGGCAGGGGTTCAAGACCAGCCTGTCTACATTGAAAAGTTAGCCTTGCATGGTGGTGTGTGCCTGTAGTTCCAGCTACTTGGAAGGTTGAGGATCAGGGTGTGGGGGCCAGAAGGTCTAGGGTGTGGTGGCCATGAGTCTGCCACTACACTCCAAACTAGAGGACAGAGTGAGACACCTACTGAAAAAAGAATCACTATATGAAATGTAAGTTATAAACATACTGTGTTTATCAGTGACTCATTCAAAAAGAGTGCCTGGATTTCCACTACATTTGCAAGGCAATATTGAAGTCAGAATTCTATAGGTAGTTTTAAAGTAATAATATATCATGTTTTATTCACGAAGGTGATTAAACTTTTTTGTATCCAGTTTAATCTTTGTTGAATCAATGGGTGAACTGAAATACAATTCAAATGTATGGGTTGGTTTACTTTTTATATAGTTGTTTCATTGCTCTATGATTAATAGGCCTTTAATAAATGAGTCTTGTTAATTTGGAGCATTTTTTTACCTTATATATGTGGAAGATTTATTTTGTTTGCTAAAAATTTTTGGTGTCAGTTTGTAAGTTTCTCAAGTTTATCAGAGTATGGTTTCATGTTACTTGTTTTTCTTTTTTGCCCTTTACTCACTGGTTATTTCTGGATGATATTGGGATATTTCACTTCAAATTAAAAAGAACTGTGATTTTTTAAAAAGTACTAATATTTCCTTCTGTGCTTATTACCTTTTTTCACCGTAAGTGCCAATCCCAAGCAAAGAAAACACACACACACACACACACACACACACACACACACACACACACAGGCACACACAAAAGAAATAAAAAGAACAAAAGAAAAAAACCTGCAAGAAAACTTGTAGAAAATATCTTCCTTGTTAAAATGACCTCACATAACGTTATTTTTTATTTTTATTTTTGAGTTGGAGTCACACTCTTGTCACCCAGGCTAGAGGGCAGTGGCAAGCTCCCGGCCACAGCAGCCTTGCTGGACTCAGGTGATCTTTCCACTTCAGCTTTCCAAGTAGCTGGAAGTACAGGCACGAGCCATCATGTCTGGCTAGACAAGATTTTGTAAATATTTCTTTTCACCACCGCCCCAGATGTATGCAAGTGGAATCAAATTTGAATTGATTTAAAATGTAATTAAAATTTATTTTATCCAAACTTCATAAAACACAAAGTTACTGTTACAAAAAGCATGAGAGAGTGGGGGATGGAAATGGGCAGTTACTTCTTATGAGAATGGTGTCAGAACTTGTGCTGAGTCAACAAAATTTTGCTGTGCTATGTGAACTAATGATTGTTAAAACTAGGGAAGAAGCATTTGGAGAAGTCTTCTGAGTTATACTGGGGAGCCCAGAGGGGGGAAAAGCAAAGTGTGCCATGTTGTTCTTCCTCAGCTTCCTTTTCAACAAACCGATAAGAATACAAGCACCTGCTCCCAACTTGTTTTTGTGCTGTTAGAATGTGGATGCTTATTATTTTATTTCTATGCAAATTAGACAAATATTTCATTTATCTTAGCAAGCAAGGTGACCTGCTTCACAATGTGCTTTGCCAAATCACACATATTGCCTGAGTTTACCCCTTTTTAACTTACTATACTTGGAAACAATATTCATCTTAAAAGTACCAGCATTCTAATTAAGCAATTTTTTAGAAAAGTATCTTTAATAGTCAATTGGTACGAAGTATTTCCAACATAGCTATTGGGCATTAAACAGGCAAAGCTTTGCGTGTGGATTTGGGATCTCAGAACAGCAGACGTGGCCAGCTTCCGAGATGAATACAACCCGCAAACGTGCTGGGTTTTGCAGTCATGCTGCATGGAATTGAATTTAAACCCAGCCATTTGTTCACTGAAGTAGATTCAAAACACCTTTCAAGGGAGAATCTTGGACTAGTCTGCAGGCACTCACTTAAACTTTCTATGCACTTTCCTCTAACAAGAACAGCAAAAATCTCCTACACAAATGTCTGTGAAGGTATATGGCTGTATGTTCAGCGAGCAGTAAGAAAATAATCACATTCCAGGACCCTGACATTGAATCCAACTTAGAGCAGAGTGCTACTCAATATTCATCAAAAGCACTGGGACAGAATAAATACTCAAGATTGTCAAGGATTCACTTCCAGATACCATAAACTCTATGAAATTGGCTGAAATTTGGGCTTCAGACTGTTCTTTGAAGATGCAACTTTTACAAATGGTTCTCTGAGGTGAGTCTGAAGACACACGCTAGTGCATATACTTCATCAGCTGTATAATTTTGCCTCAGATGCCAATGGTGAGAAAGCCCAGTCTGCAAATAGATTGCCTGGGTGAGTCCTGGCCAGGTCCTTCACTAGTTAAGATTACCTTATTTAGCCGGGCTCGGTGGCTCAGCCTGTAATCCTGCGCCTTTGGGAGGCTGAGGTGAGTGGATTGCCTGAACCCGAGGGTTCGAGACCCTCCTGGGCAGTGAGACCTCATCTCTACAATAAATCAAAAAATCAGCCGGGTGGGGTAGCACATGCCTGTAATTCCGGCTACTCGGAAGGTTGAGGCAGAAGGATCGCCGGAGCCCAGCAGGTCGAGGCTGCGGTGGCCAGGAGCGGCCACTGCACTCTGGTCTGGGCGACGTGAGACTCTGGTCTGGGCGACGTGAGACTCCAACTCGAAAAAAAAAAAAAAAGATTACCTTATTTGGTAACCCTAAGTAGATTAGACTGCTATGACCCTCTTTCCTGATCTGGTCTTTTCTAGACTATATAGACCTCAGACCAAGAAAGCCTAATTTACTTCACAATGATAATGGAGGAAATTACGTTAGTTAAGGTCTCTTTGGCTTTAAATAGGACAATCTGATTTGGGCTAGTTTAAGTAAAAAGGGAATTTGTGGGGTTAGCTCAGAGAATTCGAGGGAATGTTAAACAACCTAGCCTAAGGAAGAATGGGAATCACCAGGTCTTCTTTCAGAGTCTCAGGAGACTAAACCTCCAGAGCATAGCCATGAACACCATGCTGAACACAATGGCTCCAAGTAACTGGGTAGTTCTGTTCAAAACTCCAACTGCCAAGCATGAGAAAACTTCCTGAGCATCATTACATGAGAGATACTGCACTAAGAACTTTGAGACACATTTGTGAACTGATATATATTCAGATTTACAGTTTAACTAGGCATTCAGCATGTAGTAGAGTGCCAGGGTCAATATATATTTGGTGAATGAATGGGTGAATGAGTGAATACAGGCATTTACCGTATAGCATGCTGTAGATCACAATGAATAAATTATAGGAGACTGCAGGTATGTAGGAGAGAGCCTTACTACAATGCTTCCCTGATCTCTACATAGTAACACTTTCTAAAGTGCTGTCTTTATTTCTCTATCTCTTGTTCACTCTTCACCTGACTTGTATCCATCCAGTTTTTACCCCATCCCTTCATAAACAACTCATCACACAGTCCCCATATGTACCCCTGTCCCTTTAAACACTCTGCCTACAAACTTTTGTAGCTATCTAGCTATCTACCTATCTATCATCTGAGAATGGTGATGTGGTTGTTTTATGACTTCTTTGCTAGACTATAGGTCATTTTTGAAATTTTTGCTAAAACAAATTGGTCAATATCACTTTTATTCTGATTCTTAAAATCATGAAATTTTCCAGAACATTCTCCCTCTAGCATTTCTAATTGCTGACACATTCTTATCCTGCTAGTCCTTCAAACCTCAACTTATATTGCAACATCCACACTGGCTATTGTGGGCAGCTCTGATCACAGTTACTGAACATTCCCTTTATTTGACTGATTTGGTTTCCTGACTCTATCTCTAGCCTTTCCAAAGCAGGAATCATTCTTAACTTCATCACTGTGTCCTCAGCTTCTGACCTAGACCCGACTCTTAGTAGGTCTTCCACCAATATTTGTTTAAGAAATTATTGATACCTAACCAGGACTCAGAGGCGTCCAGCAGGGGTAACTACAGGAAGAAAATAATGTAAACCTGGAAGACAACTAAGAATGCCAAGTTGCCCATTGTGGATGGGACAGTAAAGAGAAGACTGCTCCATTTCAGGCCAAAAGTGCAGTGTATGCAAAAGTTTGTAGGCAGAGTGTCTAAAGGGACAGGGGTAAATACGGGGACAGTGTAGTGGGTTTATCAGGTGTCTCATTTTAACCTGGACAGTAAAACATTTCAGTGTTTTAGCTTCATGTTTGGTTTAAAATCTTTTAAGGGGCATGCATCAAATTGCTTATTCTTATAATTACATGCTCACTTAACCTTAATTTCCAATTGATACTTAATCAACAGTGTCTTGGGACACTTCAGTTTTTAGCTTCTTCTATAAAATACCTTACAATCTGTAAACAAACCCCTGAAAATCTGCTGCTGTAAGGTAGCTTGTGATCAAACTTTAAAAGGAGAAGATCTAGCCGGGCTCGATGGCTCAGCCTGTAATCCCCCGCTTTGGGAGGCTGAGGTGAGTGGATTGCCTGAGCCTGTGGGTTCAAGACCTGCCTGGGCAACTTGGCGAGACCTCATCTCTACAATAAAAATTTTAAAAAATTAGCCGGGCGTGGTAGCACGCGCCTGTAGTTCCAGTTACTTGGAAGGCTGAGGCGGAAGGATCGTTAGAGCCCAGCAGGTCGAGGCTGCGGTGGCCGGGAGCGGCCACTGCACTCCAGTCTGGGTGACAGAGTGAGACTCCAACTCAAAAAAAAAAAATGATTCAACCTCAAGCAACCAGCTGTCTGTCTGTCTCTTCTGTCTCTCTCTCTCTCTCTCTCTCTCTCATTTATTTTTCTAAATAAACTATATTTTTTTAAAAAAGGAGAAGATCTTTATGAATGTAAAAAATTGACCTTCAAATTAGTTTATAGATAAGATACACATCTGTGGGAATATTTTTTCACCCTTCCAGCAGAAGGATCGGGAGAAACACAGGAGGAAGAATGAGAGAGGCTGAGATGAGACATGTGCTGAAAGTCACACGGAAGCCAAAGGCTTGACATTTTTGTAACAATAGTCAGTAGCCATTAAATAATTTAAAGATTTTTAAATTTGTCTTAAAAGTAATCATTGATGACTGTACTAGTTTCCCAAGGCTTCAGCAACAAAGTACCATGAACTGGGTGGTTTGAACAACAGAAATTCATTATCTCATTATCTAGTTTTGAAGACTAGAGTTTCAAGATCAAGATTTCAGCAGATTTGGTTCCTTATGAGGGCCATGAGGGAAGCAGCTGCTCCAGTCCTCTCTCCTTGCTTTGTACATGGCTGTCTTCTTCCTAGGTCTCTTCAGATCATCTTCTCTTTATATTTTCTCTGTATTCAATTTTTCCATTTTTATAAAGACATCAGTCTTATTGGATAAGGGCCCACCCTAATAATTGCTTTTGAACTTGATTACCACTACAAAGACCCTATCTTCAAATAAGATCACGTTCTGAGGTACAGGAGGTTAGGACTTCAACATATACAAGAAGAAATTTGAGGGAATAAAATCAGCCCATAACAACTACCATGTGGAGGAGGGATTGTGGAAAAGAATTGGGTTAGAGGCAAACACAGTAGTTAGGAAGGCAGTGAACCAAACAGGTGGGGAATGCTGTGAGTAGAAGTGCAAGAATATAATGAATTGAAAGAAGTTTAAGAATGCAGATCAGGAAAAAATGGTGGTTGTTTGGATGGATGGGCAAGGAGAAGGTGAAGTCAAACATGTTTCTGTAGATTTCCAGCATAGATTACTCTGTAAATCTTGGTACCATTCACAATATGAAGAAAGTTTGCAAGATAATGACTTCTCTTTCGGATATGTTGGATTTTAGGTGTCTGAAACACATCTAAATGAAGATAACCAGGACACTTGGGTCATTATTTGAGCTGGAAACTACAGTTTATTTATTTCCTGTCTTTCTTCTTCCCTAAAATAAGAATTTAGGCTATCATTAGTCTGTTGAGTGTTGTCTCAGCTGCATTTCACAAGTTGCGATACTCAGCAAATCCATACAGAATACCTACTGTATGCCAGGCACTGTCTGACCTGTCTGACACTGTCAAAGTTCTTAGTGCACAAACCTAAAGGATCTCTGCCTTCCTTACTGGGGGAGACACACAATAACCAATAATGGTATAATATGTCAAGTGGATAGTATGTTAACAGGTGATAAATGCTATTTTTAAATAAGGATTTTAAAAGCCAGGTAAAATCAGGAGTGCCACAAGACCTGGGAGTGTGGAGAAAATTATAAGATTAAATCGGTTTGTAATAGGGTCTCAGAGAAATTCTGGAAAAGACTTGAGGACAGTGAGGCAATTTGCCAAAGTGTTTCTGGAAGAGAGTTCTAGGCAGAGTAACAAACTAGAGCTCAAATCCTAAGACTAACACATGCCTGACGCATTCTCAGGACCAGCAAAGAGGCTGCACTGGAGCGAGCAGCAGTTAGAGTAGCAGGATTGGAGATTGGAGAGGTGATGTAAGGCAAGGCCACACAGAGTCTTACAGGCCACTGTAAGTCTTTCCTTCTGAGGGAAAGGAACTGCAGGGCTTTGACAAGCAGTGATATGAGCCAATTTATCACATGCAGAAGACCTGCTCCAGCCGGGTTCAGGGTACCCCAAAGGTGGAGACGGCGTCGGCGATTGGGGGGGAAGAAGAGAGAAAGAGAGAGAGAGAGAAAGAAAGAGACTGGGCTCTGGTCTAGTGCAGAAGCAATGTGTGTTATTGGGAATTACAACGGGTCTTTTATACACAAAGTCAGATGTGGGAGGGGTGTCCCCCACCCACCAGAAACCTTAAACCATGAAAACTTAATCAATGATTGCCTTTAAACCCTTTTCATATGATAATCTTAAAATCCCATAACAAAGGATAACCTAATCTGTGACTAACATATTCTATAAACCTTTTTCATCCTAAGCTGATTGATATATGCCAAGTTAAACAATTCTATAGAAGCTTAAGTATTTACTTTACAAACGAAAGTGGCCCATCCCAGAATGTTTGGAATGTGGCCCAGTCCAAAGTTCACAGGGGGCTACCTGCAAATAACCCAGCCACATTCTTTCAACAAAATGGCTGTCTTCTAAAACTGTATTCTACAATTTACACCTTCAATAAATCCTAAGATCATGACCCAGAAGCCTGTGACCAATGCTAAGGCTCTTAGATGTAACACGAGTTTGAATTATAAGTTGTGTGAAAGCCAAAACTGCAGTTTGCAGAAGAATGGGAGCAATGAACTTCTAAAGTTAGCTTGTGTTCATCCCGGTCTCAGAGTTTTTATGTTTTGAGCTCACAGGAGCTTAATCTGGTTAGTGCTGAGTAGAAAGGGGGAGGAAATGGGGTCAATAGCTCCTGAACGCAAACTAGTGGTCTTGGGGTCAACGGCCCTTCCTGATCCCTAACGCTCAGTGGGCCTCCGTGGCCAGCTCCCAACAATCACATAAGGGGTAAAGGACTGTGCTGGCTGCAGTGTCGAGAATAGACCATAGTGGGACAGAGCAGAGTCATTTGTAAGGCTAATGTGAGAAGATGGTGGCTTACACAAAGGCAATTGCAGAATGAGTGATGAGAGCTAGTCTTATCTGGGATGTGTTTATCAAGGTAGAGTTCTCAGGATTTCCTCACAAATTGGAAATGCATTTAAGAGAAAGGAGAGACAAGAATGATTCCAAGTCTTTTGGCCTGAGAACACGAAGAAAAGGAAGGCAGTGGGTAGAGCAAGTCTGCTGGGCAGAAATCAGCTGCTTGCTTCTAGCTATACTGTGTTTGCGATGTCTGCTGATCATTCATATGGATATGCTGAGTGAGTGATTGAATAAACAAGTACATGACACTCAGAATAGAGGTCTGTTGCAGATATTTAAAACTGGGATTTGTGAAATGTATTTGTAATGTGATCAGATAATCCAATCAGTCACTTACTGAAATTTGAGATTTATTGACACTTCCCATACAGCCTATTAAATAACCATTTTGTAAATGTTTCACTCGTGTTTGAAAAGAATGCATATTCTCTATTGGTTGCTCAGCTTGATAGCTTTACAAATTTTTCATCTATTTGGCCTATCAACAATGTGTGTGTGCATGTGAGTGTGATTTCATGTGTGTGTAGACTAAATTTGCTGTGCATTTCCTTTGCTTCCTTTTTATCTTTCTGTCTCATGCTTTTTCATCCTGTTTTTCTTCTAGTAATTTGAAAGTTACACATTCTATTTAGTCACTATTTTTTGTATTTTAGCATGCATCTTGAAACATGATTAAAGTTGATTAGTATCTTTATTCTCCCCAAAAATATAAGACCTTGGAATGTCTTTACTCTGAGTCCCTAACCATGTTTATGCTATTGCTATTGAGTAACTTATGTTTACCTGTATTTCAAGTTGTTAAACCAAGTTAATATCATGTGTAATTAGTTCAAAAATTTCTTAATTTTAAAATCCTCCAAATTCATCATTTTTGCCATAATCATTAGTAATTAAGACTAGTATACATTTACCAGTTGATTTGCTCACCATTACATCCTACATCCTACATTTTCATTTTAAGTTCAACTTCTTTCCTTCCTAGGCACTATCTTTAATATTTATTTTAGGAGAATATGTGAGTAGTACAATTTTTTCCTCTTTATATATCTGAAAAAGTTGTCATTCTGCCCCAACCCTTGAACTGGGTACAGGTCTGAGGCTGAGTGCTATTTTCCATTAGCATTGTGAAGACATTATGTTATTGTTTTTGGTCACTTAATCAGCTTATTTATGGGAAATTTGCTCTTAGCCTACTTTTTATTTTTAATCACATTGACAATTTGTCTTTCCCATTTTTTAGATCTTTCAGTTTCACTATAATATATCCAAGTATGGGCTCTTAAGAAATTTTCTTACTTGGACTTAGATGTGTGCATTCATTTTTAGGGCTTGTATTTCTTTTTAATTATGGAAATTGTTCAGTCATTACAACTTTAAATACTGTTTCTTCTCCACTGTGTTAGCTTGGGGGGGGCATGTATTAAATTGTAATTGTATCTTAGCTTTCTGTGCTCTCCATATCTTTATTCCTTTTCATGTTTTTCATTTTGTTTGTCTTTGCTCCATTTTTAGTGGTTTTCTGAGATGTACCTCTCAATGTGCCAATCTTCTTGATCCATTGTAGTAAATGGCACGAATTTCCAAAATTCTTTCCTTCCTTTATTCATGCCCATTGCAGGGTGATTATGTAAGAAGAAATGGAGGCTTTTTCTCTCCCCTTATATTTTTTCTGAGTTTTTTCCTTGCTTTGGCTACTGGAATTTGACAGAAGAGATATTATACCACTGTACACTTAGGCCTCAAAAGTCCTTGCACACTTCTGCTTTCTCTGGCTCATAATCCCACTGCCTTCATTGCTTTGACTGACTGCTTACAGCTGCTGACCAGAGCCACATGAGTGAACTCAGAAAAAAACAGAGGTAGTATCCAGCTGACTGACCTCAGATCAAGTATCTAGCCAGTAGAATCATGAACTGTAATCAGTAGATATTTTATGATGCTAAGTTTGGGAGTAGTTATGGAGTAATAGCTACAAACATAACAAATGATTGCTTTTTAATTTCAATGACTATATATTTTATTTTTAAACTTTTTATTAATGTTTTGCAATCTTTCCTTTTATTATACCACACACTTTCTGCTTTGCAATTACCTTTCCTTACATTAAGATCTTGAAGATTTTAAGCATACTTAATTTATATTTCTGATTATCATAGTATACACAGTTTGGAAAATGTAAATTATCTCCTTTATTGTAGGACTGATTCCCCTTCATTGTATTTGTTTGTATTATTGTATTATGGTTTCTGACTATTTTCTGTAACTTTTCTTTTAGATGGTGCTATTCTCCTTTATGCCCTGTGCAATGTAAGAAGGCCTAAAGGCCATTTTTTACTTGACTGTGCCAAGATACTGTTAGTTTCACTACTCAAGAGCAATTTAGTCCCTGACTTTGGATTTTTCTATTTTCAACTTCACTGCCTGTTTTTTCTGTCATCTTCATTCCTGTGTTAGGCCCATCATAAGGATTTTTACCTTTAGATATGAAATCTTTAGTCCTAGAATTTCTCTCTTAAATTTTTTATTTGTCTTCTAGGATTTCCTATATTCCATTATTGCAAACATATTTTTCTTACTTCATTAATCATAATCATAATTACTGCTTTAAAATCTTTGTCCATATTTACAACCTCTGGTCAATCTCAGGTTGGGTTTGGTCTGCTTTTTAAAATTTTAATACTAAGTCACATTTTTCTGTTTCTCCACAAGTTTAGTAATTTTAGATTATATCTTGGACAATGTTATGGAATCTGTTACATCTTTATACTCTGACACCATAAAAAAAGTTAACTCATCATGAATCATATACCAGACATCAAACTAAAGAGACAAAGACTATAAGGGAAAATACAACAGAATAACTCTGTGAGAGTGGA
Organism: Cephalopachus bancanus; assembly: GCA_027257055.1. NCBI lineage: Eukaryota > Metazoa > Chordata > Mammalia > Primates > Tarsiidae > Cephalopachus > Cephalopachus bancanus. The sequence goes on from JAPVLO010000235.1 coordinate 73,362, forward strand.
GGTAGGCAAAGATTTTTTTTAATATATGTCTTAAAGAATACTAGACATAAAAAATCAATACATTAGACTTAGTCAAAATTTAAAACTCCTGCTCATCAAAAACTATTTAAAAAATGAATGGGTAAGCCATAGGCTAAGAAAAATATATTTGCAAAAGAAAGATCTAACTAAAGACTGGTATCCAGATTTATAAGGAATTCCTTTATCTCAAAAAATAAAAAGCAAACAGTACAATAAAAATGAGCAAAAGATTTGAACATATACTTTGCAAAAGAAGACATATGGATGGCCAATAAGCACCCAAAGCTGCTCAACATCATTAGTCATGTGCAGTTAAAAGGAAATAACTACTAAGATGCAGCATGGATGAATTTCCAAAACATTGTACTGAGAGGGAATAAAGCATTAAACTAAAAAGTACATATTATTTAATTCCATACAGACAAAACTAAAGTGAAAATAAGTCAAATTTTTGTTGCTTAAGGCAGAGGATGGAAGGGCATTGATTATGAAAGGACACAAGGAAATTTTCTTGCATAATATAATGTTTTGTATTATGATGAAATATGGGTCATGTAGATATATGCACTTGTCAAATTTGAGCAAATGCACACTTCAAATGTGTGAATTCCATCAAAAGGAAAAATGACAGAAATATCGAAATTGTTTATATATGCATGTTGAAATTTTAGAGGGTAGTCTTCTAATGTTTACAATTTACTTTGAAATGCATCAAACTGAGAAAGAAGCAAGATGGCTACCAAATAGGTCAGAGTGTGAGAGCCTCAGCAAAAATGAGTGTCTATAAAGACTCTACAAGAGTGGGTGTGTACTGGTGGGTGAGTGAAAGTTCATCTGAGGAGAGATTTAAGTTCATGCACATGGGGCTCTCCTCCAGCAGGGAATGCAACCCACCACCACCCTGAGATTGGAGCCCCTGGCACACAGGATTGACTGCCATTCTTGGAACTCTCTTGAGAGGATGCAGCTGCTCCTCACCACCTAGTACTGGCCCACCTCATCACCTGCAGCAACAGACTAGGCACAAACAGTAGGAACCATGGAGAAGGCAGGTTGTAGAAATATGGAACAGAGCCCCACTACCAGTAAGGAAATGCTAACTAGTGCAATCTCTTTTGCCCCAGAACTGGTCAGAGACCTGAATTGCCCTACCTAGCTCTGTCAAGCTTCAACCTGGGACCCAGAAGCAATCCATCATCTGTGCTGGAACAGGCACAGACACGTCAGATCTGAATGGGAAACTTGACAGCAAGGGCAGCAGCAGACAAGTCGGTTGGTACAACTCTCTATTTTCCCTCTTCTTCTCTTTCTCTCCACCTTCTTTTCATCTTCCTCCTTCCTTTTTCCATTTTCTTTTCTCATTTTCCTTTCAGAGGGCAAACATTCACCCCCACTGCATGGACAGATTTTAAGGCAGTGGGAAGTGGGTTCCAGGGGGCCCATACCTGTCAGAATCACAATTACCATTCTAATTAAATCTCAAAACTGAAAAAAGCACAGTCCCCCACCCCAAATCAGCTTCAAAATTGAACAAAGCCAGAGGATTCACATAAGGAAAACTAGGAGATTGAGCAAACAAAAGTAAAAACAATCTCCCATATCATTGAACAATAGAATTAAAGAAGAGGTTAAAAAAGGGGGAGGGGGAGGAGAGGAAAACGTACACAAATGAAGAAAAGCAAAGGAAGAGTATGGGTCTCATACAGACCCCTAGGAGGACAACAACTGAGAATACAGACTATGGAACTCAAACAATGAAGAGCCCCCAGAATGACTGATCTCAAACCACAAACCCAGATATCAAGATATTAATAGAGAGAATAAATAGAAATGAGGAAAGACAAGATAAAAAATGAAGGAGTTGATAACTGAGATACCAGTAATAAAGAGTACAGTGAATGCAATAAATAAACAAACTGATAAGCATGGAAAGTAGAACTAACCAAGCAGAAGAATCTCAGAGCTTGAGAATGAACATATGCAACGAACCCAAACTGTTAAAAACATAGAAAAGAAGCTTAAAAAGAAAGAAGAAAGCCTCTAAGAGATGAGCAATTATATCAAGAGGCCAAATCTAGGATTAATTGGAAACCCTGAGGCAGATAAAGATAGAGAGACCACCCTGGAACAAACATTCCATGAAATTATCCAAGAAAACTTCCCTCACCTCATCAGAGATGCAACCACTCAAATAGAAGAGATTAGAGAACCCTGCAAGACAAATGAGAAGACCAACTCCTAGACACATAGTAATTTGCTTACACAAGGTAGGTATAAAAGAAAAAAATTCCAAAGGCAGCAAGACAGAAAGGTCAGACTGCCTTCTGGGGAAGACCAATGAGAATAGCAGTAGACTTATGAAACACTTCAGGCTAGGAGAGATTTGAGTCCCATCTTCAAAGTTCCCAAAGAGAAAGAATTACATACTCAGCTAAGCTAAGTTTCATCAGCAATGGAGAATTAAGATCCTTCCCAGACATTCAGTCCCTAAGAGTTTTTACCGCCTCCAGACCAGTTCTACAAGAAATACTTAAGAAAGTATTAAACACAAAAGAAAGAAGAAGAAAAAAAGAACAACCATGCCTTTCCCAAAAATGCAGGAAAAAGACTGAAAACACACATAAATCAATACAAAAATCAAAAAAACCACAACAAACAAATAAAGAAACAAACAGCAGTAACAACAATTAACTCTATAAGAACCTCATGACAGGGATAAACTCTTACATCTCAATAATTAGCCTCAATGTGAATAGACTGAATCTAAAAAGACATAGGATGGCAAATTGGATAAAATATCATGATATAACAATATTTTGTCTCCAGGAGACTCATCTCAGCAGAAAGGATACTCACAGACTCAAAGTAAGAGGATGGGAAACAAAATTCCATTTTCAGTCAAATGGAACACAAAAGAAAGCAGGAGTTGTGGTCTTAATATCAGACAAAATACCCTTTAAGCTATCAAAAATGTAAAAAGATAAGGGAGGTCACAACATAACGATAAAAGCTTCAATCCATCAACAAGAAATATCCATCCCAACCATATATGCACCCAAAATAGGAATACCAACTTTCATAAAGCAGTTTCTAGGAAAACTAAAGAAAAATATTGACTCTAACACTATCATAGCTGGGGACTTAAATACCCCACTAACAACCATAGAGAGATCATTAGGACAAAAAATCAACAGGGAGATCTGGAACCTCAACATGACACTTGACCAAATGGACTTAATTGCCCAACAGAACACTCTACCCAAAAACCATGGAAAATACATTCTACTCATCACCACATGGAACATACTCTAAGATTGACCATATATTCGGTCATAAACCAAGCACAAACAAATTTCATAAGATTGAAATACTGCCATGCACCTTCTCAGACCACAGTAGATTAAAAATAAATTTCAACACCCACAAAGTTCCCCCAAACCCACAAAAACATGGGCACTAAACAGCATGATATTGAACAACTCCTGGGTCAACATGGAAATAAAAAAGTAATTAAAGGATTTCTGGAAACAAATGAAATGAATAAACATCTTACCAAAATCTCTGGGATGTCATGAAAACAGTACTACAAGGGAATTCATATCACTGTGAACACACATGAAGAAAATCGAAAGATCACAAGTTAACAGCCTAACAAATCACCTAAGAAAGATGGAAAAGCAAGACCACCAAAACCCTAACTTCAACAGAAGAATCCAGATCACCAACATAAATGTCCAAATATGGGACATAGAAGACCTAATTATAATACAAAAAAATCAATGAAACAAAAAGCTGTTTCTTTGAAATGATAAACAAGATTGATGGACCCCTAGCTAGACTGTCCAAGAAAAAGAGATTAAAAAGTCCAAATAAACACCATCAGAAATGCAAAAGATCAAATCATAAGTAACCTAGAAGAAATGCAAAAAATTATCAGAGATTACTATGTACACTTGTTTGGAAATAAACTTGAAAACTTAAATGAAGTGGAGGACATCTTACAACCTCCCAGGTTGAAACAAGAAATCAAGACCTTAAATAAATCAATAACAACCCAGGAAAATGACTATGTCACAAGAAAACTACCTACAAAAAAACCAGATGGCTTTCTAGGAGAATTCTACAAAACATGCAAGGAGGAGGTGATACCAATCCTGTTGAAAGTATTCAAGGCAATTGAGAAAGATGGAACTTTCCCCAAATCATTTCATGAAGCTAACATCACATTTATACACAAACCAGGTAAAGATCCAAGAAAGAAAGAGAACACAGGCCAATATTCTTGATGAACATAGATGCCAAAATTCTCAACAAGATTCTAGTAACCTGAATCCAACAACACATCTCAAAAAATCATCCACCATAACCAAGTATGTTTCATCCCTGGGATGCAGGGCTGGTTCAACATTCACAAGACCATAAACATAATTAAATACATCAACAGATGTAAAAACAAAAACCACATGATTATATCATTAGACGTGAAAAAAGCTTTTGATAAAATCCAGCATCCCTTCTTGATAAAAACCCTCAAACACCAAGACATAGATGGAATATGCCTCAAAATAGTAAGAGCCATCTATAAGAAATCCTCAGGCGTCATACTGCTAAACAGACAGAAATTGAGAACATTTCCCCTGAAAACTGTAAGAAGACAGGGATGCCCACTCTCACCCCTCTTGGTCAACATAGTATTGGAAGTCCTAGCTAGAGCAATCAGACAAGAGAAGAAATCGGGGTAACCAAAGAGTAAAAGAGGAAATTACATTATCCCTCTTTGCAGACGGCATGATTCTATACTTCAAAAACTCAAGAGAATCTGTCAAAAACCTCCTTTTACCGATAAAGGACTTTAGCAAAGTCTCAGGGTATAAAATAAATGTATACAAGATAGTCACATTCCTATACTCCAACAATAAACAAACAGAAACCCAAATAAAAAGCACAATACCATTCACAATAACCACAAAAAAGTGAAAAACTTTGGCATCTTCCTAATCAGAGAAGTGAAAGACCTTTACAATGAAAACTACAAAACATTGCTCAAAGAAATCAAAGATGAGAAATGAGAAAATATTCTATGCTCATGGATTAAAAAAATCAACATTGTTAAGATGTCTATCCTACCCAAGGCAATCCACAGATTTATTGCAATACCCATTACATTACCAGCAGCATTTTTCTCAGACCTGGAAACAACAATACAGGAATTCATATGGAAACATAAACAACCACGAATAGCCAAAATAATCCTCAGTGAAAAAAACAAAGTAGGAGGTATTACACTCCAGACTTTAAACATTATTATAAAGCTACAGTAATCAAAACAGCCTAAATCGGTACATGAACAGGCATATAGACCAATGGAACAGAATAGCGATTCCAGAAGCAAAACCCCAATTTCTTAATCAACTCATCTTCAACAAAGCCTCCACCATCAACTACTGGGGAGAGGAGAACCTATTCAGTAAAATGTGCTGGGAAAACTGACTGACCACAAGCAGAAGATTAAAACAAAACCCCTACCTATCACTATACACTAAAATCACCTCTAAATGTATCAAAGACCTAAACATAAAACCTCAAACTATAAGAACCCTAGAAAATGCAGGAGATACCCTTATGGAAATTGGAACTGACAACCAATTCCTGATCCTAACCCCAAATGCCCATACCATAAAAGATAAGATAGACATGTGGGACCTCATCAAACTAACAAGCTTCTGCCAAGCCAAAGAAACCATCAAGAGAGTGGGGAGACAACCCACAGACTGGGAAAAAACATTTGCCAACCATATGTCTGACAAAAGCCTAATATCTAGGATCTACAAGGAAGTCAAATATGTGCCAAAAAGAAAAACACAAACAGCCCCATTACAAAGTGGGCAAGAGACACGTATCAACACTTCTCAAAAGAAGACACACAAGCAGTCAACAGATACGTGAAAAAATGCTCAGCCTCACTAATCATCAAAGAAATGCAAATTAAAACCACACTGAGATACCACCTAACTCCAGTCAAGATGGCCATCATCAATAACTCAAAAATCAACAGATGCTGAAGAGAATGCGGGGAAAAGGGAACACTTCTACACTGTTGGTGGGAGTGTAAACTTAGTACTACCTCTGTGGAAAACAGTTAGGCAATTCCTAAAAGATCTAAAAATCGACCTTCCATTCAACACTGCAACCCCCTTACTAAGAATATACCCAGAGGAACTCAAATCACTCTATGAAAAAGATATGCACATGCATGTTTATTGCAGCATTATTTACGAAAGCAAAAACATAAAACTAACCTTGCTGCCAATCAAAAGAGGACTGGATTTTTTAAAATGTGGTACTATACATGATGGAATATTATGCAGCCATAAAAAAGGACAAAATTATGAACTTCACAGCAACTTGGATGCACTTGGAGTCTATAATACTGAGTGATCTACCACAGAAACAAAGAACAGAGTGCCATATGTTCTCATTTATCAGTGTACCTTGAACAATTATCATAACACTATAAGAAAGGGATTGGCAGTAGTGCGAAACTGCTTGGGGGGTGGGGCACTCACATCAACAAGGGTACCTGCATGATGAACATCTGTATACCTAACCCTGAATTGTACCCCACATCTTTAAAATTAAAAATTTTAAAAATAAAAAAATGCATCAAATTAAAACAGACCAAAGAATAGATAGAGGCATAGATATGTGAATAGAGAAGGGATAAAACAATGCATTGTATATTCTTGGTGGTAAGTGTTCTGGTGTTAATTGTAGTTTTTGTAAAATTTATAAGTGTTGCTGTAATGTTAAAAATTGTCATGATAAAAGTGCTAGAAAAATATTTTGGAATATTATCCTGACTCTCTAGAAAAAAAGGTTAGATGTGTAATAATTTACCCATGTGTATAAGAACTTTCTCACTCTAGTTTTCTCAGCAGACATCAGCAGTCTGCAGTGCCCTTGGCAAATGTGTTTATATAACTGAGAAGTATGGCTCACTGGGATAGTCACAGCTTGCTGAATTATTCTTAACAGTCATCTTACACTGTTCTAATTCTGTATTCATTGAATCATATTCTAATTTTAGTTTAACTTTTCAAAGAATAGGAAGAAAATAAAGTAATTTAGATTAATGTTTGGTAACTAATTATGTTTTTCTTTGTAAAGTAATAAACTGGTTTTTGGTGGAAATCAGAATTCTCTGAATTTGGTTTTCTGAGCAACTCAAGACAAATTAACTATCAACGTACAGGCTTTAGGGGGCCAAGGGAGACACTCTGGGCCTAAGAAACTGTCTTAAATGCAAAGCAGCAAACTATAAGGTTCCACTTCGGTAACCTGATGGACTTTTATCTTTATTAATATCCTTTATAAATAAAGGACACGAACAATCTCCATTTCTATAAATTTTCTTTAAAACTAATTGGGATTAAAATATATCTGTTTGCATTTAATTTCTCCTCCAAACAGATAGTATAACTTCCCCATCAGCAATATAGTATAATTAAAGGCAGCTTGGATACAGAAACAGCCTTGTGATAAAATAGCTATTATGGTATTATTTGTTGTCATGGGCCCCTGTTATTTCTTGTTCTGTTCCATACTGTAATAGTTTACTTTTTACAAAAAATTCATATTATAACATTTTCCCAATTTAACTCTGGAATGCTATTAGAAAAATAACACAACTTTTCACATTCAAGAATATTGGGAATATGTTTCTTTGTACTTTGAAATTTCTTGTCAATTAAATCTGTGGATACATACTTCAAAGTACAGATAACCTTCCCCCAAAAGAAAATGTGAAAGCAAATTGCTAATTTTAAATATTTTCCCTGAAATTCATGAGGGAGTTATTGAGATTATGCAAAGACAATGAGCATCCTTATGACTTTATTGCAACTATTAAGATACTCAAGTGCAGTAAACTGCATTAAATTGCCTTTCAATCGCATTTTAATGGAAAAGCCACAGGGTGGCCATATACTTCCACTGCAAAATTATGATTCTTTCCCCTTAGCATAATTTAAGGATATAATATATACATTATTATGAGTGCTGGAAATGAGAACGCACCTACATAACAGGCAGAATGCATTATTTTAGATTAAGAAAACCCCAGATTCCTATCAGGAACTATGTGCCTTCTAAGTTGTTTCAGCTGTGTTCATGGCCTATAATGTAGATGAGAGCAAATTTCAAGTAAAAGAGTAAACAAGTAAATCAAATACTGAAATAAATCAAATGATAAGTGTTACAGAAACATCACAGAAAAGGAATCTGCAAGAGACAAACAGGCAAAACACTACACTTGGGAAAGTGGAAGTAGAGAATTAGGATATTACAGTATAGAAAAAACGGCCTTGAATTTGGGGTCAAGACGCTACTGTTGTTTTCTAGTTTTCATAACTTATCAGCCTTTGGACACATTTCTTAATATCTCTGAGCCTCAGAAACTAATCATAAAATAAAATCCTCATCATGAGGATTTAATGAGCTAATATAAACAGAAATACTTTACAAACTGAATGATACTGTGTAGCTGGTAATTCTTTTTTATGTTTGAAATGTATTTTCTCTACCTCAATATGCCCAAGAATGTCTGTTCCGCATATGTAAGAGAGATTCTGATTGCAACAGTGTTCCAGCTTTGTTTGCAATGTGTTTCATGTATGTCCCGCACACTAGCAAAAATGCTAGTTACTTAGGAAGTATGATTTGAGTCATACTACGTGACCCCTTTTGCCCATGAAATATCTCTGAAATTATCCTTCCATGCCTGAGATTGTTACAAGCAAGATTATTCTTTTGGGTTATGATACTGTCTTTAAAAGACGTAAACATGCTTTATTTTCCTCTCTCTTTATCTTTTCCTTTCTGAACAATTCTGTTCTCGAGCCATTGGGTGGGACAGAACAAGTAAGCATTATATTTCTACTCCTGCAGTAACAAATTAACACAAACCTAGGGACTCAAACAACACAAACTTATTATCTTACATTTCTGGAATTCAGAATTCGAAAATGGGTCTTACTGAGCTAAAATCAAAGTGTCAGCAGGACTGCTTTCCATTCTGCAGGCTCTAAAGGAAACTGAATTTCCTTATGTTTTCCAGCTTCTTAAAGCACCAGTCCCCAACCTTTTTCACATCAGGGACTGGTTTTGTGGAAGACAATTTTTCCACGCATGAGGGGTGGAGGGGTTAGGGGATGGTTTCGGGATGATTCAAGCTCATAACAATTACTGTGCACTTTATTTCTATTATTGCTACATTGAAATATACAATGAAATAATTACACAACTCACCATTTTTTAAAAAGAGCGTGATTGGAAGCGGTAAACAAAATAATGGGCAGGCCACAAATGGACTAAAATAAGTGCCAGATTCTGGCTTACAGCATGCCATCAGATGCAGCTGTACAGTTGAAGTACATCAACTTACCTGCCACTCACTGATAGGGTTTTGATATGAGCCTGCAAGCAATTGATCTGTTATGGTCTCTGTGCAGTCAAACCTCACTGCTCATGTTACTGTATTTGCAGCCACTCTCCAGCACTAGCATCACCACCTCAGCTCCACCTCAGCTCATCAGGTATTAGAGTATCCTAAGGAGCTGGCAACCTCTATCCCACACATTTACAGTTCACAGTAGGGTTTGCTCTTCTACAAGCATTGAATGCTGATCTGACAGAAAGTGGAGCTCAGGCGATAATGCAAATGATAGGAGCAACTGTAAATACAGATGAAGCTTCACTTTCTCACTGACCCCCTCCACTTCCTGCTGTGCTGCCTGGTTCCTACCGGTCTGTGACCTGGGAGTTGGGGATCCCTGTTTAAAGGGTGCATGTACTTCTTGATTTATGGCCATCTCCCATCTTCAAGTGTTTCTCAGGCTGCCGTGTCTTTAATTCTCCCTCCTTTGCCTGCCTCTCCCACTTCTAAGGACCTTGTCATTACATTGAATTCACGGGGATAATCTCCCTGTAAGGCTCCCTGTAAGGCTCCCTGTAAGGCTCGCTGTCTTAATTCTCCTTTTCCATATTCCTCAACATATTAATAAGTTTCATAAGTGTGGATGTGGTCATCTTTGGAAAGCCACTATTCTGCCTATCACAGTAGATCATTGTCCTGGCAGTGAGTGGAGCCTCAGTGGTTTAGAGTGTCACAGCCTCAGCAGGCTTGACAAGGTGGCCCCACAGGCAGAGTGATGGAAGTATCCCCATAGGAATACTGACCATGCAGGGTGTCACATCCCAAGCATGGTGAAGAGGGCGGTCATTTGTGGGAGCAGCCTTGCCCAGGGTGACTGTTTCCTCAATTCTCCCAAGAATGTTTTGTCCTAAATACATAAGCAATTAGTAAATTCATTACATACAGATGAATATCTTACGGCAAGACTTGGAAAAATGTAGTCTATAGGTAAAATTCAACCTGCTACTCTGTTTGTATATATTGTGAGTTAAGTATAACGTTTTACATTTTGGATGGTAGAAAAAAAATTAGAAGAGAAATATTTTGTGACATAAAATAATATCAAATTCAATTCTCAGTGTCCTTAAATAAAGTTTAATTGAAATATAGCCAGAGCATTTGTTTATATTTGATATGGCTTCTGTTGTGCTACAGTGGCTTACGATATTTACTCTCTGGTCATTTACAGGAAAAGTTTGTCAAGCCTAACCCTAGTTCATTAAGGCTTTATTTTCTTATAGAACTCCTGGGTTGAGAAAAGCAGCATCAAAATGAGCAACATCAGGAATGAGACAAAGTAAAATTGTCTGCCAATTCATTTTTGAGAAATAATGCAGAGAACATACATTGAGGAAAGTACAGTGTCTTTAATAAATGGTGCTGGGAAAACTGGATATTCATATTCAAAAGGATAAAATTAGATCCTCATTTTTTACCATATACAAATATCAAATCAAAATGGATTAAAGACTTAAATGTATGTCCTGAAACTATAAAACTACTAAAAGAACCACTGAGGAAACACCACAGAAAGTTAATCTGAACAAAGATTTATGGGATAAGACTTAAAAAGAACAGGCAACAAAAGCTAAAATAGATAAATTGACTTATTTCAAACTAAAAATTTTCTGCACAGAAAACAACAGAGACAACCTACAGAATGAAAGAAAATATTTGCAGACTAGCTACCTAACAAGGGATTAATAAACCAGAATATATAAAGAACCCAAACAACTCATAGCAAAGAAGAAGCAAAAAATCAAATAATCTGATTAAAAAGTGAGCAAAAGACCTGAATAGACATTTCTCAAGCAAAGATATATAACATGTCAAAAGATATATGAAAACATTCTCAACAGCACTAATCAAATGGGAAATACAAACCAAAATGACAATGAAGTCATTTTACCTAGTTAGGATGGCTATTATCAAAAAGACCAAAAATAACAAATGCTGGTGAGGATGTGAAGAAAGGAGAAACTTCATATACAGCTGGTAGAAATGTAAAGTAGAACCATCTTTATGGAAAACAGTAGAGAAGTTCCTTTAAAAAACTAAAAATAAGGGGAAGGGGGGTGGGACTGGCAGTTGGTGGCAACTGCTAGGGGAGGGAGGGACATACCTCATCAACAAGGGTACGTGCATGATCAATGTTTGTATACATAACCCTGAATTGTACCCCACGTCTTTATAATAAATAAATACTTTTTTAAAAAACTAAAAATAGAATCACCATATGATCCAGCAAACCCACTTCCAAGTATATATCTAAAAGAAAGAAAGTCAGCATACTGGAGAGATATCTGCACTCCAATGTTCATTATAGCACTATTCATAATAACTAAGATGTGGAATCAGCCTAAGCACTCACCAATGTGCAAATGGATAAAGACAATTTACACAATAGAATACTATTTGACCATAAGAAAAGAATGACATCCTGTCATTTGCAGCAACATTAATGGAACTGGATGACATTATGGTAAGTTACGAGGCCAAGGACAGAAAGACAAAGATCGTATGTTCTCACTCATATGTGGAAGCCAGAAAAGTGGATCTCATGGAGGTAAACAGTAGAATGGTCATTATCAGAAGCTGGAAGGGAATTCAGGGCAGAGAGGCATAAAAAGAAGTTGATTAAGAGGTACAAAAAATACAGTTAGAAGGAATAAATTCTCATATTTGATAGTCTAATACAAAAATTATAATTAATTTATCATATATTTCAGAGTAGATAGAGGAGAATTTTAATGTTCTGAACATAAGGAAAAGATAAAAGTTTGTGGCGATGGATATTCTAATTATCATGATCACTGCATATTGTACACACGTCAAAATATCACCTGTACCTTCAAAATATGTACAACTACATATCAATTTTTTAATGAAAATGCTTGCCACTTATTAGAATGCAATGAGAAAAAAAGTAAGCTGTGTGTCCTTGTGACAAAAGGTAATTGCATCTGAACACCATGGAGACTGTGGGTGCATATTTGCTGATATTGGAAATAATGCTTTAGTTAGGTTGGTACTTTTATTCAGTTGGACTACAGTCAATGATCATTATACATTTTGACTAATAGATATTGTTAAATAACTCTGTCCATTCATTTCCCCAGACATGCAGAATGCCCAGGGTGGAAACTGCTGTGAAGGGGTCTGTAGAGCATAGAATGGACTCACATCTCTTATTTTAGTCTGAATTCACATTCCTTTTAGTATTTTATCCCAAATTTGAACCACCAAGTGAATTAAAAGACCATAGATAATGATGAATCCTCCCAACCACCAAAATGGTTTTTCAGCAGTCATGATTAAATAATCCTTTCCTATTTAAAATTCTATAGGACAATTATCATGGAAATTTTAGACAGGTAGCATGGACCACCAGGCTTACATATAACAAAGTGTAGTTTGAACAATATCCTACTAAATACAACAGCGAAGTACATATCAGCTTTAAATATACATGGAATTAACTATTCTTTACTTCTTATTGGCACAATCTTCACTCCACTTAGGAAAAAAAAAAGTAGCACTATGAGATCCTAGCCTCCAATTAAGGAACAAAAAGAAATGGATTTTTGCTTAATGGAGAGTAAGAATCAGATCCTCCAAGTGGCCCTCTCAGCCTCATTCTGCAAAAATCTACAAACATGGCATGAGGCACTGCCGAGACCACTAACACCAGCTTTCATTCCACACACGTTCCTGGTTGTTCTAATCTGCCAAAATAAGAAGGTAATAATTGGGGTAGGAGACAGACAGCCAGGCACAGAGAATTCATAACAGGCTCACTGTGCCAAGATGCAAAACGTACTGAAATGCCTCAGATGTTCCCTAAAGCAGCCTTGGAAAACACTGTCCACTTGCCCTCATCTGGAAACCACAACTGCTTCTTATAGAATATCCTGTGGCTGAGGCTGGCAGTGGTAAGTTTCCACACAGCAGAGTAAATATATGCAGTATTTGCTTTTTTTAATTTTAACTAGCATCACTGACTTGCAATTACTGGTTAGAAATACCCAGTTGTCAAGATTTCTCTGAGAGAACTGTCATTCTTCTACTTCAGGAAACGATTGGTATTAATGGACTTAAATTTATTAATCAACACACCCAAAGCATCAGAGTTGGTGCAAAAAAGATAAATCTTTTTAGAAAATAAGTGCAACATTACTAATGTGTTGTGACTGTTATTTCTATTCATTTCCATCCTTTGCAGTATCACAGATGTCCAGAGTTGGAAGAAATTTTAGAGATAATTTAGGCCCCCCGAGGCCCTTTTCTGTGTAAGAAAAAGAGGTCTAGAGAAGTTAAATAACTTACTCAGAGTCACAAAACTCATGGTAAATACTGAGCTAGGACTTGAGTCTCCTGATTTTCATGTCACTGAATCAACATCAGGGCATAACCATGTGGTGTCCTGCCCTTGGTTCAGTTGAAGACTCCACCCTCCACCCACCATGATTCCCTTTACACTGAAAAGCTGAAGGGCACTTGAAATTGCTTGTTCTCATTCATGACCCAAACATACTTCCCTTTTAATCTAAACTTCAGTCTGCTGCTTCTACTTTTTCAGTAGATCCAGAAGTCATGATGATATAAAATTGCTAACTCTCCTTGAACCCAGCTTATCAAGAACAACCGCATCCTTTCTGATCCTGGGGAGCATTCTGAGAGTCTGCCAAAACCCTCAAGATCTGTCAAAATTGTGTCTCCTTTAGAGTGAGTTTTGAAAACCTTCCAGTTTTTCTGAACAATTTTCCCAACAGTTTAATTCCCCATAAAATAACAAATCTTCCAGATAATTTATCTGCAATTCTGTTTCACATTCAATCTTGCCGTGAATGCCTCAATCCCTTGCATGAACCCTTTTGCTTCTTCTTACTCTGATCTTCTTATCTTTTTCTCTGAGAGATTCCCACTAGGTTAATATAATGTTCTGTGTCATTTTTCTGTTTTGAAACCTCTGTTCCATTAGTTCCAGTGGGAGTTCTTAAGCAGAGACTTCCAGAGATCTAAGAACTGCCAGAAAGTTCATGCAACCATTTTGTGTACATGCACATTTGCTTTTCATTTAAAGGATTCATCACAATTTTAATCAAAGACTCAAAAGACTGGCATTCAGGAAAAGTTTGGGATTAATCATTCTATAAAATCAGACCCACACAATTTTGTGTGCCTTTGTGACTATTCCTTTTGTCTCTGTAGCTATGCTTGTCTCTCCTTCCACTTGTCACAGCTCCTTCCACTCACTGCTGGTCACACACCTGAAGTGCATGGAATAAACATGGTCCTCAATTTTTTTGTGGCATATGTTAGCATCCAAAAGGATCATTGCTACTTTAGCCTGAAACTGTATTATGATGATTCAGTATAAGATGATTATGACTAAAATGGGCTTAGCTCTATAGAACAGTGCATGGCTAGTAAAAACCAGGTGATGAATCATCAAGTGAATGCATTCCGGAAGGAGTGACTATCTTGGTTGTTATGCATAATATAAATAGCCAAAATAATATTGCTAAAATAAGAGACCAGAAATAACCCTCAAATACATATTCAGCAGTGATTAACCACAATGTTTCCTACATAAATTTATGACTAAATGGGGGGTGGGTTACTCAAAAGAGACTGGTTGCCACTGTAGGAGCATGCTGCCAAATCTAGCCAGTGAAATAAGCATTTTGCTTTTTGATCAAATACTCTCCAATGGTGTGGTGTTCTTAGGCAAATTTTATACAGTTCTAATTAACTCACAAAGCAATTCCTGAAAAGTAACAAACTGAGTAAAGATTGTATATAAAAATGGAAGTTTGTTTATTCATTACTTTTGTGAAAGTAAAGACAGCTCCTATATTTCCCCAGTAGAAATTATTTTCAACACTGTATTATTATATCATATTACACTCCAGCCAAATGACCTCTTTACTTCATAGTGAAAGCAAGAAAATCATGAATAACTTGTTAATATATCCATGACTGATTAGCTACCTGATATTCAAGAGACCAGTTATGATTATCAGCCTCTGCTAGAATGAAATTTTTGTTTCAAATTTATTTTTTCAATATAAAATCAATATAATGAATAACATGCCTTACACAAATATCAGGAAATAAAGGTAGTTTCAACATATTATTGTCACTAGAACAATGATTTGAACAAATACTTCACATTTTTTTTTTTTTTGAGTTGAAGTCTCATTCTGTTGCCCAGACTGGAGTGCAGTGGCCGCTCCCGGCCACCGCAGCCTCAACCTGCTGGGCTCCGGCGATCCTTCCGCCTCAGCCTTCTGAGTAGCCGGAATTACAGGCATGCGCTACCACGCCCCGCTGATTTTTTGATTTATTGTAGAGATGAGGTCTTGCTGCCCCGGCAGGTCTCGAACCCGCGGGCTCAGGCAATCCACTCACCTCAGCCTCCCAAAGGCGCGGAATTACAGGCTGAGCCACCGAGCCCGGCATACTTCACATTTTAAATGTTCTCTGGGTAAGTCAAGGAATTTTTGTTTCATCCAAGGAAGGCAAGGCTGGTGTGCCTTTGACTGTTTGCAACACTTTACTTGAGTTTAGAGGTCACCTTACAACAATAGACTATAATTGATGTCCTGGGCATTTTTAGTTCTCTATGATACTGCGTCATGATAGCAATTATAATGACATTTTACTACATGTCAACATGCCAGACATTAGACACCACTTTTAGAGGCAAGATTTAGATCTCTCTCGTAAGGCAATTTTTAGTTGTTGTTGTTGTTGTTTGTTTGTTTGTGTTCATAGAGGCAGAGTTTTCCATATTGCCCAAACCAGTCTTGAACTCAAGCAATCCTCCTGTATTGATTGGCCTCCTAAAGTGCTGGAATTTCAGGCGAGAACCACTGTGGCCAGCAGCAGTAAGCTTTTTAAAAGTATTTTCTTATGCTATTTAAGGCATAAATTTAATTTTTGTTGTTTTTATCTGACTCTCTCAAGTCAGCAAAGTAAATATGCAGTTGATTAATAAAGAAAAAAATCCTTTTAATTGGCATTGCATGATTTCTTTAAATAATAGATGGATTTGAATGCGAGCTAAATTTAGAGATCATATTTTGCATAAGTTATATATGTCTACCCTAGTAGACATAAAAAAAGATCTATTTTGCTACTACAGACAGTGTCTACCCTGAGATATTGAGTTACTATGCAATGATGAATATTTCCAGGACTTTCAGCTTCACTGAACATCTGCTTTTCACAACCACATTTTAAGGGGAAAAATCTAAGAGACAGAAAAACATACAAAATCCCCAGGACAGGAAAAATTTCCTTCTCATCTCTTCCATAAACCAACCCCAGATTCCAAATTGAAACCATTGATCACATGACATTTCAAATGTTGCTTTGCACAAGTGTCTTTTGTGAAGCATAACTCAAGGGCGAAGGTGAGTGTGGTTTGGAGTACACTCTGCAACAGTATTTCCAAAACAGAACAGAGAGAGATCAAAGGGATCAGACAAACAAAATCCGTCCCTTCAAGGATCCAGCAGATTCGCTTTGTGTCTAAGATGTACACACTGAGTTCTCAGTCTCCTGTTGTGTAAGGTGATAGACAGAGTAGAGTCAGCAGGTAGAAAAATCTGCAACCAAAATACTAACACTAGTTGTCAATGGAGTGAGAGATGCCACACCAGCCTGTCCTTCCTTGGATGAAACAAAAATTCCTTGACTTACCCAAAGTCAAGAAACTTGTCCTCTTCACTTTCCACAGATTATTAAAATCTTTAACTGAAAAGTAGGGTGCACTGTCCACTTCATGTAGCTAGTGATGAGATGAGAGCTTAGTCGGTGATTCCGACAGATATGAGCTGGTCACACAATACTCTTTCACAAGGCACTAACAAAAGCCCTGCTTGAATTTTCCAGTATTTCTTAGTAAAAATATTATTCCTCTGGATTCAAACTTCTTGAGTAACTTAGCCTAAAAGTCTATCACGTATTTGCCCTGTTAAACCCAAAATTCAAAATCCGAGAGACCACCAAATAGCCAGCTCCGATGCAAACACACGAGGGTCTGGGCTCACGTTTGAAGCCGATGCAGCAGCTTCAGGGACAAGAGACCCGACCCAGGCTAACACGCACCTTTTATACATAATTCTGAAGGGGTGGGGTGCCTTTACAAACTTGTGCACACAGGATTGGATACAAACTATATGATGCAGTTACAAAGACTTTGATTAGTTGATTTAAGTTCGATTTGCACGGGCTCAGGCTTAGTTACTTGTGATGGACAAGTAACTGCCAAACGGGTGGAATGGAATGCCAGATAAGCTAGGTTTAGTGAGCAGGCAGGAGGTTTGAAACAACACCGAGCTTACCAGGAGAGAGACGCCACAGAGGCTACCACAATTTAAGCAAAGGAATGTCTGGAAGGGGCTTATTGCTTAACATTCACACACCGCTAGCAGCAGTTGCAGAATTCATATAGTAATAGTTCTTTTTTTGAGTTTTTTTTTAATCTCTTGGGTCTCTCATGCCCTAGAGATTTCATTGAGCAGAACGGTCTTATGTTTAATGATTAGAGACACATAATATCCACCCATGTAAAAATCAGAGTAACGTTCTATATGTTTACTTCATAATTGGCTACAAATACCATTATATTTAAATGTTAACATTATAATAGCTATATATTCATATCATTTGTAAACAAATGATCCAAAAACCTAAGAATAAGGAATTATGAAACTATAGAATTTTTAAAGTAGGTAAAAATAGTTGGGTGGTCTTCAGTTTGAGGTTCTGAATTGTACAGAAGAGGAAAAAGATGTTTGCTAAAGGTCTCAGGGCTGGTTCCTATGTCAACAATTTTCCCTTTTCTACTGAGACATTTCAACGAATATACAAACAGGTTCTGGGATCCTCCCATTATTTAAAAAAAAATGAATAATAACAGCCTCAGCCCTTATAAGCCCATAAGTAACACCATAGTCATCAACTGCCTTCACAGCAAAACCTGTAGAGGGACTTGTCTGTGGAGTTTGTCACTGCTTTCTCATCTCCAAATCTCTCCTCTACCCACTGCCCTAAAGGATTCATTTCCTATCACATGTGAAGTCTGCTCTTGACATATCCTCAATGGTCTTCATGCTGCAACCACCTCGTTTTGATTTATGATCTATGTAAGGGCAAAATGGACATTCACTAAATATCCAAAGAGATTATAAATATACTTTATTGATGAATTTAGCTTGCTATTTATGTGATAAAAATAATTGAAAAAATTCAAGTGTTTACTTGAACACAGATTTCAAAAGAACACTACAAATACTTTTCCAAAATAAGTTTTATTTACTTAAAAAAATAAAATAAGGACAGCTACTAAAACTATAAAGACAACTATCAAGCATATTCACAAAGGCAAAATCATCAAAACAAAACAGCATAAGCGGGCTCAAATAAATCAGAATAAAGAATTGTAGGGTAATATGGAGGAAGCCATGTGTTTTAAGAAATCTTTCAGAAATAATTTAATTCTGAGCCAGGACTAGAAGAAGACAGACAAAAGGGAAAAATAAACCTTGCTAAACACTTGGCATCAAATTCCAAGTATTATCATATTTTCATTCAATTAACTCTCACATTTTCTCAAGATTCATTTTAAAGAGTGAAAACTCCTTGTATCAATCCTTCCCTGCCCCAAACCTTATGCATTCTATATCTCTCCGTTTGATACCCAGCATTATATTCCTCCAATAATGTATCTGTCTGTCCCATTGGACTGTGAGCTCTTCTTCCTCTTTTTACCTATGTTTAATAGCTACCCAACAAATGTTTGTTGAACAAGTTTTAATGTATGCAACAACCCTGAGAAGAAAGTATTATCATTATTAATAATTCAGAGGGAGAAAACAGAAATTCCTAGAGGTTAGCAAATCCTAACCATAAAGAAACAGAGCCGACATCGATAAGGGTACCTGATCTCAAACCAGGCAAAGTGGGGACCA
The DNA here is from genome assembly GCA_027257055.1 of Cephalopachus bancanus. Classification (NCBI taxonomy): domain Eukaryota; kingdom Metazoa; phylum Chordata; class Mammalia; order Primates; family Tarsiidae; genus Cephalopachus; species Cephalopachus bancanus. The sequence continues at coordinate 92,838 of JAPVLO010000235.1, forward strand.
AAGGGAGGTCCAGACTTTATTTGTACGATGACCATTTATGTACCTAATCCTGAATTGTATCCCACATCTTTAAAATAATAATAATAATAAAGGAATGTTGACTTCAATAAAATGTACTACACTTAAATAAAAGCAAATTTTGGTGTGAAGTTACAAAGAAATAGGTTACTTAAGCAGGACTTAAGTAATTATTCTATTCATTATTCTCAGTATTTTTAATTAAGAAAAATTGAAAATATTACATATGTAATCTTCCAGGCTTCTAGGACAGTGAAATTTCTCAACTAGGGTGTGAGGGGAGAATACTATGGTAGTAATGGTATTATAGAAGAAAAAAAAGTAGAGCTATGATTCAAACCCAAGACTTTATGACATGAAGCCCATGTGTGTCCTACTATCCCAATGCTTTCTCTACAAGCATTGCTGGAAAAAAGCAGGTAACTTATCCCAGGGACATAGGCAGGAATTAGTATGTGATATGTGACAGACAGAAATCGGATTGATTTGTATAAAGCACAGCAAACCTATTAAGAAATAATGGAAGATGGGCTCGGTGTCTCAGCCTGTAATCCCGCGCCTTTGAGAGGCTGAGGTGAGTGAATTGCCTGAGCCCGCGGGTTCGAGACCCGCCTGGGCAGCGAGACCTCATCTCTACAATAAATCAAAAAATCAGCTGGGTGTGGTAGTGCATGCCTGTAATTCCGGCTACTTGGAAGGCTGAGGCAGAAGGATCGCTGGAGCCCAGCAGGTCGAGGCTGCGGTGGCTGGAAGCGGCCACTACACTCCAGTCTGGGCGACAGAGTGAGACTCCAACTCAAAAAAAAAAAAGAAAGAATTGAAATCGTTGCTACTTCTCATGTTGCCATAAGTACTCTGCTCTCTCACTCTCTGCCCTCCTTCTGGATAACTTCAACACCTCTGCAAATATCAATGTCCTCTGTATACAAATGAGTCCATAACATATATAGGTAGTCTAGATCGCCTTCATGAGGTTCCAAAACATATATCCAACTTCCTACTGCACATATCCCTGGATGCTTCTCTGGGTCACTGAACCTGGAAGGGAAGCTTAAGTTTCCATACATTTTTAAAGACTATCACATTTTAAGAATGAGACTAGACCAGTGTGTTCCTGGGGAAATTATTGGGATGGATGAGGCAGGTTATAGAAGTCAGTTTAGTTTCTATTTAGTAAGACACTTAATATGGCATTAAAATCCTGTCCTAATTATCCTCCAGTTTAACCTTCAGGACATCTCATGTTCAGCTACACTTTCTATTCCCATCCTACCACTTTTGTTCTCAGAATATATCCCACACTCATGCTTTGATGTTCCTGCCATATTGTCTAAAAAGGTAATACGGCATCTCACCCTCATTTTTTCAGTCAGTGTCCAGCCAGGAAAATGGAAAACACACTAGGTATTGCATTAGAGAAATGTGGCAGAGATGGATTTACACATGCCCTGAAGTCCTGAAAAAGCAAAAAAGTACTGAGATAACCCAGAAATGATTATTGTAGGACACAACTCCACTAGGACTAAGGGAACAAAATGGCAAAGATTGGAAATATCAGACTTGAAGGAAAGGCTCATAGAGTTGGTGCTCAGACCTCTGGGGAGAGGATGCCAGCTCGCTGCTGCTGGAACCCCAGGAGCTGAAAAGAGGAACGCTATGGAACTGGAGCTCAGAGCTGAGGAGCTGGTGTCACCTAGCCACTGCTGGTATCTCTATCGGAGCATGATGCAATTGGAGCTCTACTGAAAGAAACGAGAGGTTTGAACTCATCCTTACCTTGCTTGTGTCCCAGACCCAGGTCTATCTGACAGGGCCTCACACTCAAGCACCATATTTTCCAGTTTCTGCTTTTCTCCCTGGTATATATTCCACATATGCTCTATTCTATAGAGACTCTCCCCATAACAAAATTCTAATCATGCCATATCCTTTCCTAAATATCTATCATCATTTTCTGTTGACTGATCTTTTAAATATAATATGTACTCCTGTCCCTCGTGTCAGTGGCCTTCTAGTATTTTCTAGTTTTTTTTTCACTGCTTCCCTAAGTGCCTTCTGCGCTCCCACAGGACCTCATTCTTCCTTAGAAAAGCAGCAAACTGTCTATTTTCAACATCTTATAGATCACATATCTTAGCCTTATCTTATCCCTGAATTTATTTTCGAAAACATCATAACACATATATGTAAAAATCGCATTTTGTTTCATTTTTAAGGGACCAGCAAGCAGAGTGAATGAAGTAGCTTAAGCACAATTAAAGTTTTACAGTTTTATTGAAAATAAAGAACCTAATTTTAACCAATGAAAACGTATGTGTTTTGATGTGTAACTAAGACTGAAAGAATTTGACTCCATCAATGCAAAATGTTTACACGTTTTCTAATTTTCACATACGTGGTAGACTGGTTAAACGGAATAATTTCTAAATTTTCAGCAATTCAACAACTAAGAGGTTGCAGTGTTTCAGATAATTGTAAAGCAACATTATTCCTCATTCGCCCTTTGAGTTGAAAAACTAGCTAAGAAAATTTGCTACTTACCCATAGAAAGGTGTCTCTTCTATGTGCGAAAACACTAAGGTGGAAATGTCAAATATTTCACATTTCCTTGAGCCTGTGAAATCTAAAAGGTTGTGAAATTTTCAGTTATTCAGATGATTCAGATTGGAAGCATAAAAGCTTCTCCTGTCCATGTATAACTTCTGGTGCTGCCCTATAGTTTGTTTGTTTGTTTGTTTGTTTGTTTGTTTGTTTTGAGTCAGAGTCTCACTTCATTGCCCAGATTGGAGTTCAGTGGCACACTCACGGCCACCCCAGCGTCAACTTGCTGGGATCCAGCGATCCTTCTGCCTCAGCCCTCCAAGTAACTGGAACTACAGGCTCATACTACCATGCCCGGCTAATTTTTTTACTTATTGTAGAGACGAGATCTCACCAAGTTGCCCAGGCTCGTCTCAAATCCCTGGACTCAGGCAATCTTCTTGCCTCAGCCTCCCAAAGTGCTGAGATTACAGGCTTCAGCCACCGCATCTGGCATAGTTTTATTTTTTAAGGGTAAATATTCAAGATTTTGCTCTTCCTTTTAAGGCATAAAATTACTATTATTTCTTTTTATGTAGAAAAAAGTTAAACTTATCTTGGAACTCCAAATTTGTGATTAAAAAAGGCAGATCTTGAGTGACATTGAATTGCTTGGAGCACTTTAAATCAAATATCTTTGTTTAAGTTCCAAACCAACTTCTGAATAATGAGATTCTAAGCACAATTTCTCTTTTTTTGCTAAGAATTTGTGCATGTATCCAAATTATATCCAGAGTCATTCATTTATTCATTTCACCAACTTTGGGTTCCCACCTGCCACCTGCTCTATGTTAATGCACAATTCCTTATGTTATGGCTGGAACTCTTCCAGCAGTTATGGGTCACAATGACAAAATGCCACTCCGTACATAGGCTGAGCACTTGTTTGCAGTGATAATGTACACATGTTGGTCAATCCCATCCCAATTTAATGCTTCAGTTCTTCCTCTACCCTTGAGTAGATGGCATCTGGTCCAAATTTTGGGTCCCTTTGAAGACGCATGATAGGTAACTATCATCTGGATGGCAGAGACACTTGACCAGACCTTTAAGAATTCTGAAACCTGGAAAGTTTATGTAGGTGAGGATAATTAGTCTTAAAAATAAACTCAGTAGAACAAGCCTCAGGAAGTGGAAACTATCCAGGGTCTCATCTAATAAAAACACATTGAGTTGAATTTTAAAGTTTTAGAGATTTAAAACAATCATTTACATAAAAGTTTCCTTGAGTTTTAGGTTGTGTTTTAATAATGCCTGTAAAAACAATGTGGCCTTTCCAGTGTATTGGAACTTTTTCATGTTTAAGGAAGTGGGTATTTGAAGCACTAAGTACATAGCACTTAATTTTCCAAACCAGCTCACCCCTTCCCCTAAGTCACAGTCACAGCATTTCCCTACTTTAAGGCCAAGTGGGGCTTCTAGCCAGGAACATTCACCTTTCTTTTCCTGCAGTGACTTGTTTTACCACAAGATGTAGTAAAGTTAACATTGTCTTAGTTCTCTACAGTAACAGTACTATTGCTTATTTATTACTTACAAAGAGAGAAAGGCATATTTTAAATTCTTTTTCTAAGTGTATTCTTATTCTACATGTGATCACTATAAACATACCTTCACACTATTCAAATAAAGCTAAATTACAAATACAAGGTGGAAATATACTTTCCTGGCTTTCTAAACAAGATCTTTTGTACATAAATACTAAGTCTGAATAAAAGTTTCAAGCTGTTAATTTTTATGTTTTACAACTAAGAGGTTGTACTATATAAAAAATAAATACTGCTAATGGGAACTATCATTGTTTTTCTGCATTGGAATTAGATATTTTAGTCATAGTACATGTGCTTGTTTTGTGTTACAGATTCACTGTAAAAGAATTTTGCTTTTAATATTGGAACTAATTTGAAAATATAAGACTTGACTCAAAAACATAATGCCTATGCAAATATCATTAGTGCTACTTTGTAAGTAACAATTCTGGAATTTTGATGGGAAAAATATGGCATAAAACAAGTTCTTTGTAGTTCTTTGTGTCAATCTTACATACTCAGACTCAAATGATATCAAACATTTCAGATTACTTAAATAAAAGGAGTCCCTATTACATACCACAGAATAAAATAGCTACTACACAAGAGTAAACAGCATAAACTGAGAAAAATATAAACTAAAAAATGGAAGTATGAAAAGAAAACAAGCCAGTCTCCGTGGCTCAGCCTGTAATCCCGCGCCTTTGGGAGGCTGAGGTGAATGGATTGCCTGAGCCCGCGGGGTTCGAGACCCACCTGGGCAGCGAGACCTCATCTCTACAATAAATCAAAAAATCAGCCGGGCGTGGTAGCGCATGCCTGTAATTCCGGCTACTCCGAAGGCTGAGGCGGAAGGATCGCCGGACCCCAGCAAGTGGAGGGTGCGGTGGCCAGGAGCGACCACTGCACTGCAGTCTGGGCAACAGAGTGAGACTCCAACTCAAAAAAAAAAAAAGAAAAGAAAAGAATAGAAAAGAAAACAGCTACTAGTCAAATTTGCAATAAAAGATAGGAAAACTTTACACCTGGAAATTATAGCAATCATTAAATTAAGAATTAATTTCTTATCAAACTGAACACAAGGACAAGAAAAATAATGGAAAAAGCAGTGAGTTGAACATGAAAAATAGAAACATAAAAAAACTGTTTCAAATAACTACCAGACAATCAAATTGAATACAAGACCTGTTACTTCTCATGTTTCAAAAGAAAAATATATGAGAAGCAGAAAGTCAGAAATATTTTTCTCCTGTTATTATTACACTTAAAAAATTTATAGCCTGGCCTTATCGAAGGGTAAAACAAGTGCACCAGGTTTCATTGGTGTTGTATTAGATTTCAATAGGAAATCAATTAAAGTCTTGGCTTTTGAATTAAACAATTGTATTCCTATAATTATTCACATATGTTAAATAGATCTTTTAAAAATAATCAATGTTTATGTTAGATATGAAAGTCATCACTATGACTACATTAGCACATTTAATTATATTAAATTTAATATCAAATGTAGAAATAGGAATTATGCTTATTTTTTCAGTTAAGGAAACTGAGGCATGAATAGTTCTTCAACTTTGGAAGTGACATTTTATGATTAAAATAGCTTCCAAGCTCACACAGGACTTTGAAGACAGTATTCTACACTGACTTTATCACCTTGTGATCTAATCACATCAGATAATATAAACTTTCTTTGGTAGTTAATGAGGAAGACATACTCCTGCTGGTAATAACATGCAACAATTTTTTTCTCTTTCCTTTTGTCTACAGAATACTTTAAAAACCACAGGGTGCTTAAACCTAAGATGCATTTGAAAAGCCATCATCAAAACCTAAGACGCATCTGAAAAGCCACCATTAAAAGCACGTCTTATTTTTTTAATAATGGTATTAGCTAGCATTTATTAAGTGCTTATTCTATACCAGGCACATCTCCAAGTGCTTTACATATATTAGCTCTCTTACTATATGACCACCCTAAAAGGTCATTATTTCTCCATCATACTGATGAAGAAATAGAAATAAAGCCACACGGTCATATGGCTCATCAGTGGCAGAGCCAAGATGCAAATCCAGGCAGTCTGAGCCAGAGTCATCCTTCTTAACTACCATATAAGGTCTCTGTTTTCAGTCACATTAATTCAACCTAAATCATATTACCAGAGATCCTACTATTAAAAAGGACCTGTGGTTGACAGTGTAAACACATACACACACACATAAAAATTAATGGAAATAGCGTTTACTCTGTGCCAGGCCTGATATTAGATTATATGAGTCTAAATCAAAATTTCTAAGTCATAGAATAAGGTAATCTCTTCCAAATCAACTGATTTTAAGAGCTCTCATAATCACAGGCTGTCACACAGCATGCTTTACATAAGTACAGCGCCTTGATCAAAGTCAACATCTGGTAAACATGGATTGGATGCCAGATCTCCCACTTCAATATTGATGATTTTTTCATTATACTTCATAAAAAGTGTAAGAAGAGTTCCTACTTAAAATTTATTTGGGGGAAGTAAAACTTTTTTAAAAAACTCAAAATATTTGAATATAGATTCAAGGCAACAATGAAAGTTATACCACTCTGCACTTCCTGAAAATAAAATGGTTAATCCCTGTACATCTTCAAAAATACATAAATTTATATATCGAAAGGGGGAAAGCTTGCTATTTCTCTATTCTTCTAAATTAATTTTCTGAGTATTTTCCCATATATATTCTATTCGTGCCATATAAAACTAATTATTTTCTAAATACTCTATATCCTTCCTTAAATATTCTTTGGAATTCCCTTTCTATTGTGAAATCTTACCATATTCAAGACAGTTTACATGTCATGCCTCAGACAGTGCTACCCAATTTTTCTATCACATCAGGTTGACAATTTACATATGGCAATTATCATATTGTGTAACAATTATTACTTTATATTTTTGTCCTTTGCTAAACAGATTGTTTCTTAAAGCACATACCAATTACTTTGTTTATTTTCTAATTTTTTATATTGACATTACATATTATATATTTCTTAATTTTATATATTGTTTAATCTCTTCCTGAATTTAAATGATCTGTATCATATTTTAGATTATTCCAGGCGTATCTTAAAGTGTTCTAAAAACATTTCAACATAAATTTTTAAGGAACTTTATTTGCCTATTTTTGTGTTTTCATGCCTGTGTATTTTTTGTTTAATATTTATTATAGTTTTATTTAATATTTATTATAGTTTTTATTCATTTTTATAACAGATTTTGTTTTTGTCTTTTTTACATTTCATTTACTACAAACAGTTCTTTATTTTTCTATCTGCCTTTTTATCTTATTCAATCATTCATCAGTTTTCATTGAGCAAGCATATACAAAGAGAGTAGTAATGTATCAATCATTGCCCTCATAAAGCTTATGTTTTTATTTTGCAATTTCTTCGTGGATTTCTGCTCCACATCATCTGTTATCCTACCAAGAATACTAAACAGTTTTGTAAGATTTTTCTTCCTGTTTTCCTATTTAAATATTTTTAGAAATATACCTTTGTTCTGAATGTTCAGAGGAACACAATATCTATTCTGCAGGTTAGTATGCATAGCTCCTGGCTAGAATCCCTCAGGTCTATCACAATTTCCACTACTACTGCTGTGAGGCTGAGAGTCAAAATCTGCTCCTTCCCCCACTGCCTGATTGTCAGACACAATAAAGAGACCAGTATCTGATAGTAAAATCCCCAGCCCATCCTCCTACAAAGATATTATTACTACATCAAGTATGTAAAGATTTATCACCCTGCTTCCCACCCCCCATCAATGCTCATCCTCTTCTCTGACCCCTATACAAACCTCTTGTCCAGCAGTCTCAGTGCACGTATGAAGAAAGATAGCAATGTGGAGCCCTGGGTTAGGATGTGGGAATTGGCATTCTCAAGAAAGCAATACAAGTACTTTAAAAGGGCACTTTTTACTTTTTTACTGGTATAATCTTTGTAATTCCGAGCCAGAAGATAGAAGACTATTTCTATGGCAGGTTTTTAAAAATCTTTATGTAAAATTATTTGTTTTCAAGAAGTGTGGACTCCACATTACCCTGTGCAAGCTGCTTCCAGTAAATTTGTTTTTAATGAACATATTCAGAGTCTGGATTAATTATCACTTCTAATGTTTATCATGGGTGTTTTCATCATTATCTGTGTCATTGTAGTTCTGTTAATGGGAAGTTAGGAAAGACCGCATTCGATCCTGTAGCAGAGAGAGTATTTTAAAACTAAAGTCTAATTTTTAAATTTTAAAGTTGAAACATTCAAATCATCTGATTCCCCTTACAACAGCTGAGTTTTAAAGCCAAATAATGAGGAGATGAAAGATGTGTACACTAAAAACTATTAAATGCTAATTTAAAAAATTGAAGACGATGTAAATACATGAAAAAACAATGCTTAGATCAGAAAAATTAATATTGTCAAAATGTGTATACTAGTCAAAGCAATCTATAAATGCAGTTCAATTCTTATTGAAACTTCTGTAGCATTTTTTACGTACATAGAAAAAAAGCAAGCCTAAAATTCATATAGAGCTACAAAATATCCTGAATGGTTAAAGCCAGCTTAAGCAAGGAGAACAAAGTTGGAGGCATCACACTTCTTGATTTTAAACTATGCTACAAAGCAACAGTAGTCATCAAAACAGTATGGTACTATCTTAAAAACAAACACATAGACCATTGGAACAGAATAGAAAGCCCAGAAATAAATGCACACATATATGGTATACTAGTATTCCACAAATGTGCCAAGAATACAAATGGGGAATCATAGTCTCTTCAATAAATAGTGTTAGAAAATTGGATATACACTTTCAAAGAAAGTGAAATTGGGTCCTTCTATTCAAGCATAGTTCTGGAAGTACTAAAAAGAACAATTAGGAAAAAGAAAGAAAGAAAGAAAAGGCATCCAAATCAGAAAGAAGTAAAATTATCTGTTTGCAGATGACATGGTCTTATATGTAAAAACCCCAAAGATTCCACACAAACACACCAAAAAAAATCTGTTAGAATTAATCCATGAATTCAGTAAAGTTGCTGGTTACAAGTCAACATACAAAAATTAGTATCAGGTTGGTGCAAACATAACTGCAGTTTTTGCATTGTTGAAATTAGTATCAGGTTGGTGCAAACATAACGGCAGGTTTTAAATTGTTGAAATTTGCCATTTGATATTGAAATACATTCTTAATAAATAAGGTCATGTTATACATCATTTTAATGTGCATTTCTCACTTTATTTATTTATTCTTTTGCTAATGACTTATTACTTGCTATTTATTTTAGACTATGAAAATGATGTTAGACAAAAAAGCAAATTTGAGCGATTTTCTTGTTTGTTCAAAAGGTGTTGTAAAGCAGTGGAGACAACTCACAATATCAGCAATGCATCTGGCCTAGGAACTGCTCACGAACATACAATGCAGTGGTAGTTCAAGAAGTTTTGCAAAAGAGACAAGAGCCTTGAAGAGAAGTGTAGTGGCCAACCATTGGAAGTAGACAACGACCAATTGAGAACAATCACCGAAGCTGATCCTCTTACAACTACATGAAACGTTGCCAAAGAACAATATCAACCACACTACAGTCATTCGGCATTTGAGGCAAGTTGGAAAAGTGAAAAAGCTCAATTAGTGGGTGCTTCGTAAGCTGATTGAAAATCAAAAAAATCGTCGTTTTGAAGTGTCATCATCTCCTATTCTATGCAAAAACAATAAGCCATTTCTCCATCAGATTGTGACATGCGATGAAAAGTGGATTTTATATGACAGCCAGCAACGACCAGTTCAGTGGTTAGACTGAGAAGAAGTTCCAAAGCACTTCCCAAAACCAAACTTGCAGCAAAAAAAGGGTCATGGTCACAGTTTGGTGGTCTGCTGCCAGTCTGATCCACTACAGCTTTCTGAATCCCAGTGAAACCATTACATCTGAGAAGTATGCTCCGCAAATCGAGATACACCAAAAACTGCAATGCCTGCAGACGGCATGGGTCAACAGAAAGGGCCCAATTCTTTTCCACCACAATGCCTGACCATACGTTGCACAACCAATGCTTCAAAAGTTGAATGAATTGGGCCATGAAATTTTGCCTCATTCACCATTTTTACCTAACCTCTTGTCAACTGACTTCCACTTCTTGCAAGGAAAACGCCTCCACAACCAGCAGGATACAGAAAATGCTTTCCAAGTGTTCATTGAATCATGAAGCTCAGATTTTTACACTACAAAAATAAACAAAAGTATTTCTCATTGGCAAAAAATTTTGATTATAATGGTTCCTATTCTGATTAATAAAGATGTGTTTGAGCCTAGTTATAATTTAAAATTCATGGTCCAAAATCTCAATTACTTTTGCACCAACCTAATAGCATTTTTATATAAAAGTAGTGACTGAATTCAAAAGAAATCAAGAAAATCATCCTGTCACAATAGCAGTAAAAAAATTCAGGAATAAATTTATATAAGTATGTGAAAGGTCTGTACACTGAAAACTATAAAGCTATTGATGAAAAAATTAAAGACATAAATAAGTGAAAGGATAGTTCATGGTCATGGATCAGAAGAATTAACATTGTTAAAAGCAATATGCAGATTCAACACAATCCCTATCAAAATTCCAATGGCATTCTTCACAGAAATAGAAAAATCAACCTTAATATTCCTTTGGAACCATAAAAGGTCCCATGTTAGCTATAAACACTTCTAATAAAGAAAAACAAAATTGGAGGCATCACACTTCCTGAATTAAAGTTATATTACAAAGCTATAGTAATCAACACAGTACAGAATGGAACCAAAAAAAGACACATAAACCAGTGGAACAGAGTAGAAAGCCAAGAAATAAATCCAAACATGTACAGTTATCTCATTTTTTGACAAAATTACCAAGAGAACAAAATGGAAAAAGAAGAGTCTCTTCAATAAATGGCGCTGGGAAAACTGGATTTCCACATGCAAATGAACAAAATTAAGCCCTTATCATATATGATTCACAAAAATCAACTTAAAATGAATAAAAGTCTTTCATATTAAGAACAGAAACTATAAAACCTAGAAGAGATCATAGGAAAAAAGCTCCTGGATATTGGCCTTGGCGATAATTTTTTTGGATATCATACCAAAAGTTCAGGCCACAAAGGTAAAAATAAATAAATGAGACTACATCAAACTAAAAAGCTTCTGCACAACAAAGGAAACAACCAACAAAACAAAATGGCAGGCCGGGCTCAGTGGCTCAGTCTGCCATCCCAGCACTTTGGGAGGCCAAGGCTAGTGAATTCCCTGAGCCCATGGGTTTAAGACCAGCCCAGGCAAATTGGTGAGACCTCATCTCTGCAATAAATAAATAAATAAATTAGCTGGGTGTAGTAGCGCGTGTATATGAGTGTACAACGTAATAGTGGAAAAGACAAATAACTCAACTAAAAATTTGGTAAAAGACCTGAGTAGACATTTCTCCAAAGAAGATATTACAACGGCCAATGAGCATATGAAAAAATCCTCAATGAATTTTATCATCAGGAAAATGCAAATCAAAACCACAATGAGTTTTCACCTCACACCCACTAAGATAGCTACTTTCAAAAGACACCAAATGTTGGCGAAGGTGTGAAGAAAAAAGAACTCTTGTACATTGTGGGTGAGAATGTAGATTGGAACAATCTATATTATGGGGAAACAATGTTGAGGCTTCAAAAAATGTAAAATGAACTACCAAAGATCCCAGCAATCTCTCTTCTGGCCATATACCCAAAGGAAATTAAAGCACTATCTTGTAAAGATATCTGCATTCCCTTGTTAATTGCAACATTATTCTCAATAGCCAAGATATAGAAAATTTAAAAAACCCAAGTGTCCATTGACAGATGAATAGATAACAACTGCAGTACATATACACAGTGGAATATTATTTGGTCCTGAAAAAGAAAGAGATCTTGCCATTTGCCACATTTGGATAAGTCTGAAGGACATTATGCTAAATAAAATAAGCCCGGCACAGAAAGAAAATAATTATTGCCTATTTTTACTTATATGTGAAATTAAAAAATAAAAATTCAGATATACAGAGAGAACAAAACAGTAATTGTCAGGGGTAGGAGGTGGGGAGGGAAACTGGGAGGTGTAGGTTAGGCAATACAAAGTAGTAGATACACAGGATGAGCAAGTCTAACCACATAATGTAGTATAAGGACTACAGGTAATAAAATTAACTGCTCTTGCCACAAAAACAAACAAAAAAGGGTAATTATGTAAGATGATGAGCATGCTAATTTGTTTTACTGTTGTAATTTTTTTACTCTTTAGACATCATATTGAAACCTTAATGCACATGATAAAATTTATTTTAAAAAACACAAAAATATCATGTTGTATACCTTAATTATGCAGAATTTTTATTTGTCACTTATACCTCAATAAAGCTGGAAATAAATAAAGTGGCTTTAATTATGAAACGGAAGTTTGCTGTATAAACATAGAATCTATGGAGTAGAGAAGGGTAGGTGTCAAGTACTATAAATGGTCTGTCAAGAGATTTGCTTTACTTGAAATCTAACCAATTTGCCTGCCACAGTTACATGAATGCTGGGAGAAGACATGAGAGTCCTGAGTCAGAGACAAAGGAAAGTTTATTACCACAATAGCAGTAGCCAGAGTGACATCATTTTCTGCTCCAGGTTCCTGAGCCTCAATTTCCAAAAGGCAACACAATAAGGGTCAGGTGACACCTGCTAGAACCCTAAGCTTAGAAAATCCTGGCATTTCTTAATGGGCAGAAAGTAAACCTCATCCTTGACCGTATGCATGCCTGCCTTTTGCTCTGGAAGGAAATACTGCAACATTCAATATTGTGCACTATGTAAACATTCTTGAAAAGACAATTCAAAATAAGGGCAGTTATTGCCTGTGTTTACAAGATGTACAAAACCATGAGAGACCCACAGAGAATTATCTCTCAACAGTAGAGAGAGTAAAAAAAGATAGTATTTTTATAACAATTATTATAGTCCAGGTGCAGCTAGAAGTATTTTCATACAATATCTAATTAAACCTTCACATTTTTAGAAGTTTGCACTATAATCTTCATTTTACAAAAACTTAGATATATTAAATCATCTTCCAAGTCAACTACCCACTAAATAATTTAGTCATTTCAGAAGCTGAGATTTAACTTCAGAACATAAAGACTTTTAGAGAAAAATACAATATCACATTTTCAATTAATTGATAAAATGTAAAGAAGAAAAAGTATATATTAAGTGTATCTTATTTTGAAAGCTTATAATTTTTTTTTAATTTGCAAAAAAAAAAAAAAATTATGTAGCTGGTGTTTCTGAAGGCTTCCACCCAGACAGAGCATGAAGCTGAGTGGCTTATGCAGTGTCTCTGTTAGAGTGACAAGGAGCAACTGAAGGCTCCCTTCTGAATTGCCTTGAGCTCAGTACCTTGGCCATCTCCCTAACTTGTATGTAGCTTATGACACTGTGTACATAACCATTGTTCTAGAAACCAAAAAACACTATTCCTTTTCATTTTTGTACAAAAACTAGGATATTATCTCCAAAATTATCTTTTCTAAATCCTTAAATGATGTCTTTGAGGTACTTCTTAACTAACTCAAACATTTAGGTAAAGGATGGCTAACCAAAAACATGCTTTGCCCTATTTAAAAATTTTTTAAAACACATTTCTTCCCATCAGGGAAATATATCCTTTACTTTTTGAAACATGTTCTTTACTTTTCTTCACAGCACTCACCACCAACATATTATATATTTTATTTGATAACTTGTTTTTCTTCTATGATTAAAACATAAGCTAATGAGGTAAGATATTTTCATCAGTTTTTTCATATTAGATTATCCTACATACCTGAAACATGCCTGTCACTGGAAACTCAATGAATATAGTTGAATACGAGATGCAGATAGATGGTTCTGATTACATTAAAATAGAAAGAGTAAATGAGGTGCTTATCTTTCATTAGATAACTAGTTTGGTTTCTTTTTGTACTTGCATTTGTACAACAAAAATGTGAAAAAGACTTTATAGTCCCCAACTTGCAAAAAAAAAATTACTTGTAGAATACAAGGAGAAGCCCTCAGGCTGTTTTAATATTGGTTATCTACACCCAGCTGCAATTCTCACAAGTCCTCTTGAGACCAACCTAGTTCTCTCAAAGTGTTGCTCTGCTGGTGAAAGAGGACATGTCTCTTAGATCAGGCTGTTACATAGGGGAAATAATCGCCAACAGATGGTGATAATCTGTTACCAGTCTAATGGAGATCCCTGAAGATATGCTGGGAAATGAAGAACCCCTGCACAAAGTGAATAAACAGAATATCCGGTACAGCTGGAAGGGAAGCTGCTTCTGATTAGAGAGAAGGAATACACAGCCTGCTTAAGTTCCAGTGGCAGAAATCACTCTACATCAATTTCTGTATCTACTCTTGACTTTTAGCCTTGCTGACTATTCAACCATTTACCCTGCTGTTTCCTGAGCATTGGCTATACTTAGCAACAGCTTTCGGGTCAAAGGCACCTAACATATGTGGACACATACACCTTGGTCTGTCTCAAGGTATTCATGCTCTTTACTTTTGGCTTTTAGACAGAGAGCAAGGTCAAACGTGCTCAGGATTTATTTGCTCATCTTATGGTGGAAGGTATATACTGGATGCTATTAAAATATGGGAGACTTTTAAGGAGGGTTTTTATTTGTGTAGTTTTTCAAACTTCGTCAGCTACTCTCTGTTATAGACAATAATTAATGTCATTCTATTCAAAACATTGTGAACTAAGAATGCTCTCTATAAACTCAATACTCAAAGTGTGGTCCACAGACCAGCAGTATCAGCATCAGCAGGCAACTCATTAAAAATACAGAATTTCAGCCCACCACCGACTAACTGAATCGAAATCTGCATTTTATCAAGATTTGCAGCTCATACAGAGGCACATTAAAATCTGAGAAGCATGGTTCTGACTCTATAATGTTTTTACATGAGCATTCCAGTTTCAGAAAGAATCTTACAATATGAGGCCTATATAGTGAAAGGATAAATTGAAATATGCCACCATAACGTAATCATGTTGCTATTTCCCAGAACTGAACCTTGGTAAATTCCCCCAGTCTAGTTATTAGAGTAATATCAATCATATCAATCAAGTCATATATTCAATCAGAAGACTGTCTCATAAACTTCCGAATACCCAAACACCTACTCTTTTTCTCAACCTCAATTTATTCAAAACCGAATTCGTTACTCATTTTTCCCTCAATTTGTTTTGCACTTTTGTCCTTTATCTTGATAAATAACTTTACCCCTAACAGCTCCTAAGCAAGAAAACTTAATATTTACCATGGATTATTTCTTCTCTCTTACCTTTCATATCTGATCCTTCACCACTTCTCATTCATTAAATCCCAAAAATATCTCTAATTGCTCTCTATTCTCACTTTTACTGCTGTTGCTTTAATTCAGACCTGCATTATTTCTCACCTGGCCTATCCCTATAAAATTCAAGTAGCCCACTTACCTCCACTTACTACCACCATCTTGCCTCCCTTTGGAGAATTTTCTAAAACATAAATCTGAGTACGTCATTTGATTAAGGTATTAAATGTGAAATCTTAAGACTGCTTATAGGATGACAGCTCCTAAAAATCAGCCTTAAACCCCCTTTCCAAATTAAGTTTTGGTCCTTATGAACACTTGACCCAACTCATATACCTGCCTGTCTGTCATTCCTTGCCTGTGAGAAGTCCTTTCACAGTTGGATGTCTTGGAAATGCTTTTCCGTCTAGTCAAATGATTTTTCTCCTCCTCATTGTTTTTGCAATGGCTACATGACACAGATATAAAAATTTTAAATAAACATTTAATAGAATTCAGCAAATAACAAATTCTTATTCATATTTTAAGATTCAATTCAAATTCCTTAATGAAAATAAGGAACAAACTAGGAGAATTTTCCCTATCACAAATGTTGGTAGATTAATTGGAATCTACTCTATATCCTTACCTTTTGCAATATGACATTGCAGATACTCTCATCAAGGAGTACAGCCCATGTCTTCACCACTTGAATCTGGAGCTGTGATCTGCTTTGTTCAGTAGGCTGCAGAAAAAGTGACAACATGCCAGTCTGAACCTGGACCTCAAGAGGCTTTCATGCTTCCACTCTTGCTGGGAAACATGTGGCTGTCCCATGAACAAGCTCAGGTTAGCCTGCAGGAGTCTGAGCCTAATTGTGTCACCTGGAGCTATTCAAAATAACCTAATATCAACTGACACCTGAACAAGTGACAGAGACCAAACAGAATTAGCAAAATTGCCTGCTCAACGCACAGTAGAGCCTCCCTTCTGACTCAGAGATACATAAGAAAAATAAATAAATGCTTATTGGTTTAACCCATAGGTTTTTTTTTAAATGTTTTTGCAGTGGCTAAATGACACAGATGTAAAAATTTAAAATAAACGTTTAGTAGAATTCAGCAAACTTCAACTACAGGCCATATCTGATCCACAACCTGTTCCAGTACATACTACAGCCCTAGTGCTGAGAATGTTGTTTTTTGTTTGTTTGTTTGTTTGTTGTTGTTTATTTTTAAATAATTGTTAAGAAAAAAGAAGGTAGAGATTGTATTTGGCCTTTAGACCCCATCTAGCCTAAAATATTTTCTATCTAGTCCTTTACAGAAAAAAGTTTGCCAACTCATGAACTATGGTAATGAATATTTTATGATATTTGTGGAGAGATAGAAAAACAGACCAATGAATAGAATAGAGATCCCAAGAACCCACACATATAAATGAACTCTTGCTATGTAGCAGAGGTGATGTTGAGATTTGTGAACAAAAGACAGATTTTTCAAAGAATGATATCCAATAATTGGTTATCTATATAAAAAAAAAAAAGGAAAAATGGGACCACTTATAAGAAATTTCAGGCCAAACTATATTATCAGAAGATAATATAGGAGAATATCCTCGCAATCTTGAATAGAAAAAAGATTTTTAAACAAGACACAAAAAGCACTAACTATAAATTAAATTAAAACAATGATAAAATTATAACAGTAAAATTTAAAACTTCAAGTTATTAAAGCATATTATGAAGTGAAAAAGGAGATGAGGAGAAGGGGACGGGGAGAAGAGATTTGTAATACGTGTAACAAAGACCACTTATCAATTTAAATAAAGAACCCCTCCAAACAATAAGGAAAAGACAGTAACACAGTGGTAAACTGAAGAAAAGAGAATGCACCTGGGAAAAGATAAATCGAAGTGACCAATAAATACATTAAAATGGAATAACCTAATTAGCAGAAAAAAAATGAAAACCCCAATAAAATACTATTACACACACCCCTTATTAGCAAAAATAAGAAAGCTGACAAATGGATCTTCAATATAAGCGATGAGATTTTAGTTTCTTCTGACATAACAGACATGATCTTCACCACCTTGGACAACTGTTTGGGATTATTTTCTAAGATTAAAGATACTCCTGCCCTCTGGCCTAGCAGTTTTGTTCTTCGTTATGTACCCAGAATCAAAGATTGTAATGTAGTCCCCAGGATAACATCATCTGTGAGCTTACTAGAAATGCAAATTCTCAGGCCTCACCTCAGACCTACTGAATCAGAAACTACGGGGAAAGAACCCTGCAATTTTGTTTAAATTGATGGTAAATTTGAAAACCCTGACAACACTTGACATATGTTCCCTCAGATACATGTCCATAATTGTTCATAGCATTGCTATTCAAAAGAGCCCAGATTACAAACAATTCAAATTTCATCAACAGTCAAGTGGGTACTAGACTGTGGCACATTTATGTCGTGGAATATTATTTAGCAATAAAAAATGAACATTAGCTTCATGCAATGGCATTGATCAAGCTCACAAAAATAATGTCTGGAGTAGAGGCAAAAGAAAGCCTGCACTATGACTGCACTGATGATTCAGCAATCAGCGAACTAAGGATTTTGAGGAAAATGCGTATATAAATGTTTTTTTAAAAAGCAAAATAAGCCGGACTCGGTGGCTCAACCTGTAATCCCACGCCTTTGGGAGGCTGAGGTGAGTGGATTGCCTGAGCCCGCGGGTTCGAGACCCGCCTGGGCAGCGAGACCTCATCTCTACAATAAATCAAAAAATCAGCCGGGCGTGATAGCGCATGGCTGTAATTCCGGCCACTCAGAAGGCTGAGGTGGAAGGATCGCCGGAGCCCAGCAGGTCGAGGCTGCGGTGGCCGGGAGTGGCCACTGCACTCCAGTCTGGGCGACAGAGTGAGACTCCAACTCAAAAAAAAACAAAAAGCAAAATAATTATCTTCATTAAGCTCTGGGTGATGTTTAGCTATGACAAGATATCAATAAGGCCACGGCAGTAGTAACATTCTGTTTGGGCAATGGCAATATTCTAGTTTTTGTTCTGGATAGTAATTATTTGGCTGTTTATAATTATTTCCAAAATGTAATCATTCTTTTATTTACTATTATAGATAGATAAATAATCTCTTAGGAAAACAACACACACACACACATACACACACACACACACAATCTATTTATAGAAAAGAATCTAAGGATGTTGTAATTTTCATTCCAGAGCTAATGCATATAAGTTCTCAATAACATAATTATTTATATGAGAGGCTCTTTAAATGTTGCCTGTTATTATTATCATCATTATTATATTACAAGCCTTGATTGATAAATTGAAGTTTTACTGAATTGAATGTAAACTCTAAAGTATTTTTCCTCTTCTCAGAAACATTTTTTAATTGCCCTTTATACTAAAAAACAAAACAAAATTAAATTAAAAACTCACAGCAAAGAGGGGAATGAAGATGTCTGTTGAAAAGATGGGTTTTGCTGAACATTTTCTTAGTTGTCTAGCTATTAAGAAATAACAATACAGTTGCATGTTTCTAATAGAGTAAACGTCCACTTTTTCAGCTTAGCTCTGATACTCAATAGTAGTTGATAATGAATTCATGAATAAGATCCCTTATAATGGCTAGAAGTTATACAAGAAGGTAAAGGGGAAAGAATTTTTGTTTGTTTGTTTGTTTTTAAGTCGGAGTCTCACTCTGTCGCCCAGACTGGAGTGCAGTGGCCGCTCCCGGCCACCGCAGCCTCGACCTGCTGGGCTCCGGCGATCCTTCGTCTCAGCCTTCCGAGTAGCCGAAACTACAGGCACGCGCTACCACGCCCGGCTAATTTTTGATTTATTGTAGAGATGAGGTTTCACCGAGTTGCCTGGGTGGGTCTTGAACCCGCGGGCTCAGATAATCCACTCGCCTCGGCCTCCCAAAGTGCTGGGATTACAGGCTGAGCCACCGAGCCAAGCTAAGAGAGAGAAATTTTGGAAACTTTGCCAACTAAGGCCTGGTATTAAAAAATAATCCGGGAATCTGAAAATCTCCCATCAGCTCACACTATCAAGCAGTAAGTGTTCAATCACCTTAGTGGAGTAGATTCTTTAAATGAAGTAATGGAAACTTTGATAGATTTTTCCAACCACTCTGCCGTTTCCTTCGGCAACAATGTGACTGTAAAGACTGGGGAGTCATACACTGACCCCAGACTAACAGACAGAAGTTGTGTGTGAGTGTAGGGGGGTCTGGATATGGGGCCAGACATCAGATAGACCAGAACCCAAGCTAACAAATCTCCAGCTTCAGCCAATTCTAGCATTACTCACAGGCAGCACGTGAATAATTAGGTAATTATGCTTCCATCTGCAGTCTCTGAAAACAGTAGAAGTACAGTGCTAGCTCCATGTAGAGAAATTGCACAAACTTTGATATTTAAAAATAGCCTAAAACTAGAAAACAAAAAAATGACCAAAAAACACTTTTCTACCCCTATTGCTCACCAAGGCTTTAATACTGTACAAAAAAATTGCTCTGCCTTCCATTTTCTTTAACAGAAGCACTAGAGTTCTGGGTCAATAGATACTCAAAATAGATACCGGATATGTAAGTTAAAACAGATGGAGAGATGGAAGGATCAGTTGTTATTTTTTTTAAAGATAATATATAATTATTATGGACTGAATGTTTGTTGTCCCCCCAGATTCTTGTTGGAGCCCTAAGCCTTAATGTGATGATATTTGGTGGTTAAAACCTTTAGAAGATAATTAGGTTTGGATGAGGTCATGAGTGTGGGGCTGCCATGTTGTCCTTATAAGAGACCAGAATGTACTCTCTCTCTCTCTCTGCCACGTATTGACACAGCCAGAAGGCAGCCATATGCAAGCCAGTAAGAGAACCCTCACCAGATCCCAAATATGCTGGTACTCTGGTCTTGGACTTTCCGCCAATATATAAATTTTTGTGTGTATATACTGATATCTAATTTAATATGCTCTTTTTATAAATAGAAACTAATTTATTATTAGTAGTAAACCACTAAAAATTTGTCATCATATTATTTCTTGAGAATACAATTTTTTCAGTCCTTCTCTATAAGAAGAGTTACATTTAACCAAGAGAATACCTGTGTCAGAATGTTTACTCTATCCACACGTCTGTTCTCCAGTATGGGTGATCTCTTAGTATTCGCATTTCTGGCAATGAAGGTGAGAGTGGTTCAGTTTCTCTAGTGATGGTTCTAAGGTCCCCCATCTTTTTTTCATTATTGAAGGAATTTGCTTTATTTTTCTTTTATTTTTTTATTTTTTTTGAGTTGGAGTCTCACTTTGTCACCCAGACTGGAGTGCAGTGGCCGCTCCCGGCCACCACAAGCCTCAACCTGCTGGGCTCCGGCGATCCTTCTGCCTCAGCCTTCCAAGTAGCTGGAATTACAGGCATGCGCTACCACACCCACGGGCTCAGGCAATCCACTCACCTCAGCCTCCCAAAGGTGCAGGATTACAGGCTGAGCCACCGAGCCCAGTGGAATTTGCTTTAAAAAAATGCAAAAGTGTAATATGTTATAGTGGCTTAGTAATGATGGAAAATAAAGATATTTTTGTGCTTACAAAAATGTTGAAACAATATTTGGTTTATTTACTGAAAAATATTTTTTAATGTATTTTCTGACTTGGATTTTCTGGTCCTTTGCACCTATACCCACCATAGTCTTTTTATTTTTATTTTTTGTTTTTCAAGGAATATTTAATAGTGTAGGTAGATAACACATGCTTATCTAATATGTAAATACTTATGTCACAGCATCTAAGCAAAACAACCTGTTCACTGGGTATACAGGTCCTGCTTTATGGATATATACTTATGTGCAATTTTTAAAATACTGCAATTATAATTTCAGAACTTCATAATTTGAATAGGTGCCATTGTTCCCTCCTTTTTCTTCATATGGGAAAAGAAAATTTCTTTGAAAATCATTTGAAGCTTGGGCGAAAATTTCAGAACTGTAATCCTCAGGATTATTTTGTACAGTCTTTGAGATTCAGCTACAAGGGAAGTTTCAATTCAGTCTTCCAGAGAAGACATTCCAGCTCACTTGATCTCATTGACCAAGAGAATGTTGGTAGCAAGCATAATGGAAGAGTGAAAAAGCTGTTTCTTTACATAATAGTTATCTCATATGCATACTTCTATTGTACTATTGACTCACCTGTGTTCAAGTTCACACCCACAAGTTGATCTGCTTCTTTTTTCTTTTTCTTTTTTTTTTTTTGAGTTGGAGTCTCACTCTGTCGCCCAGACTGGAGTGCAGTGGCCACTCCCGGATACCGCAGCCTCTACCTGCTGGGCTCCGGCGATCCTTCCGCCTCAGCCTTCCAATGCCAGAGACCAGCTCCAGCCGGGTTCGGGGTACCCCAAAGGTGGAGACGGCATCGGCGATTGGGGGGAAGAAGAGAGAAAGAGAGAGAGAGAAAGAAAGAGACTGGACTTCGGTCTAGTGCAGAAGCCATGTGTGTTATTGGGAATTACAACGGGTCTTTTATACACAAAGTCAGATGTAGGAGGGGCGTCCCCCACCCACCAGAAACCTTAATCCATGAAAACTAAATCAATGATTGCCTTTAAACCCTTTTCATATGATAATCTTAAAATCCCATAACAAAGGATAACCTAATCTGTGACTGACATATTCTATAAACCTTTTTCATCCTAAACTGATTGATTTATGCCAAGTTAAACAATTCTATAGAAGCTTAAGTATTTACTTTACAAATGAAAGTGGCCCATCCCAGAATGTTTGGAATGTGGCCCAGTCCAAAGTTCACAGTGGGCTACCTGCAAGTAACCCAGCCGCATTCTTTCAACAAAATGGCTGTCTTCTAAAACCATATTCTACAATTTACACCTTCAATAAATCCTAAGATCATGACCCAGAAGCCTGTGACTAATACCAAGGCTCTTAGATGTGACACGAGTTTGAATTGTAAGTTGTGTGAAAGTCAAAACTGCAGTTTGAGGAAGAATGGGAGCAATGAGCTTCTAAAGTTAACTTGTGTTCGTCCCGGTCTCAGAGTTTTTGTTTTGAGCTCACAGGAGCTTAATCTGGTTAGTGCTGAGTAGAAAGGGGGAGGAAATGGGGTCAATAGCTCCTGAACGCATCCTAGTGGTCTTGGGGTCAACGGCCCTTCCTGATCCCTAACGCTCAGTGGGCCTCCGTGGCTGGCTCCCAACATTCCAAGTAGCCGGAATTACAGGCATGCGCTACCACGCCCGGCTGATTTTTTGATTTATTGTAGAGATGAGGTCTTGCTGCCCAGGTGGGTCTCGAACCCGCAGGCTCAGGCAATCCTCACCTCAACCTCCCAAAGGCATGGGATTATAGGCTGAACCACCGAGCCCGGCTGACCTGCTTCTTAATGTTCTGTGCAAACTTTAACTAATGTTTCCTGAAGGTCAAAACCAGAGTTCTGAACAAGAACCTTGGGAATAACAAGCAATACATCAGCAGATGCCGGGACTCCAAGTGGGACCCTGCCCTTTACACTGGGTTTATATTCCCTCAGGACTTCTACCATCGCCACTTCTACTACAACAGCCCCTGGAACCACACAGCCATCATCAATAGCATTTTTGACAGCCTTCAAGCCATCTCTTATTGCATCTTTGATTTGAGTGAGTGTGTGCTTATTTGGTCCTTTGACCAATAATGTGGCAGAACGAGGATTGTTACATTTTCAATAAAGGTGAACTTCTCTTCTCCCAATGTATACTCATAGACACGTCCTGCATGTCCCAAGCAGTCAGGATTCAAGTCAACAAAAAAATTTAGAGCTACCCCACCACAAGCAAGAGAATGTCTCCATACTTCTTCTCTTAGCTCTGCACAGAGGTATGTGCCTCTTTTGCAAGTGTAACTAAGGAACAGGTGTCAATTCCTTTTGATTAATAACAATAAATCCTTTATCTGAATCGCATCAGACTTTCTTTTCCAATTCTATTATTTTTTAACTCTATATTCAGAATTTTCTTTCAGCTTTTACTAGTTTTTCTCTCTTCTGCACTCTTGTAAAAAAAAAGCCAGAATTTACTTCTGTTTTTTTAATATTCTAATGACATACTGTATGTGAGGATAGATGTATCTTCCACTCTTTTCTTCGTATCAGCATGCCGTGCTCCATGGTTCAAAATAAACCCTCTGATTAAACTTGTATCAGTTTCAGATTTATGTTTCATCTCCATGATCTCAACTATGAAGGGGTCAATAGGTTCATCTTGTTTTTTGATGACCAAAATAGAGTTCACTTCAGCCTCCATTAAGACATCTGCAAGTTCAGCATGAACTTTAGTACGATGTGATGTTCTAGTCACATCTATAAGTGTTTCTGTCCATCTCTCTACTAACTTTGACTTAATCCAAAAATTGAAGGGCTTTTTTTCTTTGCTGTTTCAAATCCTTCGGTGATTATTCTGGAATGAAAATCCTTTTATACAATTAAGGTAATACAATGCGCTGACTTTCTGAATACACTTAAAAGAATAAATACTCCTTTCAATGCAGAGGAGAATAACAGAACAGACATTACTTTAGTACACCAATGTGGCTTGAAAACACACAAAGACAATTGTGAATAAAGTAACATTACATAAGATAAACAGGATCTGAGTACCTTTATTAATATTAGGGACCATATAATATTGTATGTGTCTAGAATAATTACATCTTAAAAATAACAATGACAGCCTTAGCATATATTTTACAAGTACATCCCCATTATGTCATATGATCTAATCCTGAAAACACTGCACTATTGTTCTCACCATTTGTTTTTTTTCTGAAGCTGAGAGAAGTTGATGCAGTTGTTAAAATACTATTATCTATTATATATTACATTCAATATATTAATGCTACTGATACAAATTAACATTAATATATGCTATTAATAGAAAATTTTTACAAAGCTATTTGGAGATGTTTAGAAGTCGTCTGAGGAACCAAAAAGAATAAGCCATCAAGAGTAGATCATCAGTTTCTTCTTTATCCCTTCCAAAGTTCATAAGGGAAGCTGGAAATATTTGTCTTTCAAACTAAGATGATATTAGAAGAAACAAATTTTGGGGTGTATATGCTTCAAAAGAAAAGAGAAAATTTTAACATCGACACCATTCTTGTCTCCAACAATTATTAATTTTTAAAAACTTCAGTAAGAATGTTAATGAGAAATATTACTTGTGTTTGAGAAAAATGTGACTTTTGTCTGTGTGAAACATAATACAGAAAGGGAAACAAATAAATTGCCTGTTCCCATTATGTTCAGACTCCCCTAAATCTAGTTGATATAATTGTTCTTGTGCACATATAGTAGCCATAAAATGTTAACTGCAAAGTATTTACTACACTTACAATTATAACAATATTAACTGCAGAGTAGTTACCTACACCTATGATTTTTACAGCATCCACTATGTAATGCTGAAAATATTCAATTTTACAGCATTAAAAGGCTAAATGAATGGAGCATTGTATTTATACAACGTCCAACAATGTATTATTTCATTTCCCTGTGATTTTTAATTATTCTCTTATGGGTGGGAAAAAAATACCTTGGTTTGCCTTTTCCCATGTAATAATAACTATTGCTATGTAAACAAAGAAACAAAAGAAAACCCCTCCAAACTTAGTGAAGCAAAATACGACCATTTCATTAGGTCCTTGGATTCTGTGGGTAGCAGTTTAAACAATACACATCAAGGTTGGCTTCTTTCTGCTCGACAATATGTGGCACTCAGCTGGGAAGACTAGAAGCTGGAGGAAGCTTGAGGCCTGGGATCGTATGAAAGAGTCTTCATTCTCATGGCAGGTGACTGATGGATCACCAGCTAAAACACCTCTGCGTGTATTTTTCATGTGGTCTCTCCAGAACGGATAGGTTAGGCTTTTCTACAGCATGGTGAAAGAATTCCAAGAGTAAGAGTCCAAAGAACACCAGCGTAAGTTCTGTCCCCTTTTATGAACTGGCATCATACTGTTCAAAGTCTCATAGTGTTCATTTGTATAAATTGTTTAATCCTCTGAGAACATGAAGTGGCAGTCAGATGTTGTCAGATAATGAAGTTATCCAAAAGGTTAACAGGGCTGGTTATCCAAGATGGCTTCCTTACACAGTGAGCAGTTGATACTGCCAGTCAGCACAGAGCCCAGGTAGGGTGCATCTGGTGTACCTATGGGTGACATTTCAACATGGTGGTCACACTCTTAAGTGAGAGTATGAAGAACACCTTGTGGAAGCTGCATGACCTTTTCCAGATGTGCTAAGCTAATAGTGACCATTGAAAGATGTCCACATCCCAATCCCCATAACTTGTGAATACATTACTTTAATGTGGCAAATGTAATCAATTAAGGACCTTGACAGGGGAAGCTTACATTGGGTTTTCCAGGTGTGTGCTAAAAATAATCACAAAAGTCTGTAAAAGGGAGGCAAGAGGTCAAAAAGAGAAAAGAGAGACAGGATAAAGGAAGCAGAGGTTGGAGTGATTGATATGCACTGAAGATGGAAGAAGGGGCCATAAGCCAAGGAATACAGGTGACTAGAAGTTTAAAAAGGCAAAGAAACAGGTTCTCCCCTAAATCTTCCAGAGGAAATACTGACTAACCAAGTTAAATTATTTTTGCACTTCTGACCTCTTGAACAGCTAGATGATAAATCTGTGTTGTTTTAAGCCGCCAAAGTTTATGGCAATTTGTTCCAGCAGTAATAGGAAACTAACACATTGACCTACCTTCAGCAGTGTCATTTTGTGTCAATTGTTGATAAAGGAATCAGAAGACTCCGGACTAAAAGGTAATATAGAACCCCACCTTCTGATGGGAAAAGTGGCCAAGAATTTGCAACTATATTTTACATTGGTATTATTCAAAATAATAACATTGACCGTGAATGACATAGACCTTACATGATCAACCTGATTATCACGTACTACTATTATTAACTATATTAGTTAGAAATATTAATAACAGCATGAATAGCATGGACTTTAGTCTACTAACTACTTTAGTCTACTAATTATTCTTGAGTTAAGTTCAAGCAACATTTTTCTTATAGAAGCCATACTCTCTGGATAAGTGGTTTACAAACTTTTTTTGGAAACAGATCAATGAGAAGTCTTGACAATCTTTACAGAAATTAAAACTTAATTTCCTCTGAACTTCAGTTTTCTCATGGAACATATGTATAACTATTAATAACTCAAAGTTTTTGTGTGCAAAATGAAGGGAACATTGCAAAGAAGAGGATATTTTAAGAAGAAAATGTTCCCATTATCGGGTTAAAAAACAGTTAATTAGCCTGAGATTTCCAGAAGAGGAACTGAGGCTGCCAGTAATTCCTAGAAATGAGAGTTTTAGGACATGCTGTCATCCACTGACCTCAGATAACATGGTTGTGAAATGTAATGGAATTAATACTGTTGAAATGCAGGAAGATGGGCAATCAATTCTAGAATCTGAGGTCTGGGGTTCCCAAACAGAGTTGGTGGCAGAGGACGGTTCCTTCCATCATCAGTATAAGGCAGCACAAAAGTGGGCCCAAATGAGATACACTAGCTCCCTTGGTCTTTGCTTCCCTTTAGCTGTGTTCTCTTAGTTTTTGATCTTTTGGAGACTCATTGTCCATTTCCTCTCACTTCACATTAAGCTTCCACTCCCATGGTCACACCTTAGACCATAACTCCCAACTACTTCAATTAAAAATCTTTCAATTCACTTTCCCATTGTCCAATTGCAATGTGTTTTATGGTTTACTGTCCAGATTCCCTTATTACAACCATTCTTTGA
This sequence comes from Cephalopachus bancanus, assembly GCA_027257055.1. NCBI lineage: Eukaryota > Metazoa > Chordata > Mammalia > Primates > Tarsiidae > Cephalopachus > Cephalopachus bancanus. The sequence continues at coordinate 120,225 of JAPVLO010000235.1, forward strand.
GCCACTCTAACCTCTAGCCTATCTATTCCATCATCTTTTTCCATTGTGTTATCAAACTGCCTCATATCTTCACTTCCATTTTGTCCACAATAGACTCTAGGGTCACGTGTCATAATCAATCTACTATAAACATCCACAGCTCTCTTGCCTATATCCCCCTTCAGAACACTAGCTTGCCAGTATGCTAACTCTCAAAATACCATCAACTTTTCTATGTCAATAGCGAAATATAACTGGAGAACGGGCACAGTAAGTTAGACGGGTTCTACTCTGATTCCATTATCACAAACAAATTTATCCTTCACACTATTTGGCAAGCCTGTTCCATGTCCTACCCTTGGAAATAACTAATTAAAACCTTTTCTCGTCTCCTCTCATTTTTATAAAATGCCTATCCTTCTTCTTCAGAATATGATTGAAAAGAATAAAATTCATCAGATCCTCATTTTCCCGTCACTAAAATTACAATCTACTTTCATCAATGCGTCTATGCTCTTTGCTACTTCTTTTGAGATAGGTCTTTTATTCTACTATATCCATCTCTGTAAGGTGTGCTCTAGAAACTATCAATCTCCTACATCCCTACATGCATCACCTTTTTGATACTCTCACGTGTTTCTTCCATCATCAACCTCTCCCTCTCGACTAGGTCACCTCCATCAATATACAAATATCCTCTAACATTTGAGTTTATCAAGGTGGCTAGAGCATGGGCTCTGCAGTCAAACTGCTCTGCTTCAGGTCCTGCTTTCCCACTTGCTGGTTGTCTAAGCTCCCAAAATTATAGATGAAGAAAATAGTACAATATGCCTTATAGTATTATTATGGGAATTAATTATTATTACATGTCAAATGCATAGTAGGAACTATGTGGTCATACACAATTTCCAGTCCTAGAAAGTTGCCTTACTTGACCACAGAATTCATCCCAGTTGTAGTGTTTTTTTCTTCTGCCTCTCTTCACAACTAAACTTCCCAAAAGAGCAGCCAACAAACACAATTCCTCATGTGTACTTCCCATACACTTTTTAACTCATTCCAACATCATTGATATCCTCCACTACTTCACTGGAATTTCTTTCTCAAGGTCATTAAAAGCCTCTGTATTGCAGAAATAAGGGCCCACTATTCTGTACTCATTATACTTATGTAACACATCAACAGCATAACTGTGCTGAAAATGTTTTACACAACAGTATTTCTCTTTTCTTTTTTTTTTTTGAGTTGGAGTCTCACTCTGTCCCCCAGACTGGAGTGCAGTGGCCGCACCCGGCCACTGCAGCCTTGACCTGTTGGGTTCCGGCGATCCTTCCGCCTCAGTCTTCCAAGTAGCTGGACTTACAGGCATGCGCTACCACGCCCGGCTGATTTTTTGATTTATTGTAGAGATGAGGTCTTGCCAAGTTGCCCAGGTGGGTCTCGAACCCATGGGCTCAGGCAATCCACTCACCTCAACCTCCCAAAGTGCAGGATTACAGGCTGAGCCAGCGAGCCCGGCTTGACACAACAGTATTTCTTACTTGACTTGTAGGACAACACATTCTTTTCCTTTTTTCTCTACATGTCTGACTGCTCTATTTCAAACTTTTAAAAATCTCCTCCCCTGCCTAACGCCTACCCTTCACATATTGAAATTCCTCTGTTCTACATACACTTTTGCAAGGAGATTCTCTCTAAATACCATCTATATGCCAATGACTTCCAAATGTATTTCTCTAATCCAGACACTTCTTCTAAACTCTAGATTCATATATCAAACTGCTTAACAATCCAAATGCATATGAAACTTTACATGTCCCCAAACTATGGTTTCTACTCCATTTGGTACCTTTCTTTCTCCCAGTCTTTGTCATAGTAACAAAGCAACCACACAGCTGCCCAAACCAGAGTTCTTGGCATCAGGCTTGAGTTTCTCTCTCTGATTCAGATGCAAGTATGTGATAAGTATTTGTGGACATGTGATTTATTGAAGAGGCATTCTCAAGAGAAGGAATGAGAGAAGCAGGATAAGACAGGACAACAGCTAAGCAACATGTGTTTCCAAGAGAAATCCACCTGCAGCCCGATCCCACAGGGCACTCTGGGGCACAACTTGCTCTCCATATTTGCTCCCTCCTTCCATCATGGGGGCTGACCTTGCCGACCACCATATAAATTAGCCATTGACTTCAGGCTTCCCCACAGCAGGCAGGTGGCATATAGCTTTCCAGGGGAAACAGCTCTCTTTTGGCAGAGGACAATATTCCACAAAGGAGGAAGCTTTGAGCTTTTACCTGTCAACATTGAATGCAGTTGTGTGCATCCTAGGCCCAATAATGAGAAATTGGGTCAAATAGCAAGGATATGCACCACAGTTGACTACTGCACTACTCAGATCTTCTTGCTTCTGTCCATGTAGGCATGGCTTCTCCAGGATTCTAGTTCATCACAAGTTCAAACTACAGTTCCCGCCGCTGCTGCAGTTGGTGTGGGAGTCGTAATTTACTCATCACTTCCCTCCCCATCTCTCCTACTCATTCTAGTTTCCCCTCCATCCTGACTAGCAACTCTGCTGGGCCAGGTGGTTTATCTGGTGGGATAAGCTATAACCTCCCCTGTGTGACATCTGAGGGCCAGGCCATCATGTCCTTATTAGGTTATGGTTGTCCAACTTGTCCATTTTCAGTTAAAACTGTGCATATTAAAGCAAAAGAAGCCTCTGTGGAATATTTAAGTGCCAAACATATTCCTCCCTGACCTAATTATGTAGCAGCACTGCTACCTCACCACAATGAGTAGGTAAACTTCCCTTGCTAACATGCTAACTCCTTTCTGTGCCTGTTGGTCCACTAGTGAGAAGAGCCAAGTGTGACCAGATGGTAACTGTACCTTTAAATCTGATTATTGCTATTATGTTCCTAGGTGCCCCCCTCCGGGAGCCAGGGTGTTTGGTTGTGGACATAAGAAGCACAAATTCCCCAAGTTGGTTACCAAGAGTGGTGATGAGTGAGTTCACTCCTACTTTCATTTCTTGGTTTCTGTATTCCTGTGTTGTATCAGATGGAGACACAAAATCATGCAATGGTTATGGTTGAAGGAGTATACTGAAGCCTGAAGGAGAGTACCTAGTTCCTGCAATGTGTCATCTCTAAGTCTTCCTTAGCTGCATGGTCAAGAGGTTGTCCTAGGGCTCTTTCCAGTTGATAGCTAATGTTTGGTGCAGTGTACAGGAGGACCAGTGGACCCCACCAGTGTGGACTCAACACCTCCTTTAATTGGAGGCAACATTATATGGAATTCCGTGCTAGTACGTCAGCCACTCTGCAAGTCCTTCATTAGTAGTTCTGGCTGAAGTATGGTAGGTTGAAAAGACAAACCCACATGTGGGATTTATATCAATCCAAGTTAAGATGGATACTTGCCCTTTCCAGGGTGGAAAAAGTTCTCTACAACAACTTGTCCCCAAGTAGCTAATCTCCCTGAGCAGTAATATTGCTAGCTAATCTCCCTGATCTGTAATACTGCATCAGGGGTCCAGTGTTGGTTTCTGCTGCTGGGAAGTTTACAATCAGCAGCAGTGGTAGCCAGGTCAGTCATGATGAAAGGAAGCCCAAGCTGCTGGGCACATGGGTAAGCACTATCCTGCCACCCTGAATGCTCTGTTCATAAGTACATCCTGCAAGCACTAGGGTGACTAAAGGCATTGGTTGGATGACATATACTGATAGGATAATCCTGTCTCTTTGCTTGCTGATAGCTCTTCTGCAGTGGACACAAATATGCAAAAGAATTATCATCATACTTTGTTCGCATCTCCATGGATCCTTAGGTCCGCATGCACTCCCTCAAACTTCCTTAACCTCAATATTCCAAACTCGTCTCTTGACCAACCAGCTGAGCCACTTGGAAGTGCCTAGGATTTGGTGTATATGTTGATATCTAGCCACTTTCCTGAAAACAAAGAGGTTGATCAGCCACACTGCCCAAAGCACTACCACTCAAGGGATGTTCTCTCACCCCAGTTTTTCCTCCACTGAGGCTATGAAGTGGTAGCACTGCACTTTTCACTTTTCCCATTTATCAAGTTGTCACCCAAGCTTGGGCTTTTCCCTCCTCTTTCAGCTGGTCATAGGAATAGCCCTGAGGTCACAGGGTGAGCTGAGGCAGAGGCGTTGGTGCAGCAGATGGTGGGAGAGATGGTATATAGCATTCTTTGTGTAAGCTGCTTTGTGATTTCTGCACCTGATCCAGATCAGGTCGGGGTTTCCCATTTGCATTTAAAATGGATCATTGCTGGGCTCACCAGACCTGAAGAAATGTCTTCAACTTCTTGAATTCAATCAATACTAAAAATACACTTTTAATTGACTTACTCATATAGATAGCAAGAAATGGTCTCTTGTGATAAAAAGTTGCAATCTGAAATTCTAAATTTATTGTAGATATTGGTAATTCAACTATCATTCTTCTTGGAGATAAAAAAGATTATTTAAAATTGATGATATCTTAGTGTAGCAATGTATAACATTATCAATATTGATTATTATTATTATAGGAATAAAATGATAGTAAATTTTATCAGAAAGGAAAATCTCTACCTAAAGAAATACAAACTTTCTAGAGCTGTATTTATGGCTTTTTATTTTCTTCAGAATCCAAATATTACTGAGCTCGTTTTCTCCTTTTATGTTTTAGTTTGGGAGTAGGTGTTTGGCAGTGTAAATGTATACTTTACCTTGTTTTGATGCAAATCTAAATTCACAGAATAATTCAAGATAATTATCTGGTGAACTTGGTTCACTTATGTAGCTCCACTAAATACTTTAGGTGACATCAGCTACTTTATATAATTGATTTGTTTAATGATTACAAGGTGATTACTAAATGGCTAATTAGCTACTTTAAAGATTTTGATCCTGATTTTATGGCTTTAAAAAAATAGAATTCTAGAGCTAACGATGCTTAGTCCAATTCACTAATACACAGTAATATGAAGAAATTGACGCATTCAGAGGCAGCAAGTGATTTCAGAAAGACTGCGAGCACAATTAGTGCCAGAATTAGCAGTGCTATAGAAAAAAATTAAAAAGACTGAGACTTTAGCAGATGTTAAATACAAAAGTAAAGAAACTTATCCACGGAGTAGAAAAGAAGTATTTTTTCTAAGTATAGTAAGTTATTCAATGAATGTAGGATCATTACTACTGCTACACTTATTCTGTACTGTATAAACCCGAAAAGGGTTAGCGCTTTTAAAAAGTTGCCCCTTGTGCAAAGGAGAAAATGTGTTTTTCAAAATGTGAAGCCCACAAGAAAGAAAAGGAAAAAAAAAAACAAAAACAACAGAATAGGTAAATTCAACCCAAATTCCTTAGTCAGGCTGATTGAAAGAAAACAGTAAATATTTTCAAGGTAATTTTCCATCCATCCATTGTTCCTCTCTCACATTATTTCTGGATCACAAAGTATTATCTCATCTTAGTTTAGCTTCCTTCTACTTACTAGTCAGATAGTCAAATTGATTTTTTTAACTTCTAAAATTATGGGAAACTTAAACATGGCCATTCTGGTTTTTCAATATCTTCGTTTTTGCTGTTGGATTTTCAGCAGATCAAATTGGAGAAAACTTCTATCTACATAAGGTGACTCCATCATTTTCTAAATACCATTCAGTGTGTGTGTAATTTAGTTTAAGATGAGAAGTAGTGCTTTGCAACTTAAAACAGTGGAATATAAGAGTAGATCTGTTTTTTATTCATTGATTGTCCATTCACAGTTAAATATGTTTACACACTGCTCTTGGTGCTCTTGGTTGCCATTACAGATTACTGTGATCTGTAAAGGCAACATGTTACTTATTTTCTTATTTAACTTTTTATATCATTGAGGCATCACGGATCACACACTACTCCATCAATTTATATCAAATCCAGCTTCCAGTTGGAAACTTATGCCAAAAGTTTACATCAGTTTCTAAACTAGCCCCAGTGTATGTATCAGAAAATAAACAAGAAGAAAACAAAAAGCTGCTTGTTTTTAACTTTAACACAGTTAATTAAAATTGTCTTAGAAGTCTAACTTGTTAAATTAGAATGTTTTCTTTTACAATACTTCTAACATGCTAGCCATTTTTATTTGTAGCTACTTTGATAACTAAAGGCACAATATGTATTGAGTGCCTATGATTTGCCAGGTGCAGGTACTTTACTTGCTGTCTTATTCCTTCCTCCAGGAAACTCCCCAGGACATCTAAACTTCCTAAGTGGCCTCCATTAGTTCATGTACCTAATTGGCAAAGCCTGGATCACATCCCTAGACAAACTTACTACACAGTCAGAGCTGTAAAGCGCTGGGCTGTTTTACCTGATGTCTCAAAAGCATTTAAAGTAGTCTTTTATTATTAAATGGCAGCTTAGGAGACTACAAGAAGAGTGTTTATGGCTTAGTTATTCATTTTGGTTTAAAGTCCTTAAAAAGTAGTAATAAACTGACAGGTCATAGGCCATATTCAATGTATTTTGCTTGGCCCAAAAAGTGCTGCAAGATCTGTAAATTAGTGAATGCTATTTTAAAGTAAGAAGAATATATATAAAATCTGGATGTCTTGCTTCTCTTGAAAAATCAAACCATCTAGTAATAAGTATAGGAAATTATCACTTAAAAGAACATATTAATATTTTACAACTACATCCAGGAGAGAGATGAAAATAGATATCAAATGTTTAATGATCTGCCTACTCTTTGAGGTTAGAGAATGTTCTTGATTCTGCCATTCTGCATTCTTTTTTTTTTTTCCTAGTGTACAGACTCAACATGCATTGATCAGAAGGCTGGATAGATGTTTTAGAAGTAACCCTGTGAACTGGGATATCCAGCCTCCAAATGATTAGCAACATTTGTTTTGAACTTAAAAATAAACTTTATTCAACTAATAGTTGGGATATTAAAAGGCACCTCTGTAAAATGTACTTTGGCTTCACTTTCTATAAATTAAAACGGTTCCATCAGTGGCTATCTGGCACATCAGAAATCATTATGTTCTGTCTAATTTCTTTGTTATTTCCAGGGTCAAATTCCTTCACCTTCAATTACCTAGTCTTAGTGTGATATGTACCAGGGTCAAGTGTTAGAGCTATTCCCAGAAAGACTGTTTCTTAAGAAGTAAAGTAGGGCACACAATATCCTTAAACATACCCAGCCTTCTCCAACCAAGGCAAAATGTTTAAAGTTTCTACAATATTTAAGATTCATAATACTAGATATCAACCTCCCCAAAATGAATGTATTAAGTCTTAGAATGTATGTGCCATAACACTGTTCTTATGGCAAATAAAAAAATATTTCACAAGCATGGTAAAAAAAAAAAAGTAGAATGAAATGGTAAATGTAATTATTTCAATGAATTAAAAATTACCCCCAACAATTAAGCTACACACACATACATAAATGCATGCAATAGTTCACTACACCACATATTCACAAGTGACACACAATAGTTCACATATTACATATGCAAGTATGACACAAGCACATAAACGTTTCACTGTATTACATATGCACATAATTCTGACAATGGTTTTATTATATAATGTTTAAGAAGCAAAGAAAAATAAACCAAGTTACAAGTTTTATCTGATTACTTCAAAAATATACATCCTCGTCTTCAAAAATTCACTTGTATGGTTTTGCTGTAACAGCTAAACATAGGAGACATTGCTTCATTTAATTTTTTTGTTTCTCTAAGTAGTATATTTAATTATTCTAACAGTTAATTAATTACTATTTATGTTTTTCAAATTATAAAGAGCTATTTGTAACCCATAATTCAAAATATGCCTTTAAAGACTAGATAACCATCATTAATCTTTTAGACAACAATGATTCACTAAGCAATTTGTATTGTAACATTCAGGTTGTTTTACAGCAAATATTTAAAGATATATTTCTTGAGTATTTCATTGTTATGCATAAATAGTTTCAATTTTTTTTTAATTACTCTACCTCATTAAAAGTAAAGAATACATTAAGGATGTTACTTCATTTTAAGAAAGGTACTGTCAATAATAACAATATTTATTAATTCAAGAAAATATTTAGAGTTAAAGAAAATACGTATACAAGTACTTTTAATGATCAAAATCATTGTTTTGCAAGGTCTTCCATACAAATAAGACAGTACAAATATTTTTAGGGAAGATGACACTAATGATAGTATTCATGATGATTTATAGTTATATTTAAATGCAATAAAAACTAGAAGAAGATTCTAAAGAATGAAAACAGAAGCCGGGCTCGGTGGCTCAACCTATAATCCCGTGCTTTGGGAGGCTGAGGTGAGTGGATTGCCTGAGCCCGCAGGTTCGAGACCTGCCTGGGCAACTTGGCGAGACCTCATCTCTACAATAAATCAAAAAATTAGCCAGGCGTGGTAGTGCATGCCTTGGAAGGCTGAGGCAGAAGGATCGCAGTGCCCAGCAGGTTGAGGCTGAGGTGGCCAGGAGTGGCCACTGCACTCCAGTCTGGGCGACAGAATTAGACTCCAACTCAAAAAAGAAAATAATGAATGAAAAAAGAGGGAGGACAAAGGAACTCCACCCCACTTCTATTTGGAAGTAGAAGCCTGCATGCTGAATACTCATCTTAAGCCCATCACTCTAAGTTTTTTGTTTTTATAAATGCAAACATAATAAATACAATGAATTGGTTCTGAACACCTATGAGACCATAATCGCCTTAAAATAATTTTCTTAACTTATATTGGGGTATTTCTCTACATTTTTACTTGACATATTTTGTTAAATCAATGTTAAATCACAAAATACATAAAATATCATTTATCTTAATGTTTTTATATTGATATTATAGCCATTGCTTATATGGGGCTATAGGCTGAATGTTTGTGCTCCCCCCAAATTCGTATATTAAAACTTAATACCTACTATGTGACATTTGGAAGTGGGAAGTTTGAAAGGTGATTAGGTCATGAAGGTGGAGCCATAACAATCACCTAATGTTGTGTAACAAATTACCCTACAGTTCAGTAGCTTAAACAAAAAATTGTATTATCTCTCATGACTTCTGTGGGTCATGAGAGCAACTTGGCTTTCCTGAGTTTGCATTCAGATATCGTCAGGGCTAACATCATTTGAAGGCTTGACTGGAGATGGAGGCGCCCCCTCAAGGTGACTCAGTCATATGGCTGTTGGTCGGAGGCCTCAGCTTCTTTCCACTTAGATGTGCTCCTTTCCCTTAGTATAATGTGCTGCATATGGCATAGATTAGTAAATAGATGAATAGGTAGTAGTAAGACATTAATCATCATTCAGGAGGCTCATTCATTTATTCATCTTTTGAACACATATTGGCAAGGTACTGAGACATGTATGTCTCTACAATCAAGAAAATAGAGAAAATATTTCCTATTTTGATTCAGCTGTACCAGTTTCAGGTGGAAGGGTCAATAAATTTGAAAGGAAACATTTTGTATATATCTTTAGAGATGATTATTGAAGAAATGTCAATATTGTAAAATAGATTATGTTTATCATTCATTTCTTTAAATGTTTTACTCTTATAATTGGCAAAAATTAATCAAATGTCATAGCATCCAGAATACAATTATGAAATACATTTTCATGCCACATAACATATGTAGGGCATTATAGTTATGTTAATTGGAACCATGTTCCAAATAATCTTTCAATGACACATTCAAATAATATTTGTCTTATTAATGCATCTTGAGAAAATATGTCCAGTAAGCTGTATTTAAACATATTTATTCCACATGGGGACTTAAAAATAAAATACAAAGAATAGTAATTGTGCAAACAAAGGCAAATTTCTGAAGTTGAAGGCTATATGGGATCATATAAGAGTTTACGAACTCTATTTACCCAGCAAAGAGGCAGAACATGTTCTGTGTTTGCAAAGAAGAGGCCTGTGCAGATGAAATAAAATGCAACACTTAACATTGTTTAACTCATATTGTAAATGCGAGCAGATAATGTGGGCTGGAAACATTATTTCATCCATAAAGCATATGGTAATGATATCCACATTGAAGCACTTTTGCTCATCACACACACACACACACACACACACACACACACACACACACACAAACACATTTGCTGCTGATGGGGTACATCTGACACCAAGGGATTCTCACAGATTTGGACTCATCAGCACATTTCTCTCTGTGGGTATCTCCTACCTAGAGGGCTGCTGCCACTCGTCTCAAATGACTTCTCCTCCCCCACAACTCCCTGCACAGATTACAACATAAACACAGCACCAGAACAGAAGTTTGTAGTTTCAGGAGAGGAAGTCAGGCTGTTTTTAACAACTATTATTTTCCCTGAACTTGGTCTGAGGTGACTGATCTGAGTTCTTATTTGGCATGGCCATGACATAAAATTCTATAGCTCCACGTCACTAGTGGCCCAAACTCTAAGAAAAGGCAGGCCTTGGATGCTGGGCCACCCCACAAGGTTATCTTAACTAAGTAACTTCAATGTGCTACACTCTACAGGGAGTGTTTTAAATGTGCTTTTTCTTTAAATCTTCCCAGCAATTTTATATGATAGAAATACTTATCTACACTAACAGATGAGAAAAACGGATATTCAGAAAGGAAAAGTAATGTCCAAAGCTTATGCTCTCTCCACTGGATTCTGGGGGTGCCAAAAAAAGTATTCACATTTTAAAAGACGTTATCTATATATTACTTGTAGAAGTTGAATTGAATTATAGTAGGAATGGGTAGCATGACGTTCACTCAAAAGATGACGTTAACCAAAGGAGTGCTAGCGTCACCATGTGACAGGCAGGACAGTCAAAGAAAATGGCAAAAGCATGGTTGTCCTTCAAGGAGCACAAGACCGTTTTGAAGTGGTATTTGAAATTCGAGACCATTGTGGAAGTACAACAACAATGGAGGTGTGAGTATGCAACAGAATCTCCAACACGCCTGACAACTGCATGCATTAGTGGTAAGTTTGAGACACATGGTACTGTATATGATGTGCACTAGGGAAGATCTGGGAGGCCTCACACAGCAACAAGTCCTACAGTAGTTCATCGTAATCAGAAGTGTCTGGACACTGATAGTAACCACTTTGAGTAACTCTTATAATTAAAGAAGTCAAACGTGACTTGCATTCGTCTTTTGTTATCCATATATATTGAGTATTACAATTTTAATAAAGATTTTTTCTTTTCTTAATATGTGAATACATTTTTGGGCAACCTCTGTATTTATAAGCCATAAAAATAATTATACCTCACATCACCCAACCCCCATCCTAATATGTAATTCAAAGTAAAGTAGTATTTTTAAAACATCACCAAACTAAGTAAGCTGCAATTAAAAATATTTCTATTGTAGGTCTCTGTCTGTAAAGTCCTGGATAAATTCATGAAAGTGGGCTTTAAAAATTCTAATTCCATTTAGTTCCCTTGTTTGCCTGTGCCCTGAGTGAATACATGGCAGCTGATGGGAAACCTGGCATTGATTCTCCCATATTGCTGCCTTAGATGAAGATATCTTAATATGCTGCTTATAAGACAAATAATCCTGATCCTAATACACTCTCACTGGTACTTTAGGTTTTTCTTGCCTAAAGAGTCAACTAAAATTGCATTTGGTGTGCTTATTTTGATGCTCGCCCAGATCCCTGTGGGGCTTAAACAGATTAGGCCCTTGTGATAGCCAGATTGTTGGTATTTAATGCTCCATTACTCAACCTTCTGCAGGAGCCTAGAAGTCAGGTTGGCAAAGCAGTTCTCAGGGAGCAAGTGATGGAGATACAAGTTCAGTCTCGGTGCTCTCCACAGCTGAATGTGTCAGGGTGACCCAGAATAGGAAACATATGCTTTCCAAGAAACGTGATGTAGAAAAGTCCATACATTAGACATGTCATAATGCCTTGTTTGGGCATCAGGGGATGAAAGACCAGATGATTTTCACAAACACTGTGCCATGTGCCCCTTTTCAAGCCATATGCTGACAATAAATATTTCTGGCGGTGTTGGGAGACAAGTCTCTTGCATTTCTGCATGTCTTACAAACAGAGGCACTGATTCCTTTTGTTCGGGAATGTGATTTCAAAAACGTTATTTTAGCAAACAGTCTTGGAATAGAGAAATGATGTCTCCCTCCAGAGTAAAGCACAGGTTTGATTACTGTTCATCATAATAAAATCAATGTCTCCCTACAGAGCTACGGCAGGTAGACTTACTGCCCATTATAAAAGATTTGGGTTCCCTAGGGTCAGAGTTCTTCTTTTATAATAGTATACTATAAAAGTGGCCTTCTTCATACTGGCCCATAGGACTTGGGATCAGGAATCACTACCAAAATGATGATACTCTGGCTATTGCTATTGCTGTGAGTAATAAACTGTCTTTTCTCTATTGGGTCTCCTACCAAGAAACTGGTAGGCTAACTTGTTATCTTGCAAGTAGGGTAAAATCTCAGACCTTTCAAAGTCTTTGACAGATAATTTTTCAGTATTTATTTTATAAGGGTATACATGTTACATGTTTAAATGTGTATGTGTATTCCGCATTTATCCATCTGTCAATCTATGTATGTATAATAGATCTATATTGTTATGCATAAATGTGTATACAAAATATTGTTTAATAATTTTTAATGTGACAATTTAATCTTCATCACTTAAGAAAACTTTACAAATAGCATGAGCTATTTATGAAACCAGAACTCAGAAAAACATTCGTACCTTTTAAAATTTAATTTTATAGGTACAATTATCACCAATTATCATAAAAATAACTAGTCCTTGAACTTCAAAGGAAAAAAGAATTTACCTTTTTGTCAAAATTACATAGCAAATAAATGCCTCTTTAAATTGTGCATTAGCAAATCCATTTTAATTTCAAGTTTGGGCCTTTTTTGGCTTGCCTTAAAAAATTATATGATCTATTGATGTGAATGGTAATAAAAATAAGATAGCCCCCATTGGGCGCAGAAAACTTTGAAACCTGAGAAAGATTTTGTGGGATAAAATCATGGCATCATAGACTGTGGGCAGTGACCAACATCTAAACCCTAGCCCTACCCAAAATCTAAATCCCTCTCTAAAATTTCACTAAATAGTAATTTCCCAAATGCTATCTCCAGAAAGAGAGAAGCCACCCTCTGGAAGCACCCCATTCAAATATTTGACAAACAAAGCATTTGAAAATTCTTTATCATATTGAAGGAATATTTGCTTTTCTGAATTTCACACCTGATTCTGCTTTTGATAGAACCAAATTTCTAATATGAATTCCAATATCAGAGCTGGCATTTTTCAGCTGGGTAACTTGTGAAATCTAATGCTTTAAACCTCTGATTTCTCATCTGTATAACTGGCATATCAATGGCCACTTCATTGTCTGACATGAGAGTAAAATGAGCTTTAGTACATAAAAAGTACTCAGGAGATAGAGGTTACAGCTATCACTCACTCCCCTCTCATGTTCTAGTGACGATGTTAGAGTGACAGTTGGGCCCAGTGTGTACCACTCTGCAATGTACGTCTCTCAATTCTGAAACCACATCCACAGTCCCACTAACACATCTTGGTTTTAATATTCTATTGGTTGTAGTTTGAGGTTCAGTTTTGTTTGAAGACAGTGTGACATTTCTCCATGGAAAATAAGAACTTCTTTTCTAATCTTAGAAAAGTCATTAAGTTAATGCTAAGGCCCTCTGTCTGATTACATTTGTTCAATTTGACCATGACTAAAAAGAAAAAAAAAAAAAACCTCATAATTATTGAAGTTAGGTTTAAATTGAAAAATATACAACGCCTATCCTATTCACATTGGATACCTAGAATCTCACCAGTTCTTCATACTTGACTACATTTTATTTATTTTCAATATGAAAAAGTTTACATTTGAATGCACCTTCAATCTCTTATATTTTAAATATGTATCCTCAAATTCATCTACTAGACATAAATATATCCTATGCTATTAACATGTGATATTCCCTATAAAATATATAAAACTATGAATCTTAAAGGAGTTAAATTTGCAGTACTGTATTTAAGTTCTAATTTATTAACTATACTTAATGATTGTACATGCACATCCTGACTTCAAATAGTCTTCTTGATCATTTAAAATTGCTGTGGTCATTGTCCCAGAAGAGTTGATTGTCTTTTTTTGTCTTGCAACATGGTGACAAAGAGATTATGGTAGGAATAGATATCAACATACTCTTTTCCTTTTTGGTTGCTTTTGCTTGCATTACTTGTATTATTAATACATGTTTTCTTTATAGAGATTTTTTAAGGTGTGTGTTCATTTTTTGAGGTATAGTCAACAAAAGTAGATAATACTCCATCTATTAGCTTAACAACATCTGGCAAGATGCTCAAAGCAAAGGTGTGAGCAAGGAAGCCACAGCCAAGCTCTCCACAGTGTAGAATCCTCACCTCACAGATTTAATGAGACATGTAACTTCCTTACATATGGCCTGAGTAAAGGGATCAGTGTTAATCTCTGTACCGAAAATTAATAACATTTGTTCCTTTTTATACTTCAGAATAATCTATCAATAGAAATTGTAACATTTCCTTCTTGCAATCCCTGTGAATCCTATTTCTTAACTTTGTGCTTGTTATGAAGGTCTGTGTTGTAGTGTATTACACAGGGGCAGCCCCACTAATGAGATGTGGGACTTGGAAGTGTGATGTCTACGTGTGGACTCTCACTTTCATAAGAAGAGAAGTACCTGGCTAGTGGCTGCAACACCTTCTGAGGAAAAGGCCGCCTAAACTGAGGCTACACCTAAAATAGTAGGAGCAGCATGTCCTACAGCTGCAGAGCCGGTGAAGGGCATGTGCACACCACTGCCTTTTTACCAAAGCAGACACCTAGGTCAGATGTTTCAAGCTAACAAATAAACCTCTTAAAAACTTAATTGAGTTATGAAGGCAGTCTACATTGGCAAGATGCACTACAAATAAATTGGCACTCTCATCTTGTATCTGGGGGACTGCACTTGTTACAGCAGGTGACACAATACTGCATGGTGAGAAGCCACAAAATGGATGATGTCTGGGATGTTTCATGGTGTGTGATTTGTCCCAGAAACTCTGACTTTATGAAGTGCCCCTCTGAGTAGCCATTTATAACATGCATTAATTCAGTAGTAGCTGAGCAAAAATGAACAAGATTTCCCAGGGTGCTGAAGTTCCAGATTGTTTCTCAAAGAATCACATCAATTATTGTCACTTTTTTTGTCAGCTGAGAACTGTGATTAATTGAAGAGATCCAAATTTCTGCATGGCTTATGTCACACACTTCCTTGCTTCCCATCTGTATTGACTAAAGTGTTGACCAACAAGTTCCACTTCTTATACCCTGTCAAAGCAAGGGTAAATGTCTCATGATGGGTTAGAGAGAAGCACTGAAGATGGTGGAAAATAATGACACACAGACTAGTGGCCAAAATAACGATTCAGTAAAGAGGTAAGCTCTGAAGCATTCAAAAGACAGACTTATTGACTTCTCTTCAGCAATGTGTAAAATGCAAAGACATTCTGTTAGCTCTAATCAGCTTACATGAAGATATTGAGTCCCATGCCCACTAAAATCAGAAGTATGTAAATTGTTTTATCTCTAATGCAAATTGACAACTGATTGACCAAATAACATAAAAACATTAGTGGAAATTTAAAAAATAGCATATAGGCTGGGCACAGTGGCTCATGCCTGTAATCCCAGCACTTTTGTAGGCTGAGGTGAGAGAATTGCTTGAGCCCAGGAGTTTGAGACTAGCCTAGGTAACATAAAAAGACCTCATTTATAAAAAAAAAATTAGCTGGGCATGGTGGCACGTGCCTGTAGTCCCAGCTACTCAGGACGTTGAGGCAGGAGGATCACCTGAGCCCAGGAGGTCAACGCTGTGGTGAGCCATGATCATGCCACTGCACTCCAGTCTGGGTGACAGATTGAGACCCCAACACATACACACACACACACATAAAAAATTAGCACATAGATAATAAGAGGCATTTGATTTCTGATATGAAACCTCTTAGAAGTAGAATGGAATTCCTTATTTTTATTTTTATTCTATTGAAGCAAGAAAACAAACCCAGATTATCCAGCAAATGACGCATGGAGAATTATTGTCCATCTCAGACTTTTTGAGGTTTCCAGTCATTTAATACTCTTAACTAACTTCCATCAAACATTTCCACAAATAAAACCCTTTCTAAGCTACCTAAATCCTTTTTGGAAAATAGAAGGATTATAGAAAATAAATAAATACATCATGCTTTGCAGCCTTGTGTCAATGTTTGCTGCTGCTGAAATATATGTATCCAGGACACTGGAGTCTGGAGCCCTCAGGGAGGATGACTTGATGCTGTGGAAAGGTTTTGAGTTTTGCCAGGTGTTTGTGGTATTTTCAGAATTGGTGGGGCCTCAAATCTGAAAGGTACTCCTCAAAGCTAAAACATATTTCTCTGAATTTTTAAGCATTTTATTTGATTGCATTTGGTATTTTTACCAAAATGGCAAAAAAATTGTAAAATTAGTTCTCAAAGATTTCTCAGGATCAGGAAAAAGGCAGTCAAAATAATAATAGTTAATATGCAAGTTGATACATTGAGACACACAGAAGTTTTTTAATGATTCTGACTGATGCCCTGCCATAGACAGCTGAGCAAATTGCAACTGATCATGGGCTTAGAGCAGGAAAAGACTGAAGACAAACTGGGTAACATTTGAGTAAACTGATTACAATGAAAACCAATTCATCAAATGTAATAAGGATCTACTTCTTAGTCTTAAGAAGTTTCCTGTTGTTTTGAAATGTGCAATCTTTAAAGTGGAAAAAAAATAGTGTCTCCCCCCAAGAGAAAGGGCAGGTCCCCAGTAAGGATTGATTTACTCAGAGCTATGGCTTACGATCAGCAATCATTTATCTTGCCATTTATATACTATACAAATAATAATAATAATAAAGCCAGAGAGCGTTGGATATTTAGTTGAACTTCCTAGAGTAAAATATATCTGAATAAGTGAGTGAGATTTGAAGCATCTCACCCTTTCCGTTCAAGCTTTGCAAAAGTTTTAAGTTAAAAGTGGAATAGGAGAGGAGGGCCAAGATGGCTGATTGAATACATCACATGATTGTTCTCTGGAAAAATCCTACATGGAGGAGCGTACCTATGGCTTTGAGGGTCGATTTGAAAACTCAAGCTGAAGTCTATCACAGTCACCTGAGGATGCAGAAGATGGATAGTCCCTAGCAGTGGCCCTGGGAGTGCTTTTGAAGACAAATGGGATAAGTGAAAACAACGAAAACAACAGCTTTTCTTCTTCTCACACCTCTCGCGAGCCTCTACTGTTTCAGCCAAAGGAGAGACAGCCCAGGAACTATCTCCCACACCACTCCCACACTGGCAGGGCACAGAGGGCTGCCCTACAAAAGTACAGAGGCACCTGCAGGAGTCACCTGGAGCCCTGGGAACTCCAATTTCCAAGAGCTCTGTGCCGCAGCTGCTGATGCCCCCATTAAGAGACTAAGCAGAAAACACCCAGTGGGGATGATATGTGCCACATGGGCATTCCTCTCTTTCCTTCCCAGCACCCAGAAGGGTCAAGGTAACAAATTTGGGGAAGTTTTTCTGGCATGGGCAACTGTTGCGACTGTTAGGTCAGGGCTGCAGAGGAGTTTTGCCCTTAAGGGGCCGCCATTGTAGCCATAGTCCCTCCTATGGGGCAGGATCTATGAGGCAGGGCACCTCTGCACTGCATGGTGGTAATAGTGGCCGGCACACTGCAGACTGAGGGCGAAATACCAACACTCCACTGCTTCCTGTCTACTTCTGGATAAAAGGGGCAGTCCTGCCCAGAGGGAAGGAGCCACTTCACACCCCCAAAAGCACCTGAGCCAGTGTAGAGCTGCAGGGTTCCACCCAGCTGCCTGTCAATCTGTGGAGGATGCCACTGGAGCACCAGCCAGGACCCTGCCACCTGTCCTGGAGGGAGTCGAACACCCCATTTCAGTCAGATGGCACTGTGAAGCAGTTCCAGATGGTTTCCCTGCAGATCACCATCCTTCCTGCTACTGCAGCACCTCCTCTGCAGGAGGGTCAGAGGAGGGAGGACAGTCAAAATAACAGCAACAACAAAAACCCCACAAACAACCACCCCCACAGCAGTGACCTTATCTAACTAAAAAAATAACAAATCAAAAAATAAAAAGATTCTGCTCTCACAGATGAGGAAGAACCAGAAAAACAAAATCAACAACAAAAAACAAGCACTTGCAATCCCCAAAGCTTTAATGAGTTGACAACCACAGAAGGGTTTTCTAGATCCCAAGCAAGAGAACCCATCCAGAACAACCAGGCCCTGATGAGACATACAATTCAGACTATGAAGGAAAAAGACAGTTAAGGATAGCCATGAGAAGATGAATTGATAGAGCATCCAGGCAACAAAAACAGTGCAGAAAATTAAATCTGAACTGGCCAATATAAGAAAAGTCCAATCTGAACTCTTGGAAATGAAGAATTCTTTCCTGAAACTTCAAAATACAATGATAAGCCTGAGTAGAAGAATCAACCAGGCAGGGAAAAGAATCTCATAGCTTGAGAATCAAGTTATTGAACTAACCTGGTTCAAAAAAAAAAAAAAATGGAGTAAATGCTTAGGAAGAATGAGAAAAACCTACAAGAGGTTTGGGATTATGTAATGAAACCAAATATATGTTTTATTGACATCCCTGAGAGGGGGAAACTGAGAACACTCTGGAATAAGCCTTCCAAGAAAATTTCCCATTTCTCACTAGAGAGGCAAGCATGCAGATGCAAAAGATTCAGAGAACTTCTCTTTTTTTTTTTTTTTTATAATCAGTATTTTTTTATTATCGTTTTGTGGGGTACAGTTAAGGGTTAGGTGTACAATTACGTTTCATTCAGGCACCCTATTGATAAGAGGTGTTTTCCCAGTCCCAGACAGATATTAGCTACCGTCAATCCCATCCCCCTCCCCCCCATAATTTCCCAGTACCATCAGTCATTTTCTTATAGTATTACATTGGATGTTCAAGGTCCATTATATGAGTGAAAACATGTGATATTCTGATCTTTGTTTCTGTGAGAGGCCACTCAGTATTATAGACTCTAGTTCCATCCAGGTAGCTGCGAAATTCATGATTTTGTTCTTTTTCATGGCTGCGTAGTATTCCATCATGTATATGTACCACATTTTTTTAATCCAGTCCTCTTTTGTTGGGCAGCATGGTTGTTTCCAGGTTCTTGCTATTGTGAACAACGCTGCGATAAACATACGTGTGCAGGTATCTTTTTTATAGAGTGATTTGTGTTCTTCAGGGTATATTCCCAGTAGGGGGATTGCAGGGTCATATGGAAGGTCAATATTTAGAGCTTTCAGGAATCGCCACACTGCTTTCCACAGTAGGGGGATTGCGGGGTCATATGGAAGGTCGATTTTTAGAGCTTTTAGGAATCGCCACACTGCTTTCCACAGAGGTTGCACTAGTTTACACTCCCACCAACAGTGTAGAAGTGTTCCCTTTTCACCACAGCCTCTCCAGCAGCTGTTATTTTTTGAGTTGTTGATAATTGCCATTCTGACTGGAGTTAGGTGATATCTCAGTGTGGTTTTGATTTGCATCTCCCTGATGATTAGTGAGGTTGAGCATTTCTTCATGTGTTTGTTGGCTGCTCGAATGTCTTCTTTTGTGAAGTGTCTGTTCATATCTTTTGCCCATTTTATAATGGGGTTGCTTGTTTTCTTCTTTTCAGTACGTTTCAGTTCCTTGTAGATCCAGGATGTTAAGCCTTTGTCAGACCTAGAGTTGGCAAATACTTTTTCCCAGTCAGTAGGCTGTCTCCCTACTCTCTTGATGGTTTCTTTGGCTTTGTAGAAGTTTGTCAGTTTAATAAGGTCCCATTTGTCTATCTTCTCTCTTAAGTCCTGTGGGTTTCGGGTTTTGTACAGGAATTGGATGCCCGTTCCGATTTCCATGAGAGTATTTCCTTCCTTTTCTAAGGTTCTTATGGTTTGAGGTTTTACATTTAGGTCTCTGATCCATTTGGAGTTAACCTTTGTGCATGGGGATAGATAGGGGTCCTGTTTCAATCTTCTACATGTGGTCAGCCAGTTTTCCCAGCACCATTTACTGAATAGGTTCTCCTCTCCCCATTGGTAGGTGGTGGGGGCTTTGTCGAAGATGAGTTGGTTGAGGAATTGAGGTTTTCCTTCTGGAATCTCAATTCTGTTCCATTGATCTATATGCCTGTTCTTGTACCAATACCAAGCTGTTTTGATGATTGTAGCTTTATAGTAAAGTTTGAAGTCTAGTATTGTGATACCACCTGCTTTGTTTTTTTTGCTGAGGATTGTTCTGGCTATTCTTGGACGTTTGTGTTTCCATATGAATTCCTGTGTTGTTTTTTCTAGGTCAGAGAAGAATGTTATTGGTAATTTAATGGGTATTGTATTGAATTTGTAGATTGCCTTAGGTAAGATGGACATCTTCACAATGTTGATTCTTCCGATCCATGAGCATGGGATATTTTTCCACTTGTTCATGTCAGCTTTGATTTCTTTGAGCAGTGTTTTGTAATTTGCATTGTAAAGGTCTTTCATGTCTCTGGTTAGGAAGATGCCAAGGTATTTCATTTTTTTTGTGGCTATTGTGAATGGAATTGTGTTTTTTATTTGGGTTTCTGTTTGTTTATTTTGGTGTAGAGAAATGCGATTGTCTTTTGTACATTTATTTTGTATCCTGAGACTTTGCCAAAGGCCTTTATCAATGTAAGGAGGCCTTTAACAGATTCTCTTGGGTTTTCAAGGTACACCATCATATCATCTGCATAGAGAGATAACTTGACTTCCTCTTTTCCTATTTGAATACCTCTGATTGCCTCGTCTTCTCTGATTGCTCTAGCCAGGACTTCCAATACAATGTTGAACAGGAGGGGAGAGAGTGGGCATCCTTGTCTAGTTCCAGTTTTCAGGGGAATTGGTTCCAATTTTTGTCCATTTAGGAGTATGCAGGCTGTAGGTTTCTCGTAGATGGCTTTTATTATTTTGAGGTATGTTCCCCGTATGCCTAGATGTTCAAGGGTTTTTATCAAGAAGGGGTGCTGGATTTTATCAAAAGCTTTTTCTGCATCTAATGATATGATCATGTGGTTTTTGTTTTGACATCTGTTGATGTATTTAATTACATTTATGGTTTTACGAATGTTGAACCAGCCTTGCATGCCAGGAATGAAGCCTACTTGGTCATGGTGAATGATTTTTGAGATGTATTGCTGAATCCTGTTTGCTAGGATTTTGTTGAGAATTTTAGCATCTATGTTCATCATAGATATTGGCCTGTAGTTCTCTTTCTTTGTTGGATCTTTACCTGGCTTGGGTATCAATGTGATGTTGGCTTCATAAAATGATTTGGGGAGAGTTCCATCTTTTTCAATCGCCTGGAATACCTTCAGTAGGATTGGTATCAGCTCCTCCTTGAATGTCTTGTAGAATTCTGCTGGAAAGCCATCTGGACCAGGGCTTTTTTTTGTAGGAAGTTTTCTTATTACGTAGTCGATTTCCTTGATTGTAATTGGTCTATTTAGGGTCTCAATTTCTTCTTATTCCAACCTAGGTAGGTTGTGTGATGTCAGAAATTCCTCTATTTCCTTGTGGTTTTCAAGTTTGTTTCCATACAAGTGTACGTAGTAGTCTCTAATGATCTTTTGTATTTCTTCAGGGTCAGATGTGACTTCATCTTTTGTGTTTCTGATTATGCTTATTTGTTTTTTTCTCATTTTTTCTTGGTCAGTCTAGCTAGGGGACCATCGATCTTGTTTATTCTTTCGAAGAACCAGCTTTTTGTTTCATTGATTTTTTCAATTATCTTTTTGTCTTCTATGTCCTGGATTTGGGCTTTTATTTTGGTGATCTGGATTCTTCTGCTGAAATTAGGGTTTTTGTGGTCTTGCTTTTCCAGCTTCTTTAGGTGGCTTGTTAGGTTGTGAATTTCTGTTCCTTCCATTTTCTTCATGTGTGTTTGTAGGGATATAAATTCCCCTCTTACTACAGCTTTCATGGCATCCCAGAGATTTTGGTAAGATGTTTCTTCATTTTCATTTGTTTCCAGGTATCTTTTGATCCCTGTTTTGATTTCGTCGTTGACCCAGGAGTTGTTTAGCATCATGCTGTTTAGTGTCCATGTCTTTGTGGGTTTTGGGGGGACTTTGTTGGTGTCAATATTTATTTTTATTCCACTGTGGTCCGAGAAGGTGTTTGGTAGAATTTCGATCCTTTTAAATTTGCTTATACTTGATTTATGGCCGAGTATGTGGTCGATCTTAGAATATGTTCCATGTGGTGATGAGTAGAATGTGTATTCTGTGGTCTTTGGATGGAGTGTTCTGTAGGTATCAATTAAGTCCATTTGGTCCAAAGTCACATTGAGGTTCCGGATCTCCTTGCTGATTTTTTGTCCTGATGATCTGTCTAGGGTTGTGAGTGGGGTATTAAAGTCCCCAGTTATGATAGTGTTAGAGTCAATATCTTTCTTTAGTTTTCCAAGAAGTTGCTTTATGAAAGTTGGCGCACCTATGTTGGGTGCATATATGTTTAGGATAGATATTTCTTGTTGATGGATTGAACCTTTTATCATTATGTAGTGGCCTTCTGTATCTTTTTTGATTTTTAATAGTTTGAAGGATATATTGTCTGAAATTAAGATGGCTACTCCTCCTTTCCTTTGTATTCCGTTTGCCTGAAAGTTTGTTTCCCATCCTCTTACTTTGAGTCTGTGGTGTCCTTTCTAGTGAGGTGAGTCTCTTGAAGGCAATAGATTGTTGCCTGATGATATTTTATCCATTTTGCCAATCTATGTCTTTTCAGTGGTGTATTTAGTCCGTTCACATTTAGGCTAATAATTGAAATGCAAGAGTTGATCCCTGTCATAAGGTTCTTACAGAGTTGTTACTGTTTATTTGTTGTCTTTCTTTGGGTTTTGGAGTTGGTCAGGTGTGTTTTTAATCTTTTGCCTGTATTCTTGTGAAGAATGCTGATGTTCTTTTTTCTTTTTCTTCTGTGTTCAGTACTTTCTTAAGTGTTTCTTGTAGCGGTGGTCTGGTGGAGCGTAGTTCTTAGGGATTGGATGTCGGGAAAAGATTTTAATTCTCCCTCACTAATGAAGCTTAGTTTGGCTGGGTAGGTTATTCTTGGTTGAAATTGTTTCTCTTTTAGTACTTTGAAGATAGGGCTCCAGGCTCTCATGGCCTGAAGGGTTTCTGTGGATAAATCTGCTGCTATTCGAATTGGTTTTCCCTGGTAGGTAGTCTGGCCTTTTTCTCTTGCTGCCTTTAGGTTTTTTCCCTTTTTATAGCTACTTTGTTTAGGCGAATTATTATGTGTCTGTGAGTTGGTCTTCTCATTTGTTGTCTTGCAGGGGTTCTCTGAATCTCTTGTGTTTAAATTTTTTCATCTTTACTGAGATGAGGTAAGTTTTCTTGAATGATTTCATGAAATGTTTGTTGCAGTGTGGCTTCTGTTTCTCTTTCTGCCTCAGGAAGCCCAATTATTCTCAGGTTTGGTCTCTTGAAGTGATCATTCATCTCTTGCAGGTTTTGTTCTGTCTTTTTGAGCTTCTTTTCTATGCTTTTGGCAGTTTGGGTTAGTTCTGTGTTTTGGTCTTCGAGCTCTGAGATTCTTTCTTCTGTTTGGGCTGATTCTGCTTTCCATGCTTATTAGTCTGTTGTTCATTTCCATCACAGTATTCTTTACTGCTGTCATTTCTGACAACAGCCCCTTCCTATTTTCCTCTTGTCTCTCCTCAATTTTTTTAATTCTCTCCATTAATGTCTTGATGTCTGGGTTTGTTGCATGTAGCCAGTCATTTGGGGACTCTTCATTGTCTGTGTTCCAGAATCTGTTTTCTCATTGTCTGATCTCCCAGGGGTCTGTGTAAGACCTATATTCTTCTTTTGGTTTTTCTTCATTTGTGCGGTTTTTCCACTTCCCTACTTCTTCCTTCCCTCCACGTCACCGTCTTCTTTAATTTTGTTATTCAGGGGTAAAAGGGGTTGGTTTTACTTCTGTTTGTTCAATCTCCCATTCTTTTGTATGTCCTCTTACTTTGTTCAATTTTGAAGTTGCACTGTAGGTTGGAGGTGGTCCTTTTTGCAGTTTTGAGATGTATTTAAGGGGAGAGCTGTGATTCAAAATCTGTCTGCAGGTCCTGGTATTCGCTGACAGGCGTGTGGATAATGTGGAACCCACTTCCCACTGCCCTGGAATCTGTCCGTGCAGTGGGGCTGTAGGTTTACTCCCTGAAAAAAATGTGGTTAGCAGAGGGGAGAGAATGGAGCAGATAGTGAGTTGGAGGGGAGTGGAGAGATAGAGGAGTAAGGGAGGAAACTAACGAGTGTGCCAACAAATAGAGAGAGAGGTCTATACTGAAACAGATAAAAACGATGGACCACAGCTACAGTCGAACCAACTCTCATACAAACACAAATAAAACATATGTGATGCCAACATACCGCTATCCAAACCCCCTTATTGGGGTGCTGTTCCTCTATACAAAGACATGGTTTACAGACAGAAGAAAAAAGAAGAAAAGGAAAAAGGAAAAAAGAAAAAAAGGGGAACAATACAGTAGGAATAGAATTAAGTCATTAAACTAAAAAACTCAATGAAGCACACTCTGAGACCTTTCTTTAAGTCCAATGTCCTTTCAGGTCTGATTTCTAGTTTTCTTTTCAAGCTGGTAAATTAGTTTGCAGTTAGAGTCAATTGCCCCTGATCTGCTGTGAAGGACAATTCAGTTCAACCTTCCTTCAGCAGTTTGGTCTATGTCTTTATCAAGCTTACTTCTCCCATTTCGGTGTTGTTACCTTGAATCGCCAGCAGGTGGTGCTATCTCATCTGCTCGCCCCAGAGGGGGTGGGGCCGGACAGGAACAAGATGGCTGCCTGCCTCCGAGCAGGCAACAGAAGCCCCACGCAAGCCAGCAGGACAATCTCAGACACAGGAGATTTGGCAGCAAATCCCAGCAGATCTTCCTTGAAGCCGTTTGGTGTGGATCTCCTCGGGCCGGGTTGTGATGAGCTACCCGTCCCAGAGCGCCGGGTGGGCGGCGGGAGCGCTGGGCGGGAGGCCAGAACTTCTCTTAAGTATTACATGAGAAGATCATCCCCAAGGCACATAATCCATCTTCTTTTTTTTTTTTTTTGAGTTGGAGTCTCACTCTGTCGCCCAGACTGGAGTGCAGTGGCCGGGAGCGGCCACTGCAACCTTGACCTGCTCGGCTCTGGCGATCCTTCTGCCTCAGCCTTCCAAGTAGCCGGAATTACAGGCATGCGCTACCACATCCAGTTGATTTTTTGATTTATTGTAGAAATGAGGTATCGCTGCCCAGGTGGGTCTCGAACCCGCGGGCTCAGGCAATCCACTCACCTCAGCCTCCCAAAGGTGCGGGATTACAGGCTGAGCCACCGAGCCCGGCCATAATCCATCTTCTAAGGTTTAGCATGAAAGAAAAAAAATCCTAAAGGCAGCAAGAGAATCAAGGCAACTAGAGAATCAAGTCCACCTACCAAAGAAGACCCATCAGAACTGCAGCAGATTTCTAAACAGAAAGGCTACTAGCCCAAAGGGACTGAAGTCCCATTTTTAAGATTCTTAAAGAAAAGTAACTCCAGCTAAGAATTTCCTATCTCATCAAGCCAAACCTCATTAATGAAGGAAAATTAAAATCCTTCCCAGACATCCAGTCCCTAAGATAATTTGCCACTCTCAGAGTAGTCTTTCAGGAGATAATTTAAAAAGCTCTAAGCACAGAAACAAAACAACAGTTCTACCCATCATAAAAACATAGGCAAGCACAGAATGTATGGATGATTAAAAAAACAACAACAAAACCAAAAAAACCCAAAGGGCAAAGCACCCTCTTAATAGCAATATGACAGGAACAAATCCCCACATATCAATAATTGACTAAAACATGAATGGACTAAATGCACCACCCCAAAAGGCACAGAGTGGCAAATTGGATAAAGAAACAGGATTCATCTTTCTGCTACCTTCAAGAAACTCATCACACAGCAGATGGCACCCACAGGCTCAAGGTCAAGGGCTGGAGAAAAATCTTCCAGGCAAACGGAAAACAAACAAGAGCAACTGTAGCTTTTCTTATACCAGACAAAACAAACTTTAAACCAATAAAAGTTAGAAAGGACACTACATAATGATAAAAGTCTCAATCAGCAATAAATGTCCATCTTGAATATATTTCCACCAAACATAGAAGCATCCAGATTTATAAAACAATTGCTATTTAAACTAAGAGAGGACATAGAAAGCCAGACACATATACACATTATAGCTGGGGACTTTTATACTCCACTAACAGTGAGTATTAGAAAGATCATTGACTAGCAAGGAAATATGAAACCCTAACTCAACACTCAACCAATTGGACATAAAAAATTTATAGAACACTTCACCCAACAACTAGAGAAATTACATTCTTCTCATCAGAATATGTAATATACTCCAAAATTGTCCACATACTCACATATAAATCGTGTGAACTAATTTCAAAAGGTCAAAATCATACTAAGCATCTTCTCAGATGACAGTGGAATAAAAACAAATATAATTACCAACAGGCATCCCTCCAAACATACAAGTACATGAAAATTAAACAACATGCTTCTGAATGACTTTCAGGTTAACACAGAAATTAAGGAAGAAATAAAGCAGAGTCCTAGAAACAAATGAAAACAAAGATTCAACACACTAAGCTTCTGGGATACCATGAGAATGATACTAGGGGATGTTTTCAACATTGCATGCACATAGTAAGGAAATAGAGGGATCATAAATAAATAGTCTAACATCACACTTAAGGGAGCTGGGAAATCCAAGAGCAATTCAATCCCAGAATTAGTAGAAAAATGGAAGTCATTAAAATAAAGTCACACTTGAATAAAATAGACACAAAAAAAAATCATGGAAATGATCAATGAGATGAAAATCTGGTTCTTTGAAAGGATAAATAAGATTGACAGACCTGTGGTCAGATTAATAAATAGAAAGAAAGAGAGAGAGAAAATTCAAATAAACACAATTAGAAACAAAATAGGTGATGTTACAACTGACACTGAAGAAATACCAAATATCAAAGATTATTACAAACATCTATAGGAAACTAGAAAAACTAGAGGAAATGGAGGAATTTCTGGCATGAAATAATAAGCCAAAATTGAAATAGGAAGAAACTGAAATGCTAAACATACCAATAACAATTCAAGAAACAAACTCAGTAATAAAAAACCTCCACACCAAAAAAAAACAAAAACAAAACAAAAAACCTGGGTCAGATGGTTTCTCAGCTGAATTCTACAAGATGAATAAAGAAGAGATGATAATAATCCTATTGAAAGTATTCCAAGAAATTAAGAAGGAAGAAATTCTCTGTAACTCATTCTATGAAGCCAATGTCATCTCAATAACTAAAAATGGCAAAGACCCAGGAAGGAAAGAAAACTATAGACCAATTTATCTGATGAACATAAATGCAAAAATCCTCAAGAAGATTCTAGCAAATTGCATCCAACAGCACATTACAAGGATCATCCACCATGAATAGGTGAGCTTCATTTCTGGGATGCAAGGCTGGTTCCACAAATGTAATCTATTACATAAACAGGTGTTAAACCAAGAACCACTTGATTATCTCATTAGATGCAGAAAAAGTATTTGATAAAATTTAGTATCCCTCTTGATAAAAACCTTCAAATACCTAGGCATCAAATGAGCATTACTTAAAATAGTAAGAGCTATCTATGACAAATCTGTAGCCAACATCATACTTAATGGGCAGAAGCTGAAAGCATTTTCCTAAGAATTGGAATGAGAAAAGGATGTCCACTCTTACTTCTATTTAACATAGTACTGGATGTCCTAGGCAGAGCAATCAAATAGCAGGAAGAAATAAGGGTATCCAAATAGGAAAAGAAGAAGTTAAATTATCTCTTTTTGCAGATGATGTACTCCATACCTAGAATTTGTGAAAAATCTCCTTGCACTGATCAATAACTTCGGCAAAGTCTCACAATAAAAAATCAGTGCACAAAACTGAGATGTGTTTCTACACACCAACAACAAGCAAGATGAACACCAAATAAAAAACAATCTCATTCACAGCAGCCAGGAAAAAAATATTAATACTTCTGCATTCATCTAACCAAAGAGGTGAAAGACTTTTAAATGAGACTTATAAAACATTGCTCAAAGAAATCAAGGACAACACAAACAAATGGAAAAATATCTCATGCTTATGGAATGGAAGAACCAATATCAAGATGTCCATTCTACCCAAGGAAATCTAAATCTACAGATTCAATGCGATCCCTATCAAATTATTAGCATCATTTTTCATAGATTTAGAAAGACAATACAGAAATTCATATGGAAGTAAAAAATCACAAATAGCTAATGTAATCCTCAGCAAAACTGGAGGCATCCCACTTTCAGACCTCAAACTTTACTACTAGCATACAGTAACCAAGATAGCATGGTAGTGGCACAAAAATAGACACACAGACCAATGAAACAAGGCAGAGAATCTGGAAATAAAACCACAGACATTCAACCAACTCATCTTCAGCAAAGCTGACAAAAACAAACAAACATTGGGGAAAGGAACCCATATTTAGCAAATGTTGCTGAGAACACTGGCTGACCACATGCAGAAGAATGAAACTGAACCCCTATCTATCACCATATACAAAAATTAAAAATACTCAAAATGAATCAAAGACTTAAATGTACAACCTCAAACTATAAGAATCTTAGAAGAAAACTAAGGGAGCAACCTTCTGGACACAACAATGGGCAAAGAATTCATGGCCAAGTCCTCAAAAGTAAAATACAACAAAAGCTAAGATCGACAGGTGGGACTCTATCAAGCTAAAAAGGTTTTGCATAGCAAAAGAAACCATCAAGAGAGTAAAGAGATAACCCACAGAATGGGGAAAAATATTTGCAAGCTGTGCATTCAACAAAGGCCTAGCACCCAGGATCTACAAGGAATGCAAATGATTTTACAAGGGAAAAAAAAAACCTATTAAAATGTGGGTAAAGGACATGAACAGCCATTCCTCAAAGGAAGACATACAAGCAGCCAACAGAAATGAAAAACTGCTCAGCTTCAGTCGTCTTCAGAGAAATGCAAATGAAAACTACAATGAGATACCACCTCACATGGTCAGGATAGCTATCATTAGAAAGTTAAAAAACAACAGGTGTTGGCATGGCTATAGAGAAAAGAAAATGCTTCTACACTGTTGGTGAGAATGTAAGCTAGTTTAACCTTTGTGGAAAGCAATGTGGTGTTTTCTAAAAGAACTAAAAATTGAGCTACCATATGACTCAGCAATCCCACTTCTGGGAATATATTAAGAGGAACATAAATTGCTCTATCAAAAAGACACCTGCACACATATGTTCACTGCAGCACTATTCACAATAGCCAAAACATAGAACTAGCCCAGATGCCCATCAAAAGTGAACTGGATAAATAAAATATGGTACATATACATGATGGAATACTATGCAGCCATAAAGAGGGAAAAAATCATGTCCTTTGCAGCAACATAGATGCAGTTGGAGACCATCATTCTAAGTGAACTATACCAGAAACAAAAAACTGAATACTGCATGTTCTCATTCATTACCCTAAACATTGGTAATGTGAGCACAAGGTGGAAACAACAAACACTGAGCACTGCTTAAGGAGAAGGGAGGGCAAATAAGGGGCACAGAAGCACCCACTGGATACCAGGTCTACTACCAGAGGAAGAGAGGGCTCAGCAGATGCCCAAACTCCATCTGCACACTATTTATTTATGTGGCAAATTCTCACATGTACCCGACAACCCAAAAATAAAAAAAATTTAAAAAAAGGAAGGGCATGGGAAGAGGCTAAAGTGGATGCAGACCATATTCAATTCATTCAATAAATCTTTATTGGATGTGCATTACGCACCAGCCACTATTTAATTATTCGAGTTTAGAACCTAATTTCATCTTACACATGGACATTAATTATTTTGCAGAGTTTTAATATGACTTTTTCAGGACCATGACTATCATTTTGAGAAATGATTGCTCTTTGCTTTATTCTTTGTTCAGAAGTTTTTCAAGAGTTGCTCACCATTTTTCAAACCACATTAAAGACGGTAATGCTGCTCATGGCCTTTCAGTCACCAATACAACACACCTGGCTCAGTCTGCATCTGAGCTGTCTCATTCACAGGATTCTACATGGCTATCCAACTGTACCATCACAATTTGGTGAAAAGACAGTCCCCTCTCCACTGAATTTCCCTCGCACCTTTATCAAAAATTAATTGTCTTTATATATGTGAGTCTATTTCTGGACTTTATTGTTCTGTTTCAATCTATTTGTCTAGTATGTCAATACTACATTGCTTTCAAACCAGGTAGGGTCCTCCATTTTTTTTTCTTCTTCAACATTGTTTTGGTTATTCTTGAAAATGTGTATTTCTATTTGAATTTTAGAATTAACTTGTCAGTTTATAAAATCCTTTATTTTTTATTTTTAAGAGCATGTTAATTTTTTTCTCTAGATTGCATTGAATCTATAGATCAGTTTGAGAATAGACATTTTGGTGACATTGCACCTTCCAACCCATGAACAAAGCATATTTCTTCATTTATTTAGGACTTTTAACATTTTTCTCAAAAATCTTTCATAATTTTCAGATCTTGCACACCTTTTATAAGATTTATCCCAAAGTTTTTTATGCTGCTTTAAATAATTTTGTTTGTTTCCATTTCTGATTATTTATTTCTATTATATGGAAATAAAATAGTTTTTTGTTTTAATCTTGCATCCTATAACCTTGCTAAACTCACTAGTGAGTTGCTTTCTATAGATTCTGTCAGATTTTCTACACAGATGTCATGCTATCTTCGGGTAACATTGACTAGAACCTCAAGCACAATTTTGAAGAGAGTAGTCAGAGCAGATATCATCTTATTTCTTATCTAATGAAAAAAGCATTCTGTTTCCTAGTGCAAAGTATTATGTTAGCTATAGATTCTTACTTATGATCTTTATCAAATAGAGAAAGTCCCTGTCTATTCTTAGTTTGATTCAAATTTTATCAGAAATTGATGCTAAATTTTATCAAATGTTTTTCTATTTCGCTTCAGATGATCATATACTTTTTTCTTTTTACATTATTAATATTGGGAATTACATTAATTGATTTATTAATTAAACCAACCTCAAACTTCTTGGCACTAACCCCACTTTCTGATCCCAAAGTTTGTAAAATATGAGAGAAAAAGTATTCACTATTGAAGACATCAGCCAAATGGGAGGTAAAGCACTCACTCAGAATAACTGGAATCTTGGAAGAGCTTGCTGATCCAAGAGAGGCAGATTCAGAAGATTCAGGGGAAGGCTTGCGGCAGAAGACTAAGGCCTGGAAGCAGCTGATAGTGAGTGGTATGGGCTACATTTGGGACAAGAAGGTTCAGAGCACTGCGGGAATGAAAGTATGTTAAAGAATTTTGGCTCAGCCTGTAATCCCGCGCCTTTGGGAGGCTGAGGTGAGTGGATTGCCTGAGCCCGCGGGTTCGAGACCTGCCTGGGCAACTTGGCGAGACCTCATCTCTTCAATAAAAATCAAAAATTAGCCGGGTGTGGTAGCGCACGTAGTTCCAGCTACTTGGAAGGCTGAGGCGGAAGGCTCGCCGGAACCCAGCAGGTCGAGACTGCGGTGGCCGGGAGCGGCCACTGCACTCCAGTCTGGGTGACAGAGTGAGACTCCGACTCAAAAAAAAAGAATTAAGCATTTTGGAGAACTTGCCCTACGGACATTGACTGAAATTTGAAAAATAAAAAAACAAAAAATAATGAATTGTGGACAGACTCAAATGGCATGCTCTGAGAATACAGGAGTCAAAAACATTATCCTGCGAAGGTGTCAGTCTGCAATATCTGTAACATTTGACTGCAGCATGTTCTGAACAGTTCTGTCACTGTGATCTCCATACATGCATGTTCTTAGGATGAGGCACGTCCCTAAGACTGTGATATTTGTTGTGACCTAGGCTAGTGATGGTTACAGAGACTCAAGCCCAATTTGGCATCTGCTGAATATGAAGCACTAAACTCTTGGTTCTATGCTGTTTTAATAGGATGCTGCCAGTATAACTTGCAACCAGTCTTTGCTATCTTAGCTGCTGATATTCTATCCTTGAACTTCAATTCAGCTGCTGAGCATCTGTTCCTTGGCAGCACAGTTCCACAAAGCCAAACTGGAAACTTTCCTGCATCATTCCTCTGTTCTCCCCTCATATGACTTACCTCCCTACTCTAGTAGGTTGATCTAGAGCCATTCATTTCCACTGAAGTTAACTGTGCTATAACCAATTGCAACCAAAGATAGAAATCATGTTGCAAAATATAAAGGTCTTTTGAACTACTGTGTTTTGGACATTGTCTGACACTGATCTTTTCCTCTGCTAACATGGGATAGCTATATGACCAATAATATTATACTTATGCTCATTTGCAACTTGTAGCTGATATACTTCATCAACACTTGAAGAATTAATATGCTAGATCAGAGTAAACTTGACTGGTTTAACTTTCATTTCAGTCACATTCATTGCTTTGGCATGCAGGGTAAGCAGAGGAAGAGAAGTATGACAAGATCTATTTTCACAATTAAATGCTATCTCCAGATGAGAAGTCATTGGCATACCACACACCATAGTTCTATTGCAGCAGACAAAACCTCCAGGGCCGGCAGATCATTTGGGTTACTTGACTTTTTACAAGCGCAGGATTTCCCCAAAACTTCCCATCATATTGGCAAAATCTTTTAGATTAGTACACACAATAATGTGGCTACTATTTGAAAGCTTTGAAATGTACCAATGGAATATTATAGAAGTTTGTACTATATTCAAGTTCGTGTTTCAGGAGGAAATCTTGAAACAGTATGTGCAGAAGTTACCCTCTGGAAATGAGGTCACAGACAGATGTAACTGCCCAACTCACAATAAGATGAGTTCCAGTAAAGCTAGTTTCTCTTGAACTCAGATTTTTTGGAGTCTCAATATTAGAAGCCAATGATTCTTTAAACAGCTCTTTCTCTTTACTAACTAAATGCTGAATTATCAAAAATTATGACATTAGTACTTGGACCTTTCTTAGTGAGAAAGTTAAGGACTTATCCTAGTTAACTTTGCATGGTAGATTCTCCTTACCCAAATTCTCACAAGTTGTAAAATCTACTGCCATGTGGCACATACAGAGGACATAAAAAAAAATATTTGGGCCAATCTTTTTAGTTTAGATCTTATGATTTGTTTTAAAAGATACTTTTAAACCCTCGGTTCTATATTTGAAATATCGTGAGTGGAATTCCTATTGAGATCATTGTAAGTTTTCCAGGGATAAGAATCTTAAAAAATAGTTATTTAAAATTCTCTTAGGACTTTTCTATATGAAGCTTGCATATATACACATACTCACATGAACAGCTAGATAACATACTGCCAGAGTGTAGTCAGGCGGTAGATTCACCTTTGCAATTGTTAAATAAAATAAAGTCTTAAATGATTATTCACCTAAGAATAAACATTTTGGAAAATGCATAAGATTTTTTTTTTTGAGTCAAGATGTCACTATCATGGAGACTGGAGTGCAGTGGTATGTTCATGGCCCACCACAGTTTTGACCTGCTGGGCTCAGGAGATCCTCCCTCCTCAGCCTTCTGAGTAGCTGGGACTACAGGAACATGCAACCATGCCTGGCTAATTTTTTTTTTTTTTAATGAGGTCTCCCTACATTGCCCAGTCTGGTCTCAAACTCCTAGACTCAAACAGTCTTTCTGCCTTGGTTTCCCAAAATGCTGAATTAAAGGTATGAGCCACCATGACCAGACAATATTTTTTTCCTATTTTATATCTGCAGTTCTTCTAATCATTGTTAAGAGGATTGTATTGGTTATCTATTGTTGCATAACACATTATCCAAAAACACAATGTTTAAAACCAGTAACAACTTATTTCTTACAATTTTGATTAGTGTGGTATGATTCTTCTACAGGATTTGTGTGGACTCAACCATGTGACCACAATCAGCTGATGAGCTGGCTGGGAGTTGGACTCAGCTGGGACAGTTGAGTCTCACTGCATGTTGTCTTTTGCTTCAAGAAGGCTAACCTCTCTCACATGATGGTGGGGGTGTTCCAAGAAGACAAGTGCTAATGTGAAAGTGATTATCAAATGTCTGTTACTGTCTCATGGGTCAAATCAAGTCATATGGCTAACCCCAAAGTCAATGTGGGTGTGATGGTCGGTTTTATGTGTCAACTTGGCTATAATCCTCAGTTATTTAATCAAACACAAATCTAGATGTTGTTGTGAATGTATTTTATAGATGTGGCTAACATCTACTGTTATTTTTAAGTATAGATTACCCTTGTTAATGCCTGTGACCCTCATCCAATCAGTTGATGGCCTTAAAAGCAAGAACAAGTCTCACGAAGAAGAAATTTTACCTCAAGATTGTAGTGCTATCTCTTGCCTGAATGTCTAGCCTTGCCAGATCCCACAATTACATAAGCCAAGTCAATTCCTTAAAACAAATTGTTTTATATGTGTCCCGTTATTGTGTTTCCCTCAATAACCCTGACTGATGAGGTGGAGAGCTGCACAAGAGAGTGGATACTGAGAGGTGTGAGCCTTGGGGTCGTTAATGTAACAATCTACCACAATTTGTCTTTGGGCCCTATATTACTATTTTGTCTTTCAAGAAGGAGTTTCCAAGATGGAATTAGGCGGCAATAGATATATTAGGGGAAATGCTTGTGGAAGATGGAGCCCAAGAAGACACAGAGAGCCTTCTGATGTGATGAAGCTCTGACACAAGTGAGAAGAAGGAGGGTGAAGCAGAAGGAATCTCAGACTGCAGGACAGTTCTAAAGAAAGTTCATCCAGGCCAAGGCCAATGGGGGGCTTTGAGCCAATGTTGCCCATCTGAGGTTCATGGAACTCACTGGAATGGGACTCTGTTAGTGCTCCTGCAATTGGCATGGGAAGCATGAACTTGCACAAAGCAGTGGTAGAACCAGACAGGCCATCAGCTGGAGCCATCACTCAATTATGCTCTCCACAGTTGAGGCTCTGAGTTATCCATTCTCATGGCTTCCACAACCTCCTGTGATTCATGCTCCTTCCATATTCAAAATGCATTCACTCTATACCAAGAACTCCAAACTCTTATCCAGTCGTGGCAAAAGGTTTAGAGTTCATAATCTCATGATAAGCGTCAGGTTCAGGTGGCTTAAGGCTCCTCATGTTACAGTTCTTTCGTATTCAGAGATATGAACAAAAAAGACACATTTTCTGCTCCCATTAACTCAATATAAAATGATGAGACAGAGATGTATAACTGCAAAAGACATTACTCTTTGAAAAAAAATAGGAGGAATGGGATTCTGGTTCTTGGATGAATGGAGTGGCAGTGTCTCTCCCAATGGACATAGTTCTCAAACCTGGCAGAATGCAGCAACTATGCAAGGATTCTGAAAAGTAACCAATAGTAGGTGAACCTGGGAAGGAGATCAAAATTCAAGTCCAAACAAATCAATTGCAAGTAGTCTACGTTCTTTTTTCTTTCATTCTGGTATCCCCCAGCAACCTTAAAGTGGGTATTAGAGGATAAATAGAGAGAAGACTACTAGTTCTGTTGCAAAAAACAGGAAAAGAAACATAACACTCAGAGAGTATGAAAATCTACTTCTTTCTTTCTTTCCCCTTTTCTTAAACATTCTAACCTTCTACCATGGTGATGAAGCCAGAAACAGGAACCTGCAGGAGCCGAAACCCCACAGGAGCTGAAACGTCCTTCCTGCTCAGTAGTGCTGCCATAGCAAGAGGATGGGTCCAGCCTCTGCTGTTTTTGTCTCTGTCCTCCTGGCTCTTGACCTTGTATGGTGATGAAGTTGCAGAAATGCACAACAGAACAGGGTAACAAACCCCCAGATTTCTAGCCAGAAGGCCAAAATGAGGAGT
Source organism: Cephalopachus bancanus (assembly GCA_027257055.1). Lineage (NCBI taxonomy): Eukaryota > Metazoa > Chordata > Mammalia > Primates > Tarsiidae > Cephalopachus > Cephalopachus bancanus. The sequence continues at coordinate 156,354 of JAPVLO010000235.1, forward strand.
CCTGAGGAAACAGAAAGTATCAGAAAGATTGCAGAAGGGAAGAACTGGGAAAACGACCTTAAAAAGTTATTTGTGAATTCTTGAGCCTGTCCCTGAGCTGTGCATATGTAAATGTAACACACCACTGCCCAGATCCAAGACTGACTGGGCAATACATATTTAGAGTAGGATGGACACAAATAAACTGCAAAGGATTTGAAAACTGAAGTGACACCGGAACTACAGACTACAGAAGGCAGATTGGAACTTGTGTCTGAAACCCAACCAATTAAACTGCCTGAACAAAAACAACAACAACAACAAAACCCCTATGTTCTCCACAGGATTTTTAAAAAACCCAGAGAATCATAACTTAATATCAAAAAGGTACAAGATACAACTCAAAATTAAAAAGCAAAGAACCAAAAAAACTCAATTCACATGAGAAAAAAAAAGAACCAATGCCAATGTCAGCATGATATGATATTGGAGCTATCTTACAGCAGTCATAAATACTCTTGAGGTCAATGGACAAATTTTTCTGCAAAGAAACAAAATATTTAAAGAAAAGGCAAAGAAAGCTTTAGAACTGAAAACACAATAACAAAAACAAATGACTCAGTGGATGGGCTCAGTGACGAGAAAGAAAATCAACAAGTTTGAAAATACTTAATAAGAATTAGTAAATTTGAACATTAGAGAGAAAAAGAATTACAAAAATATCAATAGAGCTTCAGGAACTTATAGGAAAACAACAGGATTAACATTTGTGGCAGCAGACTCTGACAAGAAAAGAAGAAAGAGTGCTGAAAAATATTTCAATAAGTAATAGCTAAATGTGATGAAAGACATAAATCTACACATTAAAGAATCATGACAAACTTCAAACTTAAAGATATCGACACAAGGCACATAATAGTCAAATTTTCGTAACTAAAGATTTTTTAAAATCTAGAAATAAGTCAGCAAGAAATAACACATTATCTCTTGGGGAAAAAATTACACAAATGAGTACAGATTTCTCATCAGAGACCATGGAGTCACAATTAACATATTAAAAGTGATGAAATAAAAACCTATCAATCTAGGATTCCATATCTGTGTAAAATATCCTTCAGGAATGGCAAAATAAGCTCATTTGAAGATGAAGATAAAAACTGAGGCCGGGCGCAGTGGCTCAATCCTTTAATCCCAGCACTTTGGGAGGCGAAGGCAAGAGGATTGCCTGAGGCCAGGAGTTCGAGACCAGCCTGGGCAACTTGGTGAGACCTCCTCTCTATAATATGTCAGAAAATTAGTTGGGCATGGTAGCACGTGCCTGTAGTTCTGGCCACCTGGAAGGCTGAGGCGGAAGGGTCGCCTGAGCCCAGCGGGGTCAATGCTGTGAGCGTGCGATTGCATTCCAGCCTGGTCGACAGTGTGAGACTCTGACTCAAAAAAATAAAAAATAAAAATAAAAAAACTGAGAAAACTTGTTGTCAGCAGAGCTTATCTGAAACATTTGCTAAAAGAATTTCTTCAGAAAAGGAAAATGATACCAGAACAAAATTTGGAACCTCAAGAATAAAGGAGAAAAGAAGTGATAAACATCTAGTTGGAGTCTCACTCCGTCACCCAGACTGGAGTGCAGTGGCCGCTCTTGGCTACCGCAGCCTCGACCTGCTGGGCTCCAGCGATCCTTCTGCCTCATCTTCCAAGGAGCTGGAACTACAGGAGCGCCATACCACGCCCGGCTTTTTTTTTTTTTCTTTTTGGATTTATTGTAGAGATGAGGTCTCGCCAAGTTGCCCAGGTGGGTCTCAAACCTGCAGGCTCAGGCAATCCACTCACCTTGGCCTCCTAAAGCGCGGGATTACAGGCTGAGCCACCAAGCCGGGCTCTCCACTTACGTTCTTAAAAATGTTTCACAGAGGTCAGGAGAAAGCAAAAATAACACTGGCCAATGGAGTTTTCAATGTAAGTAGTTACAATATATAAATATAATTTATAATATAAAGAGTGAAGAGCAAAGAAGCCTACATGGGGTAAGATGTCTCATTCCATTTAAAGTAGTAAAATACTGATTTTAAGTGGACCATGAAAAGAGGTGTGTATTCATAGGAAGTTTCAGCGTAACCACTACAAAACCATACAAAGAGATGTATTAAGAAACCCAATAGACAAAATAAAATGGAATAATAAAAAAGTTCAGATAACTCAAAAGAAGGCAGGAAAGGAGAATGAAGCAAATGTAAAGTAGTGCAATAAACAGAAAAAAATAATAAGATAGTCTATCTAAATCCAAAAATATCAATAATTACATTAAATGCAAAATGCAAATAGTCTAAACTTACCAATTAAAAGACAGAGACTTTAAGTATTGATTTAAAAATCAACTATGCTTCCTTCATAAAACTCATTTCAAATATAATGAAATGGGTAAATTAATAGTGAGGTAAGAGAAAAGATATATAAAGTAAAAATGAATCAAAAGAAGCTAATTTAACATCAGATAAAGTAGATTTCAGGACAAAAATAGTTATGAGGGATAAAGATGGGTATTACATAATAATACAAGTGTCAATTCATCAAAAAATAACGTTCTTAAATAAATATGCACCCCAAAACAGAACTTCAAAATACATCAAGAAAAATCGAAAGGACTAAGAGAAAAAAGACATATCCACAATAATAGAAAATCAATTAAGAAAATCAATAAAGCCAAAATCTGCCCTTGAAAAAATCCATAAAATTGGTAACCCTCTAACAAGATTGAACAGGAAAAAAAAAAGAGAGAGAATAAACCAATATCAGGAATGAGGAGAAGATATCATTATACACCACCCAAGATATTGAAATGATTATAAAAGAATACTGTTAACAGTAGACAACATAGATGAAATGTACATAAACCTGACAACTTATGAAATTGTCCAGTTGACCAATGACTGGAAAACCACAAACTCACCCAAGATTAAATAGATGATCTGAATAGTCCTACAGGTCAATAAAACTGTCCCTATTTACAGATGACAAATAGAAGAATGAGAAGCACATAGTATGTCTATAGACATTTTGAAATCCAGCTGAACACATTTGCCAGAGCTTTCATTCCAAGCTAGGAAACGTTCCTTTATGGAGCACAGTCTTGTTCCATAGGAGTGGTTTTCTACTTCTTTTTTTTTTTTTTTAATTCCTTGGATCCATCCTCAGAGACGTTCTTCTTTTATTTTTAGTGGTCCATGAGTTTTTTTCCTCTTCTCTTCCTGCTCACAGAATGTTAGAGACCAGATGCTTTTCCATTTTGTACTGACCCGGTCCCTTTTAGTTCAAGCTGATACTTTTTTTTTTTTTTGAGTTACTCTCACTCAGTTGCCGTGGCTGGAGTGCAGCAGGATAATCACATTTACCATAGCCTCAGCTTGCTGGGCTCAGGCGATCCTTTCTCCTTATCTTCCCAAGTAGCTGTAACTACAGGTATGCACCATGACACCTGGTTAATTTTTTTATTGTAGAGATGAAGTATCACCAAATTGCCCAGGCTGATCTCAAACCTCTGAGCTCAGGTAATCCTCTCACCTCTACCTCCCAAGGTGCTGGGATTACAGGCGTGAGCCAACACACTCAGCACAAACTGACGCTCTTTTGGCATTTTATGAATCTATTTGCAACTTACTGGATGTTCTAAATACCACTTACATAATTCTTTTTAAGACAGATTTCTCTACTTAGCATGGAATGTCATGGGCAACAGTCTTAATATTCTTAGGACGATTTTTGTCTGGCTGAGCTGGAGGTTCACTAGGCATCACCTTCAACCTTTCTGATGTCTTAATTAATACAAGCTTTTACAGACAGCAGCTGAGATGTAATTTTTGCCCTGAGGTTGTTACTTTGAGACTTTTCTGACTAGAGTGAATGGAAATATAAGACCATTCTATTTTTCTCAACCTAGCCTGACTTGAACCATCTATAGTTCTTCTAAATTCTGTTTGCAAACTGATCGTTCCTCCCTTAGGTAATCTCTTTTCCTATACTTTATCATATAAAGCTAAAAAAAGTCCATTACAGTTTCATTGTTCTCTGTGGAAAGCTTCTTTATTGATCCACAAGTTCATTGGGTACATATTTTCTGTCTTTCGTTGTACTACAAGGACTGTTATGCAAATTGTTTCATAAAGAAAAAACACAGCTCAGTATTTCTCAAACACCTAGTAGCATTCTCCTCAATACTTTTTCAGCATTCACTAATTTCTTTGTCCTTCTTCCAACCTCCGTCAACAGCTTAATTGCCATGTTTTTCAGCTTATACTCACTGCCTGGTCCCAAAGCCAATGGCGTATAGTGCGTGTTTTTATTAAAACAGAAATGTTCTTCTAGATACTAATCTCTGTATTTGTCTATTACTTTGTAACATTCCACTCATAACTTGGGGGTTTAAAACAATGGCAATGAATTACTTTTCATGACTATGTTGGTGGGAAGTTCTCCCACTGGTCTTGCCTATGTTCACTCATGTGACAGGAGCCACAATTCACTGGGAGTTGTTAACACAACTGACTGACTCAAGGGTGTTGTGTGGAGAAAATGTAGTTAATGTCAGACATTTTGGTCCAGAAAAAATACATTACAATAACCGTTTAAAACAACAAAAACTTTAAGTCTGATGTCTCACCATTACATAACCATATCCAAGCAGGTCCTTTTATATCACAGGCTCCAAAGCAACCAGTATTTCTCTTTAGAGAATGTGAGATATTTTGTTTTATCTTTATCCATATCTATCTCTCTATCTATCTAATCATCTATCTACCTATCAATCAATCATAGAGTTGAGGGGTGTAAGTGAGAATTTACTACATAAACAGGCTGTGTGCAGGTGAAGTTTGGGCTTCTAGGTAGTGGACCTCACTTTCCCTGGTAGTGGACCAGGTACCCTTGGTGTCGTCGTATGCCCCCAACCTTCCTACCTTTCTTTCCTAGCAGTGCCTAGTGACTGCGGGTCCCACCACTGTGCTGTGACTAGTGATCAGGGCCCATTTATGAAAACATGTGATGTTCAGTACTTTCTTTTGTTGATAATTCACTTATGTGATGGTCTCCAACTGCATCCAAGTTGCTTGTGAAGGCCATGATTTTGTTGTTCTTTATGCCTGCATAATATTCCAACATGTATATGTACCATATTTTCTGTCCACTTTCAGTGGACAGTAGGGTTGGGTCCATGTTTTTGCTATTGTGAATAGGGTGGCAATAAACATGCGTGTGTAGGTGTCTTTTTGGTAGATCTATTTATATTGCTCTGGGTATATTCCCAAGAGAGGGTTGGCTGGATCCTATGGAAGGTCAAGTTTTAGTCTAGAAGATGAAATTTTAATTGATTAAATATCCCCTGTTAAAGATCCACATCATTGTCAATAAGAAAGAAGGGCATATTTTGACCAGTTTCAAGAATATATCCGATTGAGAAAACAAATCCATTGTTCTTGAAGACTCTAATGACAGTAGGTCCAAAGAGAATATGAAAAATCAGTTTTCCAGAGATGTTAGTGTACCCTACTATTCAGAGCCCGTATCAGCTATCTAATGAGAATTTGGAACTTATAGAAAAGACGCTCATGTCTTTAAGACTCTCCATCATTTCTGGCTGTTCAGGTCCCCTTTATCAACCACAGTGGGGCATTTCTCATTAATGCTTCCCTTGTGGTTTCTCTAATTTGCAACAATACTCATGTCTGACTAATATACTGTGAACTTAAAAAATATTAACTACATTTGTGGTATAAGCCTCATAAATAAGTAAAGGAAATTGAAATAATAAAAAGCATTATTTCTTCTTTTACCAAAGTATTCCAGAATCGGTATTGTAATAATTTCCCTATGAAATCCATTGATCCTGAATTATAAAATATCCTTAACTTGGGAATATTTCACTATTTAAGAGGATCACTACCCAAAAGAACTGTATGAATAAAAAATTCTGCTTTATATTGTTTTTCAAAAATATAAACTTTTCATTTCATGGTATATCATTTAATCTTTTTCATTCTATTCAAAGTGCCAGCTAAATTTATCCATACTGAATGAATGACACATTTTTTTAATCTTCCCAGAGTATTCCTTCCGTCTTTTTTAATGTGTCTAATGAGGAAAGATGTATTTATGTTCATGTGCTCATATTTGATTTGATTAACAGGTTTTGATGCAACTAAACATGTATTTGTAACAGGCAGTCTGTTACCTATAGCAGAATTTCATTTTGATAAAGTTACATCACTTAAAATATGTCTATAGTAAGGTTGTTCCCTCTTCTAAACATTGAATACTATTACTTACTGGTTATTGAGGATGTAAGTAGCTGAAGTTTTAGAAAATTAAAGTTATTGATCAGATTTAAGTTTTAAGATAAGAGCAAAATGTAGTTTGAGCATAATTAAAAATAACGGATAGTCTAGGCATTAACTACATTTTAATGCAGTTCTGTTTTTGCTTTTGTTGCCTGTGCTTTTGAGGTCATATCCCAAAAATCACTGCTAAATTCAATGTCATAAAGCTTTTCCTCAGGTCTTTAATCCACCCTAATTTTTGTATATGATGTATGGTAAGGATCTTCATACTTTTATATGTGGATATCTAGTTTCCCTGATATCATTATTGAGAGACTATCCTTTTGCATTGTGGACTCTTGGCACCCTTGCTGAATATCATTTAGCCAAATGCATGGGGAGTTATTTCCAGGCTGTCTCCTCTTTTCCACGGGCCAATACATGTTTGTTTTTATGCCAGAACCCTACTATCATTTTGATTACAGGAACTTTGTAATGTTTTGAAATGAGGGCCGGGCTCAGCCTGTAATCCCGCGCCTTCGGGAGGCTGAGGTGAGTGGATTGCCTGAGCCCGCGGGTTCGAGACCCGCCTGGGCAGCGAGACCTCACCTCTACAATAAATCAAAAAATCAGCCGGGCGTGGTAGCGCATGCCTGTAATTCCAGCTACTTGGAAGGCTGAGGTGGAAGGATCGCCGGAACCCAGCAGGCGAGGCTGTGGTGGCCGGGAGCGGCCACTGCACTCCAGTCTGGACGACAGAGTGAGACTCCGACTCAAAAAAAAAAAAAAAAAAAGAAATAAGGAAGTGTGAGGTTTCGAACATTACTCTTTCTCAAGACTGTTTTGGATTGTAGGACATATATTTTGGATTCTTCTTTTCGTATCAGTGACTCTGTGACATCCATATACACACAGTCTCATTCTTTGTCTCTCTGGGTCTGTGAGAAGCAACAAGTCATATACCATTTTACTTTGCTGGTGCAATTAGGGTTAAGATCTGTAGCTTAGAAAACTATGAAACAGTTTTTCTCAGTATAACGTCAATTGGCTCAACCCACATACTTAGTTTAATGGTACTCTAATCACCTACATTTGTCTGCCCCTATTTCATGTTTTATAGCTAGAGCAAAAAGGAAATGACTTGATATTCTAAATATAATAATTTGAGTCCAGGAACAAAATCAACTCATAACTTTTAAAGCCCAGCTAACAGTGAAACTGTAGACTACACCAGTTACACAGCAGCTGAAACAGCACAAGAATAAATTCCACGCGAGACAAGCAGAAAAGAAAGGTGCCACAGAACTATGCTGATCCTGCTACATATTATTATTATTGTTGTTATTTATTTTTTTTTTTTGGAGAAAGCTCTGTACCATACTTTTCAGGTGGAAGCTGAACTGCAAGCACTTATGTGACAAGCCTTCTGGAAGCAAGGTCTGGAGAGGATTCCCCGCCTTCAATAATAAAACCAGACTGAAGTCCAAATAATGATTGCATAATTTCCGTAAAGTTAGGGTTTTCAAAATTTTGATTACTAAATGTAATATTCCACAGAAGACTCATTGGCCTGTCAATTTAAATAAAAGAATTATAATCAATAAAATGTATTGCTCCCATCTCATACTCTTTATATTCCTACATAGCGTAAGAACCATATCGTTTGCTTCCATATTATATAAGGGACTTTCAGACCTTCTTTTGTCCATCAAAACTAAAATTCTGCAGACGCTAATATGCAATATGAGAAAATTTTTTCTTAAAAATATAGAGTTGGCGTCAAATACTTCTCTTTTGTATGGGTTGTTTTATTACATACTAAAGAAAATATATTGTCTCAACAAGTCATGCAAATAATGGATTTGCTCAGTTGTCCAGTTACACTTGTGTCCATGATATCAGAGCCCTGGAGAAGGCTTTCCAAGGAATCTCTTTTGCTTTGAATTGTGCATCAGCAGCTACCTCGTGTCCACTAGAACTGTGCACAGGAAAGTCTGATTACTTCTACAACACCAGGCTTCTGTAAGATTCACACAGGTGATGATGAATTTCATAGGTTAGGTGCCAAGCACTGTATTTCTCTTTGAGTGTAGACTCTACTACAAGCCTATTCTGCCATCGACATGAGGCTAGATAAGACTGTGAGAAAGGCAGGGCAAAGTCATCATCATGGACTGAAAAGCACTCGGCTCAGTGTTATAAAAGTGAGACAGCTTAACGCTGGTTGTTTATTAAAGACAATCTAAAAGTTTCATATAATCACAGAAAAGTTTTCATTAAAGTAATGAAAAAATACGCCAGTCAAATATTAAGAAAAATATATCAGATGAGATTAACTTTAAGGAACATTGTTAGATGGTCTTTAAGAAGACAAATTCAAAAAAATGAAGTAATAAAGTACTTCAAGTATCCACTGTGGGCTCAGATTCTTTTCATGTTTTGGAGAGGCAAATTGATTTTTTTTAAACTTAAGTGCAATTAATTCCTAGGAAGTATATAGTTTTTCTTATCAGAAACAGTGTTTTATTTGAATTATTTTGCATTAATTTAGATGATCAAGCCTCAGTGGCCTAACATCTTTTCTCAATTTAAAATTTTAAAATATATGCACTACTGACATTATTAAAAATCTTAGATTAGTTTCCTCCTGCCATGTAATATACCAAGCCAGCTTGGGTTCAAGGAGTAAGGCCTTATTCTAACTGACTAAAAGTTCGCAGGATTAGGAAGCTAAGTATGCCATTTTATTTTTGTTTTAGGTAACTAAATGCTGTGTATCTTATAACTAAATGTAAACATTTGTTTCAGCATTGTGTCAAGCAATTTTTTTTTTAAAGGAAGAAGATTTAGACAGGGATCAGCACCACCATTTTGCCATAAATAGCTGTTACATTCCATATTATCTCATGGGCCTAGAGAGTCTAGAATATTTTGACACGACCCAAACTGAAGGATCCAGAGTTAATTTTGTATTCTGTGATACAACACATTAATAATGTGTAGGGTGATAACACAGTTTTAAGACCAAGCTAGCCAAGGCCATGAGTCAGTTTCAAAGAACCCATGCCTCAGCTGATTCTGAGAAATCAAATTTAAATGAATGCATCATTTCTAAGTCCACTACTCAGATGATTACTTTTTATATCAGGCAAACTTCACTAGATTGAGATAACATTAAAATGATAAGACAGCACTTAAAAAAGAGTACCTAAAACATTAGCCATAACTTTTATTACCCCTAAATTATACTTGTGAGCATCAAGTTATCTTTGCTCAAGGTGCTACATCAGGTTTCATTCATTCTTAGTGATGCCCCTTTTCACAATCTTCTCTGTATCACCAGAAGTGAGAGGAGAGATAAGGAAGGTGCTCTCTCTTATTGTTCTAAGACAAACTCAGCTCAACTTCAGAGATACTTTCCAGGTCCAGAAATGCTTAGAAGTATAAACTATAAAAGCATGAAGTCTGGAGCTAATGGCAATTATATTTTCTTCTTTCATCAAAAACAACTTTAAACTAACATTTGAATTTTACCATAGAACTGTAATAGTTATTGTTCTATAGTAAAATAAAATGCTAATACCGAGTCTGTAAATGATGCATGTAGATTTATTATAGATTTAAAATAAAATTAAATGCTACTGGAGTTCTGCTGTATTTAAAAATGCTCCATTTATGCACACACAAATAAACATCAATAATAATGGTAAAATCTTAAGATATTAAACTAGAGGTATGTTTCCTCCTAGCTACCCACCACCATATAGTCACAACTCCAAGATGAGTTTTCATAAGCAATGTTTAGATTTGTGAAGGAAAAAAATTAATTTCTAGTATTAGTCTTCCTTCTCTTCTATTAATAGCTTTGGGAGAGGTAACAGCACATAAAATCTAAAGCACTAACCAAAGCTGTAAGACCCTCTGTGATCCATGTTCACACCCATGCAATGAGTTGATTGCAATAGGCCTTTGAGCAAAGTAATGCACTTACATGTGTAAGCACCACATAGAAGTGATCCTCTTCAGATAGACACACACACAAACACACACTCAGAGGTTATAAGAAATATAATTCTTGAAAGCAGTATTTTAACTATTCTTTGCAATAGAACAAATCTCCAAATAATACTTGAATGCTGCAGCTACTAATCATGATTAACTAACAATGGTTTCTATATAGCCAACAAAAAAGAAAAAAAAAAGGAAACGATTAACCAAAGATTGTGAAATAAAAAGAAATTCAAGATACACAAATATCTTGATTGTTAATATAAAAAGGAGACATTCATTATAAAAGAATATCTGAATCTACCCACATTAGCTATTAAAATTACTTATCCAATTCTTAAGTCTGAACTACTGAGGGGCACCTGAAAGCATGGCCTTTTCCAGAGAAAGCACCTGAGCTAAAATCTTTCTCAGGAAGCAAAAGAAAGACATTTCAAAGTGAGTACCTGTACTTCAGCTTGCAAGTAAGATTTTTCCTCCATGACTATCTATTTATGTTTTTAATTTGTCAATAAAGCCTAAAAAATTTCTCATTGTTGCTAAGTAATTGAAAAGTTGCAGCACACAGATGCTAACATATGTGAAACTATTTGTATACAATTGTCTCTGGGATGAAAGGTTATAGCATAGAAGTAGTCTTTTTTTTTTTTATGAGTTGGAGTCTCACTCTGTCGCCCAGACTGGAGTGCAGTGGCCGCTCCCGGCCACCGCCGCCTCGACCTGCTGGGCTCCAGCGGTCCTTCCGCCTCAGCCTTCGAAGTAGCCGGAATTACAGGCATGTGCTACCACGCCCGGCTGATTTTTTGATTTATTGTAGAGAGGAGGTCTCGCTGCCCAGGCGGGTCTCGAACCCGCGGGCTCAGGCAATCCACTCACCTCAGCCTCCCAAAGGCGCGGGATTACAGGCTGAGCCACCGAGCCCGGCTAGAAGTAGTCTTCTAAGGACTTGCTTTGTTTCAATCCTTTGAAAGGAGAGGACAGTGAACCAGTAGCTCCTTCTACACCACTTTCTTTATTTTTTTTTTTGAGTTAGAGTCTCACTGTCGCCCAGACTGGAGTGCAGTGGCCGCTCCCAGCCACCTCAGCCTCGACCTGCTGGGCTCTGGCAATCCTTCCGCCTCAACCTTCCGAGTAGCTGGAACTACAGGCGCACGCTACCACGCCCGGCTAATTTTTTTGATTTATTGTAGAGATGAGGTCTCGCCTGCCCAGGCGGGTCTCGAACCTGTGGGCTCAGGCAATCCACTCACCTCAGCCTCCCAAAGGCGCAGGATTACAGGCTGAGCCACCGCGCCCGTCTTACACCACTTTCTAAAGGTATCCCTCTCTAGAATTCTTCAGCAGGTTAAGGCCCAGTGCTCTCTCTTGTCAGTTTACCCACGACACTGAGGCTTCAAGGATATTTTGCCCAGTAGCCTTGTGAATTGTGACTCACTGAGATGACCTCTTTCAGGTTTCACATTCATCACGTAATTGGGATATAAAGCATCTCACATAAAGAAAGCATCCAGAAAAATAGGATGTGTTTAAATAATATATACTACCAAATACCAATTACAGTTGTCCTTTTATATTCAAATGATATTAGGCATACTATCGTGTTAAATTAAAAACACTTTAGAACTGAAAATATATTGTTGAAACAAATGACATAGTAAGAAACAAGGCCAACATTTATTTTTATAAAATACAGTCTATAATTTCAAATACAAAATGCTACATATAACCATACTTAGATATCTCCTAAATTATAATTCTAAGATTTATATTTAAAACCATTAACTCTGGTGAGTTTCAAATTAGTATTTGGCATAATTTAAATGTCTATATTAAATCTTTTTGTTTATTTTTAAAACTGGAACCAGGCACTAATATGATTCTAAAATGAAGATTCCTGAAGTCAAAGAAATGTGTCTTCAGATAAACCTTTCTCCCTAACTCTCGCTAGAACCTAATAAATTCCTTAAGATTATACTTCCTCTCTTCCTGAGTTCCAATTAGAAGGATCATAATCTGGGCTTCATTTTAATGTTTTTTGGGGGTTCGGACTCCTCTAGGTTATTTTGACATCACTATTACATTGTATCCTATCATCTCCCCATATAAGCTGTTCATCGTATGTTGCTGTCAAGCATTTTACTGAAATACAACCTAAAGGAAGAAAGTATGCTTTTTGTTTCAATTTCCCTTAAGTATCAGTGACAATTTCAATCATAACAATTGCCAGGTTTGTACTTTTTATTCTGGATTCTTAATTATATGGGATGATTGAGGGTAATTCAAAAGTGTTTCAGAATTACCTACTGCCAAGATTCTGGAAAATGTCTTTTGCAAAACAGAATGTGAATGCTCTGAGGACTCTATTATGTCTGCACTAACGCATTCTGTGCGTCTTTATGGAATGAAGGTAAAGGGCTCTGCTCATCATAACTATGTGGTAATGCCAGGCTTGTCCCACCACTCTGTCAGTCAACAGATGGGGAACCTATTCTGTTTCTATTTTTAGCTATATATCTGTATATTGTTAAGTTCTAAAGATAAACAGTGTGAGCTCAGGAGGGGGGGCCTGATGAGTATTTAAGTGTGACAGTCATTTTTGTGTAGATCTTACAAAAGTATCCCAGATCATGAATGTCTGCATTTGAATGAGAGCAAATATTTCCTAAAAAGTCCCTAAAATGAGCAATATTTTAATAGATGTTTTCATTCTCAAATATCTCTTTATTTGAAACTCATTTGTTGTAAGGAGCTATCAAACACATAAACGTTTGGCCTGTTTTATAAAATAGCAAGTATGTATTCTGCTATCAAGGTTGAGACTTGCTCTTGCCTTTTCTATGGAGAAAGTTTGATATCTTGATTGCTTTCTGTCTAAATTAGTAACAACCAGCTGTGTGCGCACACACACAGAGATATGTATAGACACACACACACAAAGAATAACAATAAAATAAAAATGGGAAGTATGCTAATAAACCTCATTACAGAGAGATGGCCAAGAAAGAGAGTATGACTCCTTTCTCCATTTTTATAATACAGAGCACAAGTAGTATTTTGCACAGCTATGGAGTTGGTTTTGTTTTTCCATTTGTACTATTTTTTGGTAAAAGTAAGATCTTTTTTTTTCTTCTTTGTATATGCATCTACAGACTCTAAAGGCAAATAAGAACTGAGAGACCAGTAAGTTACTTTGGCTACTTCAGTTATGCTGATCAGGTGAGAAAAATCTGGGATTCATATTAGGAGCCCTTCTGAATGGTTTAATTCCTTTACAGCTCCCATTAGCTGTCAGCTACACCATGGATATTGTCCATATGTACTTTGAGGTAGTCATTCCTTGTAAACTTCTTATGACAAAACTGGCATTCTGCCAGTGGACGATTGGGATTATGAGTCATCTTGTGTCGGATCAGCATTTTCTTCAGGCTAAAAGCCAAGTCACAAACCTAGAAAAGACCCAAAGACACCAACCATATTAGACTGAAGAAGTTGAAGATACACAAACTTATCACTTACATAATATATATTATGCAAATTCCCCCAATCAAGTAGGTAGTAACAGGCATAAAAGCAAAAGTTGCTCTTGGAGTATACAGAATTTAACACCCAAACTATGGGCAAAGAATATTATAGTTCCCATAACTTACATTAAATTTGTGTCTTCTTTATCCTAATCACCCCCTCTTACCCCATTTGCTGGATTTAAACATCTCTAGAGAAACAATTCTCTGGAAACAATACCCTTTTTACCATAATGGAATGCATTCACCATTTCATCTTAAACTGCTTAAACAAAATGCTCTATAGTCTAGACAGAATCTCCCTCTATAGCATAAATGGCATGACATCTCCCACCAGTGATCCCTTCAATTTAGTCCCACTTGTGAAGTAAACAGTCATCATTGCTTTAAGCATTGTAAGTGGAAACGTATTGCCCACTATTCCATTTCTTTATTTCTTATCATATATTCTTTGTTTAACTGAGGAAGGTAACAACTTCCTGTGGTTCAACATAAACAGCCCCATAGTTAAAAACATTAAATTAAAACAGAAGATGTAAGTCATAACTGTCCAAGTCCTGCAAGAAAATGAAGTGGAATTCAAAGGCTGATGTTACTTATAAAAATTCCATTTACATGAAACTCTTTGAAATAAGGCATTCTTAAATAATATGAAAATATAATGAAGTAAAAAGGAAATGGCTTATAAAAATACCATAAAGAAAGATGGAGTTCTAAATGAGGTGAGGTTTGTGAAGATACTAAAGGAAAAAAATTGCTTTCTCTCTTTACGGAGGAAAGGGAATTTACATTCACAGCAACAGGAAACTCAGAAAGGTACAGGCTGCTAATTTGGTCCGGAGAGAGGTAATCCAATAATAATGCACTTTGGCACATAAGGAGTGGCATAGCGTGGGAGAGAAAAGCTAGAGAGGTCATTTTGCAAACCTTGATGTAAACTGGAAACTGCCATCCTCTCTGCATCTCCCTGACTCTGCTCACATTTATTTTTGATATAATACCTGTCTCTTTCTGACCCACTGTAATTAGTTTTCCTACTCTACTGTCTATTGTCTGTCTCTGCTCACTAGAATGTCAGCTCCATGAGGGCAGAGATCTTTGTGTGTTTTATTTACTCACATATCCTAAGGGGTAAAACAATGTCTATAGAGTAAGTACTCAAAGAACATTTGTTGAAAAACCAACTTGGGCTTGAATCCTGACTCTTACCATTTACTAAGGAAGTTTAAATTGGCAAAGTATCCCTTTTACCTGTAGTTCTCTCACCTGCAAAATCACAATAATACTAGTTACCCGAAAGAATTATTAAGATTTAAAAAAATTATGTGAACGGGTGTTTATTGCAGACACTCAATAAATATTAGTGCCTCTGTTTTCCCTTCCACCTGAGGATACTTCCTATATCCTCAGCAGATTGCAAGAAAGAGACAGATGTGAACAGGAGAGAGCAAGGTCACCACAGGTGGAACAGGACAAACACCCACTTGCCCTAAAGAGGGGCCACCCCCCGGAATATAGAAAAGATTTTACAAGCAAATGGGGTAATTTTCCAAAACAAACACAATGCAGCCAATTAATCTCAGGAAATGACATTTTAAAAATATTGTTTGTAAGTCTAAGTTTTGTAATCATAATTATAAACATTTAGTACCTTTAAAGAAACTGAAAAAGGAACGTCTATATAGTAAATGTCAGGAACAAAAAGAAAAGACTCAGAAAAAATGAAAGAGCAAAAAATATGATAGATTATATACTTTACGCATTATGATAACTAACTTAAAAGTATCAGATACACATATTAAAAATAAGCCTGAAATTAGAATAAGAAGCAAAATTCAAACACATACTGTACTTAAGAAATACATTTACAAAAAACACACATACATAAACACACACAATTTTAAAAGAGGTGTTAGAATGTGCATAAAAGTGTACAGAATGATGCCAACAGAGTGTAACTGGTATTGAGTATTGTTTCCTCAAAAGTATCTTGAATAGACAGAGAGCAAGCCTTCGAAGGATCAGGCTGTAGGAATATCTCCTAGTCAAAGATGTAAGATTATACAGAATTATCTATAAAAGTGAAATGTTACAAATAACTAACTTGTCCAAAGTTAATAAGCATATCCGTCTTGATATAACCTGATTTGGAAATATTTTATCCTGCTGTTAAATGATCGGACTTTCAGCCGGGCTCAGTGGCTCAGCCTGTAATCCCGCGCTTTGGGAGGCTGAGGTGAGTGGACTGCCTGAGCCCGCGGGTTCAAGACCCACCTGGACAACTTGGCGAGACCTCATCTCTACAATAAATCAAAAAAGTGGCCGGGCGTGATCGCGCACCTGTAGTTCCAGCTACTTGGAAGGCTGAGAGGGAAGGCTCGCCGGAGCCCAGCAGGTCAAGGTTGCGGTGGCCGGGAGCGGCCACTGCACTCCAGTCGGGGCGACAGAGTGAGACTCCAACTCAAAAAAAAAAAAAGATCGTACTTTCAAAAATATTTAAAGGACAAGGAAAATGTAAAAGGAAGAAAGCAGGATAATAAGGTCAATGCAAGTTAGTCTACAATATTTAAATAAAAAGTATAACTGTATCTGTATACATAAGTATATAAGGGAAATGCAATAGATTAACATTACAATCAGTTGACATCAGCTGGGAAATTAGGGATTGTTTTGTTTTAATTTGTTTCCTCATTCTTCTGGAATTAAAAAGTTAATTCTATAATCAGAAAGCAGGTATTTGGAAGGACAAAATGATGTTCCATGTCTACCCAGCAGCAAGACGTTTCAACTCTCAGCAGTTCTCTGAAAGGGTACTGCTCACCTCTCCACTGCTAAATTCCATGCACACTCTTGAGCCTTCATTTAAAATGAATTCTCAGCTTCACTGGACATACCTGACCACTTCCCCTGCCTTTCCTTTAGATTCCATAATGATCTGTTCTCCTGCTTTCCTCCTGATTCTCTGGCCACTGTTCCCTTCATTTTCCTGCACAGACTCCTCCTCCACTCTATCCTTGGTTTGAATCTCAAGTGCCTGATCCTTAGCCCTCTTCTCCCTTCACTACGTATTTTCTCCTCTGGTGATTTTAATCATATTCACACCTTTTGTTACCATTTATATGGTGATCACCAGCAAATAATATCTCTACTCCAGTCCTCTCTTCTGATCTTGATAGTGGAGTATTTAGTTGACCATTCAGATAGCTCATTGGTATTTCAAACTTAGTATGTGTAAACCTGAAATCAGAACCATCATCTTTCAAATCTAATTCTCCAAAAATGGTTCTACCATCCACCTGGTGCTGGCTGCAACTGTGGCAATCAGCATTGACCCAAAGTCTCCTTCATCCCCATCTCATCTAATGAATTACAAAATTCCTCTATTTCTTCACTGCACATATTTCTTGAAGACATGAAGATGTCCAATCATCTTCATTTCCACTGCCAACGTCTGAGTGAAAGCCACTAACTGCTTAGATCGGTAGTTCTCCATCAATAAGAAAATGCTTCAGCATGGCCTATATTATCTGTATTTATATATATATCTGTATAAAACATATATACACACTACTGTATTTATATATTCTATTAAGATAGACAAAGTTTTAAGAGGATAAAGATGAAATAAGTATTTTTAATGTTAAGTCAATAATTATGGCTTTATTTTTTCAATATGCAACATTTTAAGATTTTATATATATATATAGGGTTTTTAACAAAAGTCAAATATGTATTTCAAATGTCTCCTTGATAATTTCAATTTTTGGCTTACTTCTTGCTACATATGACTATGTCATTATTTTTATCTCAAATTCTTACTGACTAGTATTATTAATTCTCTTGCTTACTTTTTGTTACCTTGTGTTTGTATTATTAATATTATTTTCAAAGTGCAGTTTTTATATAGGATTTTTTTTAGCTACTTGCTCATTCTGTAAGCATTATTTTTATTTAAAAACAGATAGGAGAACTCATATCTCCATTAACCAAGAACACACAAACTGCAATCCCAACAGTGCACTGAAAACATGGAGGTTACTTGGGCCTAAGCCAACCAGCACCACCATGGACCTGCCACTCTTCCTATAACACATTTAGTACTGCCCCCACAAGAGACAGCTGACAACAGTCAAGTGAGGTCGCCAAAGTCAAGCCCTCTACTCAATGATAATAAAGTTTATGTTTATATTTTTAAAATGCAAAATAAACAGAAATTAAAGTTGTAAACTTTCCTTCTCATACCTTAATGGATGTCATACATACACTTCCTGGGACATAAGTCTCCTCACTTTGAAGACTAAAGCCTAGATTATGGCAATAGGCAACTTCAGTCCTTCTCAAGTAGGGGTGGTACAACTTCCCCTCCCTGCAGCAAATGTTTAGAATTGTGAGAGGTGTCTGTCTCACTGTCCTGACAAATGAGGGATGTTACTTGCATTTCGAGCAGAGCAGGGAGGCAAATACTCTGTAACAGTGGAACCCGCTCACACATCCCAGAAATGACCTACTGCTAAACACTATCTGAATCTCCCTGGATTCTTCCCCTTTTCCTCCTCCCCTCTGATCCATGCTGTATACAATAGTTGGAAGGATTGTTTCAAAAATGTAAATGTCATCCTGTTACCTAAAACTCTTCCACAGTTCTTCACTGCTTGTAAGGGAAACACTGAGTTCCAGCCAAGCTAGCCAGTCTTTTGCCTCAGCACTTTCTTGCTTCTCTTTAGCTATTTACTCCTAGCCACTCCTTAAGAAGCCCCGTGACTTCTTCCAGGCGACTTTCTCCGTTGAACACTCTCATAGCAGTCTTTACTTTTCCTCCACAACACTTTTCTCTAGTGTCATTCATGATTTGTGACTTTTTGATGTCTGTCTCCTTGCTAGACTAAGGAACATGAGGGCAAGAGCAGCTACTCCATACAGACTTTTTGAATTAAAGAAAGAATGGTTGACAGGCAGATTGATAGATCGGTCGATCAACAGTCAAGTAGATAAAATCTCTATGGACAAATAAGTACCCCAAAGACTGGAATAAGACTGTGGAATAATCCTGGAGAAATTAAAGAAAGTATCTATGAAGAATATTTTCAAGTAAAAGAAATGGCAAATTGTTTTTATAAGTATTTATTAAAATTCATGATCATAAATTCTATCCCCCGTGTTCTATTTCTCTGGCTCTTTCTTCAAATCCAGTGTCAACATGAACAACCAACAGAAAACAAATTCTTCAGTGGCTTCCTACTACAATTAGATTCACAATAAACTCCTTAACGTGGGTGCACGGCCCCAGTTCTTTCTCCGACTTCCCCTGTACCCCTCTCTCTCTCACAGTTCCACCTGCCTCCCCCTCCCCGGAGCTCATTCCCACCTGTGGCCTTGATCCATGCTGTCCCTCTGCCTGAAATGCTCTTTTCCCCATGGCTGGCTCTTCTCATATTTTAAATTATTTAAAGTCATTTTCACAGAGAACCCTTCCCTAACTACTCGTTCAGAGCCTCATGGACTTTGTTTTCCTTTCCTTTCCAAGTCTTCAACATAAATTGTAATCGTACGCTTATCAAGTATTTGTTTAATGTTATACTCCACAAGAATGTGTTATCTGAAGACAGGGACATGGCGTCTTGTCCACTGTTCCACCTGTGTCCAGCACAGGTCCTTGGCTTAAGAACTAGCATACACTTTTCAGTACATGCCAGGAACCACTCTTAGCAATTGCTTTTTTTTTTTTTTCCTTTGTGTTTTTTTTTTTGAGTTGGAGACTCACTCTGTGGCCCAGACTGGAGTGCAGTGGCCGCTCCCGGCCACCGCAGCCTCGACCTGCTGGGCTCCGGCGATCCTTCCGCCTCAGCCTTCCGAATAGCCAGAATTACAGGCATGCGCTACCACGCCCGGCTGATTTTTTGATTTATTGTAGAGATGAGTTCTCGCTGCCCAGGCGGGTCTCGAACCCGCAGGCTCAGGCAATCCACTCACCTCAGCCTCCCAAAGGCGCGGGATTACAGGCTAAGCCACCAAGCCTGGCTTCCCTTCGTGTTTTTAAAACAAGTAGAATAAATATACTGAAATTCATCGTATAAGTAAAGATAGTTTTTTCCCAAACTTTTAAAAAATAGAAGTATAATGTATATATTGAGTAGTACGCAATTTATTAGTATATAGCTCAATGAATTATCTGCCACAATACCACACATGTCAAGAAATAGAATATTGCCAGCCCTGTAAAATCCTTATTGGGCTTACACCTTTCCATGCCCTTCAAAGATAACCAGTGTTCTGACTTTTAACTGAGTCATTTTTCTGGTTTTTTTTTTCTTTTAAATATATCTAATAGAATCAAGGAGTATATTTTGTGTTGGACTTCTTACATTATATTTGTGGGATTCCTCTGTGTAGCTGCAGTTCATTGGTTTTTATTACTGTATAGTATTTCATATTTAAACATACCACAATTTATTTGTTCTTTTTACTGTTACTGGACATTTGGAATGTTTCCATGTTTTTACTTTGCTTTTTTTTTGCTGTTGTGAACAGTGCTTCTCTGTACATTCTGGTTTTTGGTTTTTTTTTTTTTTTTGAGTCAGAGTCTGTCACCCAGGCTGAAGTGCAATGGGACAGCTATCCTTCCATCTCAGCCTCCTAAGTAGGTGGAACTGTAGGCATTTAACATCATTTCCAGCTAATTATTCTCTTAGCAAATTCTAAACATTAACTTGCTCCATCCTCACAACCACCCTTTTACATAGATATTAGTACTATTATTTTCCCCATTTTTTTTTTTAGTTGGAGTCTTACTCTGTCACCTAGGCTGGAGTGCAGTGGCACGTTCCTGGCCACCGCAGCCTCAACCTGCTGGGCTCAGGCAATCCTTCACCTCAGCCTTCCAAGTAGTTGGAACTACAGGCACGCACCACCATGCCCAGCTAATTTTTTTGGATTTATTGTAGAGATGAGGTTTCACCAAGTTGCCCAGCCTGCTCTTATTTTCCCCATTTTACAGAAGGAGTGGGGATATAAAAGGTTAACCAGATTTCCCAAGTTCAAAGAACTTGAGAGTGGTTTCCAGAATTTAAACCCAGACAGTCTGGGTTCAAAGTCTGTACTACCTCCTAAGGGCCAGCTATTACTAAGGATCTCACTTCAAACAGAAATACGTGAGTTGGCCGTACTTTATCCATTTGCCTGGCTGACACCATTTTTAAAAAATAAAAACCACTGTGAAAATGTAAAGAAAGTTCTCAGACAGCTCAGCTCACCAGTGTGGTGGGAGGGATACAAAGTGCAAGTCCATTTGCGTAGTCACCACGGGAAAATTATAGCAATAGCAAGTTGGAGAAAATGGAAAGGAAGTTGAGCAAGATGCTGAAATCATTGATAATGGCTCTGAATTGAGGAAGTCCTAGAAACTCCACACAGGAGATGAGATGGGAACAATCCAACAGATTGTTGAATGAGAGCCAGGGCAGAGGATTAAATGTCAGGAGAGAGTACCTGATGTTACAGTTGTAAAACCGACTACCCAGGCATTGAGCACTGTGTTTTCATGAACTTAAATGCAGTCATTAAAAGACTCCAAATGATACCCTGCATAAATCAACCAAATGCAAGAGCATTTATAGTCATTTTAAAAATAGGGGCGAGCAAGAAGGAGTTCAAACTGTACAACAGGGATGCTTCCTTTTCTTTCTTTCCACCTGTGATTCTTATCCGACCCTTTACCCTCTGCAGACTTACTATTAATTCCCACGTGGAAAAATGGGAAAATATTTATTCTTACTCTAGGTGAAGGTAAACTGATTTTGTTTTTAAAAAAGTGAAAAGAGATATTTAACAGAAAGTACCTTGAGAGATGAGAACTATAAATACTATACCAACATCTTCAGTTACCAAACACTTATTGTACCCAGTGTGACTACCACTTTAGTTAGGAACAAAATAATAAAGAATAAGGAGAAATATTTGTATTGCCATGAACATAGCGTTAAGAGAGGTACAGAGAAGAGCCCAGTCCATGGTGTGGAGCAAAGAGGCAGGCTTAAAGGGCCTTAAGGGGTGGCACTAGGCCTGGATGTGGAAGGAAGCACAGGGGTTTACCATGTCCTGAAGGGGAGAACGATATTCCAGGGAGAGGAAGGAAGAGATGCAGAAATGCTAAGGGTGTGAAGAGCATGGCTCAGTTGGGGAAGTGAAAACAGTTCACTGAGACTGACAATCAGATGCCATTAGGGAAATACATTGAAATTAGAAAGAAATTAGAATTAAAGGCTGGAAATAAATCCTGGCAATCCTGATAGTCACAGCAACAAAGTGAAAGTATATTCTGTGAGTGGTGAGAATTCATTGAAGGATTATAAATAGATACTGAAACTAAACTATCATTTAGTTAGCAAGCTAGAGAATGTGAAATTCGAGTCAGAGAGGTCAGTCCTATTGTCCTACTCCATTCCAGAAGAGATCTGGACATGAACAAGGACAATAGTTATTAATTCATTTATTCATTCATTAAAACTGTTCATAGAATGCTTCTTATATACCAGGCACTGTTCTAGGCTTGGGGATGCAACAATAAATAAAGATAAAACCCCGTCATGGAGTTCTACGAGATGATAGTAATTAAGCAAATAAATATGTACTCTTTCAGTGGCTATAAGTGCCATAAAGAAGAATATGGAATGAGGGTTAAGAAAGTGATGGAGATTTGAGCAGAGACCTGAAAGAAGCACAGGAACAGGCCATGAAGACACCGGAAGGGAAAGGTGTTCTAGACAGGACAACTGCAAATGCAAAGACCCAGATGTAGGTGCATGCTCAACTTGTCCAACGAAGTAAGGAGGTCGTGTGACCAGAGTGAGGTGGAGGGTAAGGATGAAGTCAAAGAGATAGGTGGAGGAGGGTAAGGGATGCAGATCACATGGGCTTTTCAGACCACGGTAAAACTTTGGTATTCACTCTAAATGAGATGTACAGTCACTGAAAGGTTTGAGCAAATGAATATGTGAGCTTTTCACATATTCATGAATATTAAAATCCTACATTATGTATGTGTATACCCATATACACACATACATATGCTTGTAGAAGTGTATATGTTATATATATGCATCATATATATTTGTGAAAGCTACATATATTTATATAATATGACAGGTTCTGGAAAGATCACTGTGGCAAGTTTAGGACAGACTACTGGGAGCAAATGTAGAAGGAGGAAGAGAAAGTTTAGAAGCTTTTGCAACATTCCAGGAGGCTGAGATGGGAGTTGTGGAGATGTGAGTGAGGCATGTTTGGACTCTTATTTTAGAAGAAGAGCCAATCAGATGTGCTACTGAATTGGAAGCAGGATATGAGAGAACAAGAGGAATGAAGGTGGCAGTGAGAATTAAGAGACAGTGATAAGTTTAAGAAAGAAATAGAAGCAAGGGCAGGGATTACTGGGATTGAGTAGAAGCTGCATGATAAACTGATTAGAAGGACCTAGGTTTGAACCCTAGAATCCTAACTTGCTGTGGACTACAGGCATGTCATTCAACCTCAGTGAACCTCAACTGCTTCATATACATGCAAATAACACCTATATTTTCCTGGCTTGTAGTGAAGATCAAAGATTATATGCAAAGTATGGACCACTGTGTTTTTCTCACAATTGGAGCTTAACTAGATAATGGCTATTGCTTGTGGCTTAAGGAAAAAGAGGTTCACTGTGAGGCTCAGAAATTGTGGTTGGCATTATTTGGAGATGGTGGAGCCTTCAGAGAGATGGCGAGTATAAAGGATCATGTTGAAAGATTCAAAAAGCTCGGGAGATGGTGATTTCAGTTTGGAGAATAGGAGAGATCTCCTATAGGTGGCTCAAAATATCTGCCTAGAGTTCAAAAGAGAGATCTGGGCAGGAGGAAGAAAGATTTCAAAGTCATCACTATATGAATAGTGGCTAAAAATGGAATGACTGGGCCCAGGGGTTAAAGCCATGTTGATGAGTGAAGTGGCATTTGAGGAAAATTGTAAAGAACTTTAGACACACACACACACACACACACACACACACACACACAAATTGTATACCAACAAATTAGATAACTTACATGAAATAAGTTCCTAGAAACACACGAATTATCAAAACTGACTCAAGGAGAAACAGAAAAGCTCAACAGACCTGCAACAAATAATGGATTGAATCAAATAAAAAACATCCCAACAAAGAAAAAAACCAGGATCAGATGACTTCATTGATAAATTCTACCAAACATTTAAAGAAAAATTAGCACCAATACTTCCCTAACTCTTCCACAAAAGACAGAAGAAGAGGAGAGAACATTTCCTAACTCATTCTGAGAGGCTAACATGACTCTGATACCAAAGTCATCAGACAATGATATAACAAAAAAAGAAAGTTATGTATCAATACATCTTATAAATCTAATTGCAAAAAGGTTCAAAGACTAATTGAATCCAAGAGAATATTAAAAGAATTCTAAAGTATGTCCACTGGGGCTTTAATCCTAGGATTGCAATAGTGGTTCAAATAAGAAAATCATAATCAATATTTTTTATTATGGTTTTGTGGGGTACAGTTAAGGGTTAGGTGTATAATTACGTTTCATTCAGGCACCCTGTTGATAAGAGGTGTTTCCCCATCCCCAGACAGATATTTGCTACTGTTAATCCCATCTCCCTCCCCCCCATAGTTTCCCAGTACCGTCAGTCATTTTCTTATAGTATTACATTGGATGTTCAAGGTCCATTATATGAGTGAGAACATGTGATACTCGGATCTTTGTTTCTGTGAGAGGTCACTCAGTATTATAGACTCTAGTTCCATCCAGGTTGCTGCGAAATTCATGATTTTGGTTCTTTTTTATGGCTGCGTAGTATTCCATCATGTCAAATAAGAAAATCAAAGTAATACATCATACTAATGGAACAAAGAAAAGAAAAAAAAATGACTATCTCAACTGATGAAGAAAAGACACCTGACAAAATCTAATATCTGATCTTGTTAAAAAAAAAAACCTCAGAAAACCAGGAGAGAAAGGAAATTCCTCAACATATTAAAGGGTTTATGAAAAACCCACGGTTAACACCATGTTCAATGATGAAAGACTGAAAAAGAATGCAAGATAATGGATCCCAAACTCATACCATATATGAAAAATAAATCAAAATGAATCAAAGACCCACACATAAGAGCTAAAACTATAATACTCTTACAAGAAGGAAAAAAAAAAACCAGAAGGGCAAATCTTCATGTCCAAGATTTAGCAACGTATTCTTACATATAACACCAAAAGCATGGTCAAATTTTAAAAATAGTAAAGGGGAATTCCTTAACATTAAAACCTGTTGTGACTCAAATGGTATTACCAGGAAAGTGAAAAGAAAAACTACAAAACTGGGAGAAAATATTTGCATGTCATATATCTAGTAAGGATCTAGTATCCAAAATTTACATAGAACTCTCACAACTTAACAACAAAAAGACAACATAATTTCAACATCATTAGTCCCTGGACGAATATAAATTAAAACCACAATGAGACACTAAGATGAATAATTTAAAAAACGAGAATGTTAGTAAGGATATGGAGAAATCGGAATCCTCATGCAGTGCTGGTAGAAATATAAAATGACAAATCGCCTATGGAAAACAGTGTGCTGGTTCCTCAAAAAGTTAAATATAGTCACCATATGCTTCAGCAATTTCATTCCTAGGTATCACCCTGGGGCAGGGTAACAGGGTAGAGAACACACACAATGGAGATTGAATGTAATAACAAACAGTAAGGATCTTAGCTATGTGTTACCGGTAGAAAAAGAAACTGAGAGGAAGTAGTAGATTTGAGAGCTCTTCTACCCAAAGGAAAATAAATCATAACATCAAAAAGACACCTGCACTCATATGTTTATAGCAGCACTATTCACAATAGCAAAGTCATGGAATCAACCTGAGTGCCCAACAACAGATGACTGGATAAAGTAAATGTGGTGTATGTATACATTATGGAATACTACACAGCATTACAAAAGAATGAAATATGTGTTTTGAAGAAACAGATGGAGCTGGAAGCCATTATCCTATGTCAAATAACAAAAACAGGAAATCAAATACTGCATAATATCACTTATAAGTGAGACCCAAACAATGGGTACACATGGACATCCAGAGGGAAATAACAGATACTGACTCCAAAATGGGAGAGGATAGGAGGGAAGTGAGGGCTGAAAATGTACCTATTGGGTACAATGTTCACAATCTGGGTAACAGTACACTAGAAGCCCAAATTTCACGATTATACAATATACCCATGTAACAGATCTGCAACATATACCCACTGGATCTATAAAAATAAGATTAAAAATTAAAAGAAGAAAGAGATTAGAGTAGGGTAAGAAAGGGTAATGTCTATCCACAATGAGTAGGTTAAGAGGACAAGATTTTGAAACAAAGAGACAGTTATCTACTGAGTAGGATACATTTCAGGAAATTTTGAAAGCACTTAGCAATATTGGTCTCTACTCAACAGATCTGGATGGTTTGCAGATGAAGGCTGCAGAGTTTTGAATGCATTACAGAAGCAAATAGGATAGAAGCAGATAGGAAAAAAGTCATGGATATAACAGAGTTTTAAGAACGTGACATTATGGTTCAATTTACCTAAGGAAATGTTAACAAAAGCCCACAAATAAAAGATGGATTGAGTGTAATGGTAGAAAGATGCCCATACGAGATAAAAATTTTTTTGTGTAGCTGTATAATTAAACTATCTATATAAGTTTGCTTTTATAAAAATGCTTCTCCACAAGCAGCAATTAATTAAAACAACTGAAATTACTGAGCAAGGGCTGTAGTTCTGGTTTAGTAAAGAGCTTTCCATGTGTACATTTCTCTCTCTGCAAGTGGTTCTTTCTTTAACTTCTTTATCACTATTGATAAAAGCATTTTTATGAGTAGACCCACAGGGAGTATATTGCCTTAACCTTTCCACTGAAGTTTTATGGAAGGACAGGGAAAACATTTTGTGTTTGTGAGTTTCAGTTCTTGAGTTGCCTTTAACATTTTTGAAAAGAATTCTGTACTGTGCAATTTCACACATTACAATGTTACTGTTTCTTCTTATATTGACTCCCTAACACCTGTGTCAATCCTCTGACTATTGCTAATCTCACACAAAAGAACAGAGACACCACATGGTTGAGAAACCAGTTTTCTTTCCTAAACTGATCAATGATCAAATTAATTTTATTAAAAACAGTATTTTTTCCTTTCATAAATAATGTAAACAGTCATGCATGCCAAATAATTCCATTTCAATTCAAATGTCATAAGTAGAAAATCTAAACACTTAGTAGAAGCATCATTTAACAAAAAGAAATATATGGGGGGAACACCTCCCCCCAAAATGGAATTATTTTTTGGAGGGCAGGCTTCATGTAGTACAGGCTTCCCCCACTAGGTAAGTGTTCTATGAACCCATTGACATCAGTATACCAGCTAGTGTTGTGAGAGGCTGCATTAAGCTTCAGTGAATTTCTTTTTGGAGATAATTACGTGTTTGTCCATTTCATGATGGGTAATTTACACAAACAACCTGCCCATACCCCACTGAGTGTTCAGCGGTTTTTGACCAAAATTAGCATGACCCCTGTGCCCTACCCTCCTTTTCACCTAATCTCATCCTGAGTGACTATTTTTTTTTTTGTCTCCTTGGATGAAAAAAGTCCTCAAAGGGAAACATTTGGGCAATGTGGAAGAGTGAAAAAAAAACAACAGAAGCACTAAAAGGCATCAAAATGAATGAGTTCAAAAACTGTTTTGAACAGTGGGAAAAGATTATAAGCATATTATATCAAATGGAGAGTACTTTGAAGACGACTGAAGTGTAAACATGTAAGAATAAATACACCATTTCCTATAAATAAATTCCTGGGTTTTTGGGGTCCCCTCATATGTGTATTTTGGAAACTCACTGTTTGGCTTTAACAAAGTAAATAATACTTATGACCAGTCAAATCTGTGGTTTAGCTGTTATTAACCTGTCAAAGACTTGGGCAGGCACATGAAAGATGCTTCAAATCATCATGCATTTACACCTTGGAGGGACGACTGAATAGCATTAAAACAGGGTACAATCATGTCTTATGGAAAATCCGATTTTATGTGCTGCCAGAAAACCAAGATGAAAAAAATAACTACAATGTGGTTATGTGGATTATGCAATCATGCAATCAGTTATAAACAGCACAAGACATTGACAGGCACAAACTGGCACTAAAATACACACACACACACACACACACACATACCTCCTGGTTTTTAAGGACACCACACAAGACATTAACAGGCACAAACCGGCACTAAAATACACACACACACACACACACACACACACACACACACACACACACACACACACCTCCTGGTTTTTAAGGACACCGGCACTAAAATACACACACACACACACACACACACACACACACCTCCTGGTTTTTAAGGACACTGGCACTAAAATACACACACACACACACACACACACACACACACACACACACACACACACCCCTCCTGGTTTTTAAGGACACCGCCACTAAAATACACACACTCACACACACCCCTCCTGGTTTTTAAGGACACCATGCAAAGAAAAGAGAATCCAAAACTTACGTCACACTGAAAGGGCTTTTCTCCGGTGTGTGTCCTCTTGTGCTCATCCAGGCCCCGCTTCTGGCTGAAGGCCTTGCTGCACTCTGAGCACTTGTACGGCTTCTCCTGCAGTCCACAAAAAGGCAACACCAAAAAAGCCAGTGAGTGAGTGAATGCAGAGCCCTCCTGATTAAGGTGTGCCTTGAGGGGATGAAGGGAATTTTATCTAGGTCTGCAGGATGCAGCAGCAAACTTACAGGGGTGCTGTGAACTATTTCAAATTTTCAGGGGAAACAGCAATAATCAACATCTGTGGACACTGAAAACTAATCAAGGCAGTACACAGTTTCAACACTGGATTGTGCTACCTTTCTTTCATTGATTTCCTCTCTTTGCAAAGCTGTACTTTGGGTGGTTGCTGTGATCTAACTACTTAAACCAAACTCTTAGGTCATTTCTTTTGGCCTAGGGTTACCATAAAAATCTACTGAGATACTAAGGGCATCATGAACCAAGAAAGTTTGAACATCCCTGATGTACATGTTACAAATTGTTTAGTATTTCAGAGGATTACTAGAAATGAAAACTTCAGACTAAATTTTCTACAGATTTGGGGTAAGTTTAAAAACTGGAGCACAACTGCGGCTTATGTATACTCATTTATATTACCCAATTGTTTTTCCTGAAGCATGTTCTTTTAAAAAAACTATATTACTTTTTTTAAATGAGTTCTTTTTTGAAATTACAAAAACAATTTTTAAAACTCTTAAGGAAAAGAAGTATCTCAAAAGGAAAAGAAAAAATGTCCAAATTCCTTAGCCATCTTTTACACTGGGAACTTAGTCATATCACCATCTTTTTATCCTACGTTGAATTTGTTAAACAAATTATCTAACACTGTTCCATTTAAATGACTGGTAAGTTACTACTCAGCACATCAAAAAAGGTTTTGTTTAGATGTAAGTAAATTTACAATGAGATTTTTTTCAAATATACCTTCAAAAATAATGTTATAAACATTTTTTGGAATGGGATATTGTATGCCCATGTTTCCTGTTAGCAAGTTACATTTATATTTTCTCCTTAGTACCAGAAAAATTATAATTATTTTACAGACCTACAAAACAGTATGTAAAATAACCAGACAGACATACATGTGTCCCGCAGACAGCTTAAGAAATCAAACCTTCTCCGTGAGGGTGCAGTTCTCAACACATGCCCATCCAACTTTCCACAACTCCCATCCCTGGGATGATGGTTCCCCAGATATGTTGCTTATCATTCCCTTACCTTTCTCTACATTTTTACTACATATGTATGAATGGAACCCTAAGCAAGATGAAGTCTTATTTTGCCTGTCAAAAGTATGTAAATAGTATCACACTGCATGTCCTTTTTGTGTCTTCTTTTGAGAGTTACTTTATTATTGCTCAACATTATCTTTACGAGCTTCTAGTCCTCACTTTCAGTTTGTGAACATGTGTACTCACTGATTTTTAATTGTGTGCCATATTACATTCAATGGCTATACACCATGATTTATGTCTATGCACTCTCCAGTGATGGGTAGTTAAGTTTTTCCTAACTATTCACTTAATAAAAATGTTGCTCTGAATAATCACATACATATACACTTGCACATGTGAGGACAACTCTCTAAGGCATGTATATCTAGAAGTAGAATTACTCTTCAACTTTTCTATGAATGACCAAATAACTCTACAAAGTTAATAGACTGTTTTATACTACAATATTCAGTGCATTCTTCTAATTCTATCACTTGATTTTTATACATTTTGAGACTCTCAATAGGTATATGAGTGTATATAAATTTACAACTATTATATTCTTGAAAAATAGGATCTTTTATCATTTTGAAGTGGCTGTCTCTATCTGTAATAATTCCTTTTTACCTTAAAATTAATGTAATATAGGTATAAAACTTTTTAAAATTAATATTTGCCTGGTATATCCATCTTTTTGCTGGGCTCCGGCGATACTTCCGGCTCAGCCTTCCAAGTAGCTGAAACTACAGGCGCACGCTACCACACCTGGCTAATTGTTTTTGATTTATTGTAGAGATGCGGTCTCACCAAGTTGCCCAGGTGGGTCTCGAACCCACGGGCTCAGGCAATCCATTCACTTCAGCCTCCCAAATTGCTGGGATTACAGGCTGAGCCACCGAGCCCGGCATACTGTATATATATTATAGAATGCTAATGTCTTACATGTTAGTGTATAGCAGTATTTTATTTATGTCTTGATTATTAATTCTGGTCTTAATCTGAGGTACTACAACAAAATACCATAGACTGGGTAACTTACATACAACAGAAATTTCTCACAGTTCTGGGGGCTGAAATTCTGACACCAGGGTGCTAGCAAAGTGAGGATTCTTTTCTGGGTTGCAGACTGCCTATTCTCATATGGTAGAAGAACAGAACTCCGGTTTCTTCAGCATCTTTTAAGGGCACAAACTTGAATCATGAAAGTTCCACCCTCATGGCCTTATCACCTCCCAAAGGCCCTACCTACCCCTTATTGCCTTCACTCACATTGGTGGTTAGGCATTCAACATATATAAATTTGGGAAGAACATAAACATGCAGTCCATTGTAATGACCAATATGGAGTCATTATTATTTTACATAACCAGTGAGGTGTAGCTTTACACATGTTTAACCATTTCTTTGCTTTTTATGCTTTTTTCATGTATCTAATTTTCCAAGAATCTGTTGGTGATAAATAATTTTTATTTGATTGAAAATGACTTTTTTTTCTCATGTGCTTTTGAACAAAAGTCTACAAATCCAATTAGATGTAGAATAGACTCACTTTATTCTCTGTGTCTTTTAACCTGTCTTTACCACTTCCATCTCTTTGTGTGGCACTCTATTTAATTTCCTTAAAATCAGATGATCAACGATCTTTACAGCTATGAATAACTTGCTGTTTAACAGGATCATCTGAGCATTTAATATCTGTGATGACATTTTTTAATTTTTAAAAGCTTTATTTGCTTTTTTCCAATTCCATTTAATTTTTAGATACAATCTTATTTTTTACTCATGTTGTTCATGCCTATTTTAAGAATATTCTAGGCATTTATAAAGGGGATGTCAAAAATGTATATACATTTTAAGAGCTGTTATCTATGCATTACTTTTAGTTTGCCATAATCAGAAGTGTCTGGACAAAACAGACACTGATGGTAACCACTTTGTTACCACGTGTAACTGCAGAAGTTAAACGTGACTTGTATTCATCTTTTGTTATCAGTAAATATGAGTATCACAATTTTAATTTTCCTTTCTTAAAAGGTGTATGCTTTTTTTGGCACCTTCTATATAATTTTCTTTATCTGATAAACCATTATCTTTAGTTTCCTGGAAGTCTAGTTCTGCTTTTTGAAGATTCTTCTGTCTCCTGCTCATGGCTCTTATTTCCTTATGTATTTCTGTAGTTTGACATCACGAGCTCATGTTTGGTGGTCTTTATCTGTTAAAATCCAGTGACCTTTAGGTCGAGGGTAAGTCTCTCCAGACAGCATTTATATTTGCTTCTGCCAGGCACTCTAGGATGCTGTCAATCAAAGAGCATTTTAAGTTTATTTCTTGCCTTAGGGTTTTCTGGTGGGGCAGTAATCTTAAGTTTGAACTTCAAACACACAAGAGGGAAGAATTGTGGTTACACACTCTAAGGAGAACGCTTTCCCTAGCCAGCAATCACTGCAAAAGAGTTACATGTCCTGAGCACCAACCTTTGTCAAAGGCAGATTGTTTCTAGTTCCAATTTCATTTTGGGGATAGCCTTCCTAGGGTCCCAGCATTATGGTGGGACAGGACTCCATCTTGTCCTATAATCTGAACACAAAACTTGTCTCCTTTACCTTGACATCATTAACACCCACAAATCTCAAGTCTTGAGATGACCAACATCGGCAAATACCCTGCAAATGTTGCATCCTCAACTTGAGCTTATCACTCTGGCTTTTAGTTGTTTTTGTTTGTCAAATCCTGAGGGATAACTACACTTCCTTTTTCACAAGTTCAGATGTTTGTTGTTCCCTTTATTTTATTAAGCACTAATAGGTGCTCTCTATAGGGCCTTTTGTTCCAGGATATGGAGTGTCTATCATGTTGGCAGAAATGAAAGTAATTATATGCATAATTTCAAAGATGTAAAAGATATATTTTAAATGAATGTTTACAGTCAACAGGAAAAAAGTGTTAAATTTTCTTTGCAGTCCAACACACATAATGTGCTTTACCCTTTAGTTTGAATAAACACAACCTCTTTTCACATATTGCATTACCTTTGGCAACTATTGTTTCTTCAAATTTTCCTTCATTTTTCTCATAACTTGAAAAGGAAAAAGTAGTTTTACGTATTTAGATCAGAAATTGCTTATTAAAGATTTTATTAGATCCAAATGTCTTAAACTCATGTTTTAAAAACATATATAAATATACTATTATAAAGTATATGAGAAGAAAAAAGAAAGCTCTTCTCCCTACATTTTATTTGTAAGACTAGAACACATGAAGAAGTGAGAGGTATACTACTGTGGCAGCTGCCAGCAACAGGTGAGGTTCTGGTAGATAACTAAGAGGGAACCAACTATTGAAATGTCATCCTAAGACAGCGAGGGGGAATAGAAGGCAATGAAAACCAGTATCTGAGCACAACTGATTAAGAACAACCCTCTTGCTACTTCCAGACTTCCCCTTAGGAGACATTGTCCCTACAAATTCTTAAGAGAGCAGTTTCCTGTTGGTATACAGAGATATGGGTAAGAGATAAGGGCTTTGTAATTAAGAGGTTTAAAAATCCAGATATGTACTAAACATTGGCTTAGCTGAATCAATAATGTCTTCTACACTTAGACACATACACATATTCACCCACACACATACTGATATTTTTCAAATATTTATAGATGGCATTGCTAATTAATTCAATATTGTCATTTACAAATGTCATTGAAGTTACATTGCCTTTACTTATTTATTTTCTTTTTCAAAAGACACTACAAGTACAACCACCATCATGTGTTTATATATGCATGCTGGTGAAAAAGTAGGGGATGAAATTTACAAATGTTGAAAAGCTTTCTCCAATTCAAAAAGCTTGAGAATAAGTTTCAAAGAGGAACCCATTTGACTAAGTAGTTTTCAGTCTGTCGGGACTCCCCGCTTCTCCACCAAGAACTGTATGAAGTGAGGGAGACCTTGGAGTTTTGCCCTAAGAGAAGCACACAAAAAACCCCACAATCACATTTTTATGTCCCTCTAGCAAGAAAAGCTGAGTCTTTAGGCCATAACTAAGTAAAGTATGAGTTGGCTGTGTTTGCCCTTTAAATGTCTGTTCCTCTTCTTCAGTCCTAGATCTTATACAGAGTCTACACAATTCCTGAAGATATCACAAGAAACACAATTTCTGACAGATATAAATCAGACTGCCGACAGTGCTTCTTGGAAGGACCTCTCATGCCCATCCTTGAAAGGAGCTCCAACACAGCAAGTATTAAGGAATCCTTGCTCTAGAGAACAGCTCTTATGTCACAGGACCAAGAGGTCATGGGGCTCTCACCTTAAAAGTTAAGAGAACCAAATAAACTGATATAGGAGAAAATAAATGCATTTTATTTTCAGACGGGAAACCCTCAGCCACCTCCCCACCTTACTAATTTCTTTTCATTGTCCCTAATAAGCCATGTCAAAGAAATGCCAACCCTTCATGGTCACACAGCTGGACAGAAAGAAAGGCATGGAGAGCAGGCTAAGCTGTACAGGGTATCTGATTAAGGACACATCCGCTTCTGTTCCGACTCTTCTCTGAAATTTCTGTTCCGACCCTGTTCTCTAGAGTATTTCTGAGTGGAACATGTAGTACAAATTACACACTTTGACTCATTAGCTAGATTTAAGTAGAGACAAAATGATGAGGTTTTTGATTAATTCTGTTTCTGAGTGATTACACAGTTTAACTGGCAAATAGCTTGTCCTCTGCCATCATAACTTAGGAACTATTACTAAATGGAGCAATCTACTTGTCAGTTAGTGTATAATCCAGCAGAGGCAGAATTAATCAGGAGTGCAATCAGTCCAGCTCTAATCAAACAACATTGGGCAGAATTCATTCAGAAGGCAGGATTTAGAGAGCTCTATGCCCTGCACCTTGTGATATTTTTGTGTTGTTAATGTCTACCTGTGCAAAAGAACAGTAACTTCAAATGTTACATTTTTGCCAAACAAACAAAATAACATCATTTGAGAGGTTCTGTAGAAACAAAATTACATTTTAGATAAATCTCAGAGGAATCTGAATGTAGGCTCTTTTGACATAGAAATTGATTAGAAGCTTTCTCTTAGTTCAGCTAAGGACTCCTTACCAGAAGGTAAAGAAGCATGCACCACAACACAGCCTACCAAAGACAAGGATGGCTCATCCTTGGATTCTAGGATAGATGCATCCAAGGATGGATCATGGATAGATTATCCACATGCAATAGGCACATAGTTCAAAAATGTTTTTGTGGCTGTTGCCTATGGTTTACGATAGACAGCAAATATAAACAAAAAATATTAAAAACAAGCTCTTAGCCAGGCTCGGTGGCTCAGCCTGTAATCCCGCGCCTTTGGGAGGCTGAGGTGAGTGGATTGCCGAGGTGAGTGGATTGCCTGAGCCCACGGGTTCGAGACCCGCCTGGGCAGCAAGACCTCATCTCTACAATAAATCAAAAATCAGCCGGGCGTGGTAGCGCATGCCTGTAATTCCGGCTACTGGGAAGGCTGAGGCGGAAGGATCACCGGAGCCCAGCAGGTCGAGGCTGCGGTGGCCGGGAGCAGCCACTGCACTCCAGTCTGGGCGACAGAGTGAGACTCCAACTCAAAAAATGAATAAATAAATAAATAAAATAAAAACGAGCTCTTCCTCTTATAGTCAGAAGCCCAGTAAAGGTGTCAGAAAATCCTACAATGATACTTAACATATGTTCTTTCATGACAGTGGTAGGCAGACCCCAGATACATTAAGAAAGAAAAATTAGTAAGCAATTAAAAGAAGAAAAAAAACTGGTGAGTATGGTGAGGACTGTCAGAGTCTGTGGTCTTTTGAATATAGTATATAAACACAGGTTTGCTTTTCAACTTGTGAGGGAAACACTAGCTCCTCTGTTGTTGTGTCTTATGTGGATACACTCGACAGACACGCCTTTTCACTATTTGTCTTGCTCAAAGCTGTAACAAAGCCACAGTGTTCACACTGAATGAAATAACTTCCATGTGAGCAACCTGGATATCAAATCCAATTTAGAGAGGAAACTCAGCAAGGGGAATCAGATGGGGAAGTGAGTCTTTGTCTGTCTCTCTCTCTCACTCACAAACACACATACACACACACGAAGACATGTTAGGATATAAAAGTTATCTTTTGTTTCTAATTAATTTAGTTTAATTATTTTCCCTAGATTAAATTAATTTATGGTTACTAACCCTATTAGAGTTCAGAAAAATGATGTCATTTGCTGAATGATCATTTCCTATTTCTGAACTTAAAGGAAAATATAAAAATTCGTAAAACATAGATTTGGCATGAATTTCCTAAATATGAAATTTTGAAATAAAAATAAAGTTTATAAATTTCTAGTTTCTGTTTTTCTCAGCTGTTACAGCAGTAGTTGATCTCTTATTCAACACACTCTAAACTGTGAAATAGATGAAACTGGTGACTCGTAAACAAAATGGCTGCACTGTATCTTAAAGGTTCTGGGGCAAATTTTTTAAACCCAAACCTCCTCATCTGCAAAATGTCTTCCTAATTTCCAATGTGGAATATGGAACCCTAAGTGTAAGGAAGATAACATAGTCAGTCTCAATCTTTCCAGGCCGTTTCCTGGCAAAATTCATTTGTCAAACTTATTTGGACAAGGCACAGAGCAACTTAAAGTCTCCACTTTGGTCTAGAGAGGGGTTTCTCAGCCTCAGTAGTATTGGCATTAAAGGCCAGATAATTCTTGCTGTAGGACTGTCCTATGCCCCCACTAGATGTCAGTAGTACACACCTCCCCACTCCAACCCCCCAATTTGTGACAACCCAAAAATATCTCCAGACATTGCCAAATGTCCCCTGGGGACAAACTCTCAGAAGCCCTGGTTAGACAATGTTTCCCAAACTATCTATAGTGAAAGATCTCTTTTCCCAAGCTGTTGCAGAGTGATACTCTTGTAAAATATAATAGAAACAAATTACTAGGAAAAGTATCATGCACTTGAATGCTGCAGCAATGCCAAAATGCTGTGAGAGTTCTAACCATTTCCTCACAATTTCTTTCCTTATCACAGACAAGAACAAAGAGTTTGAAGGCTGCCACTGATCTGTGAGCCACACTTTGAGTAACACTGGTATAGAATGAAAATGACTTAGATCACAGGATGCCCATCATTCAATTTTCTCATCATCTAGGTGAACACATTCCACAGTACACCTCGCTTAAAGGACATCTATTATCCACATTACACCTACACCTTGAATTAACTATCATTTTAATTTCACATATAAAAATTCAAGTTTTATAGCTGGTACACGGGAAGGTTATAAACAGAAAAAGAATTAATGCATGTTGAGCCTGACTGAAGACACATAAGGATTCGTTATCCTATTGTCTCTGCTTCTGTAGGTTTGAAAATGTCCTTATAAACTGCTACCATTCTTAAAAACTGTTTTCATATTATTTTAAAACTTAAAACATTACCATTCTCCTTCCACTTCAGAGGTCTTGTCTCTATCTAGGGGAATCGTTTTTGATACCAGGAAGATGAACTGTGTAAACATTAAGCTCTCTCAGAAGCTAGAAACTGTCTGGCACGCATGCTCATAGGAAACCCAGTGACTGCCTTGCTGTCAGCCACGAAATGCAGCCCAATATACAGTAGATTCCCAAGACCCAGTTCCCAGCACCCAGATCCAGGCCCCCAGCCCAGCATGCCCAGGCTGCTCACATATGTGGGGCAAGGGGTTTCTTGCACTCTTCTCTGACAGGTTATATGTACATGTGGGTCAATGTCTGTACCTCACACGGCACTGCCCACAATAGATCCTCCAAGAATAAAAGAGAAGTCACAGCAGCGACACACGGTGACCCTGACTACAGACCAGAAGTCAGCTTTAATGTGTGACTCCTGCTGGAATTTTCAGATTCCTCCCACTTTCCTAGGAGCCAGGTAATATTCATCATCTTCCCTTAGTAAGATAGGCTTTGTGACAAAAATATGGCTACCCACTTCGATATATGTCCAATTTGCAACAGAAGCACAGGTGAAATTTAGAGGAGGGTTTGCAAGTGTGGCCCCTGGGGTTTCTGTAACAACTGCTAAGGGGACAATCTACAGCCCTCAGTACAGCATGCTGTATATCTAACAGTTCTCCTAATGGCCCCATTTCTGAAAGTGCATGTGCCACCAGCTGCACACAATCAAAATTGCATCGAGTCTCCCTCTAACAAGCAGCCTTGTCTAGAAAACTTCTTTTACAGATGTTTATAGCTTTTGCAGCTTTT
Organism: Cephalopachus bancanus; assembly: GCA_027257055.1. Lineage (NCBI taxonomy): Eukaryota > Metazoa > Chordata > Mammalia > Primates > Tarsiidae > Cephalopachus > Cephalopachus bancanus. Next base: position 194,358 of record JAPVLO010000235.1, read on the forward strand.
TTATTCACCGTCTTATTTTTATAGCCAGTGTGATCTTTCAACATATGACAAAACACACCCATGGTCTAGTAAACAATGCACCTAAAAATTATAACTCTTAGGAAGTCCATAGAAAGCTAGGAGAATATTTAAAGCAGGTTTCTACATGGCACATCCATAATTGGTTTTGCATTGTAGCTAATGGAAAACATACTTCCTATAAACTAGGAAAATGAATTGCACAATCCACATATAGAAAACTAAAAATAAGCTCAGTAAATAGGATATAATTTTTATATTAAAGTGTTGCATACAGTCTTTAAATAGAAACCTGGCCCCTTTTTAATTAATCCACAGAAGAGTGCCTGTAAGTGAAATGGCTGGACAGTCAGAAGGCCATGCCACTTACACAGAAGTAAGAGAAGAGATTGTCTGGCATAAAGCAAGCAAAACATCATCCAAACCATCTCAAAAACCTTGTTTTCCAGGGGCTGCAGGAGTGACTCTGATCAGTCTATTTGGATATATAGTGAGACAGAACTGACCAAACTAAACTTTTCCTTCACACTCTCCTAATTTCTAGTCTGGTGGATTGCAATCCTGCCTGCACATTCAAATCACCCAAAAATCTTTTTTTTTTGAGTTGGAGTCTCACTCTGTCACCCAGACTGAAGTGCTGTGGCTACTCCCGGCCACCGCAGCCTCGCCTGCTGGGCTCTGGCGATCCTTCCGCGTCAGCCTTCCAAGTAGCTGGAACTACAAGCGCGTGCTACCACGCCTGGCTAATTTTTTTGATTTATTGTAGAGATGAGGTCTCGCCAAGTTGCCCAGGCGGGTCTCGAACCTGTGGGTTCAGGCAATCCACTCACCTCAGCCTACCAAAGGCACGGGATCACAGGCTGAGCCACCGAGCCCGGTTCAAAAATCTTTTAAAAAATATTGTTGCCTAGGGCCCACCCCCAGACAGCTGATTTAACTAGTTTGAGCAAGCCCAGGCACTGGGTTATTAAAAGCTCCCAAAGTGGTTCCAATGTTCAACCAGAAGTGAGAACTCTGACCTGGTCCACTGTTCTCTAAGGTAAACATGATAATAATAATAATTACAACAACAGCAGTAATAATAACTTCTACTTTTCCTACTACTACTATTATTAATACTTATACTCTACGACCACTGCACTGCTGCATATATTTACCAACTGCCTACTTCATGTTGGCTGGCAATTGCTAGGAATTTTTAGACTATTTTTTCCATTTAATTGTTAAGCAATGCTGCAAATTTGCTACGGTTATTCTCACTTTACAGCTGAAGAATATGATCAAGGTTACAATCAGGTAGAGAGGGCAGAACTCAAAATAAGTCACTCTTAATCCCAGGCTGGTGTCTGAGTGACTCTGCTGGCTTTCTACCTAAGCCCCTTCCCTCTTCCTCTCCCTTCTGGCAGACCTGATTCTGCTTGGGTGCTCATTTACCTGGTAAAGCACCTTGGAAGAGGACACTCCACAGATCAGCCAAAGCCTTGGTTAAGCTAAGTCTTGGCCCCCAAACTTGCCTGAACATTAGAATCACCTGAAGAGCTTAAAAAATGCTGATGCCTGTGGCCCACCCTCAGAGACTGTGATTTCATGGTCTGGGGTGTGGCCTGGGCTTTGGCATTTTTAAGAGATCCCTTTGTGATACTAATTATGCAGGCATGTTTGGGAACCAATGGGCTAAGCCAGTGACAGCAATTTCTTTTCCCTTGCACCAATGGGTGTATATGAGAGCATGTGACATGACTATGGCTACTGAGAAGAGAGGGTAAGTCTGAGAAGAGGGTAAGAGAGGGTAAGCAGGGAAGACATCTGCTGATGCAGACCCTGCAAGAAAGGCCTGGCTAGGCTGTGCAGCTGTGAAGTGAGAGTTGAAGGAGCTGGCTGAGTATGGCAGAAGAACCTGGGTCACTGATGACCCTGTAGCTATTAATCAACCACAGGATGGTCCTGCCTCTGAAATTCTTGTTATTGTGACTTGATAAAGATCCTTAACTTGTAGGGAACTTCCTGGTTAGTTAGGGGTGAAATCATCCCACTGTCCACATCCTCTCACTTACCACCATATTTTAATGGCCCTATTCTAGTGACACAGAATACTTCTAGCTCAGATTGAAGAACAGCATGATGACAATGAACAAAAAAATTGAAAGCCAATGGCTAGCTATTAAAACCAATAATGTACAACACAATCTAAGAGCCCCAGCTCAAAAAATGGGAGCAAATGTTCCTTTGGACAGCAACATTTTTCTTACACACACAAACAGTTATAAAGGGAGCTGAAAAGCTGGGCTCGGTGGCTCAGCCTGTAATCCCGTGCCTTTGGGAGGCTGAGGTGAGTGGATTGCCTGAGCCCGCGGGTTCGAGACCCGCCTGGGCAGCGAGACCTCATCTCTACAATAAATAAAAAATTAGCTGGGCGTGGTAGTGCAAGCCTATAGTTCCAGCTACTTGGAAGGCTGAGGCGGAAGGATCGCCAGAGCCCAGCAGGTCGAGGCTGCGGTGGCCAGGAGCAGCCACTGCACTCCAGTCTGGGTGACAGAGTGAGACTCCAACTCACAATAAATAAATAAATAAATAAATAAATAAATAAATAAAATAAAATAAAGGGAGCTGAAAATACATTTGCTGATAAGAATTCTGAGAACAACATAGACTTGTACATTGTAAAAAATGTCCTTTGTAATCCTTGATAGAAAAAGAATGCTGGTTAAGTAAAAGACCATTATTATTTAAATTATCTAATGAAAAATTACTTATTTCCTTGCATAATGACTAATTATTTAGATTTTGTACAAAAATCTTACAAAAGAAGACATCATATAAACAGGAAAATTTTATTATAAGAAACAAGCGATGCTTGCATCTTAAAATTATGAATTAAACTTTGAGATGCAAATACAAATATTAAAAATAGGAAATGTAAAGGAAAGAAAAAATATAAGGGAAGTAAACATGGTAAAAAATATACAGGGTAAGTGTAAAACATTACACACACACACACACACACACACACACACACACACATATTCCAGGGCAATGGAAATCTACTATGAAAATAATAAACCGTCTGAGTTGTGAAGCACAGGTTGCTGATTAACTGCCTTGTTCTCTTGCCATGTCTTCACTGACTTTATATTTTTTATCATAAAAATTTGCTAGTGAAAATAAAGTAAGTCTTACAAATACAAGATAGCCTAATTTATTTAATTATTTATTTTTGCATGTTGCAGGAGTGTTCCTTTACCAATGGGACATTCCTGACAAATTTACAGCCTCAAACATAATCATCCACCACCAAAAGCAGATTTAGGAAGAAACATATAAACTACGTCCTCTAAGAAAGGCTTTTCCTAAATTTGAATCAATACTTTAAACTTATACACCAATTAATTGAAATGTTCCAAAATTTATTTCCAAAGAATCTGACAGCAATCAAGACAATTCCCATGATTAGATGACATAACCGAGAGTAAACTCATCAGCAAAAGTCTCCACTGAGTACTGAGCAAGACATTGTGTTAAAAACTGTAGGAAACACAAAAAGGCTTAAGATGTGATATGGTCCTTATCCTCAAGAAGAGTCCAACAGATTAAAAAAAAAAGTATCAGGGCGGATGGAGTAGATGGAGTCAAGATGTATTTGTCCGTGTCCTTACACAGTTTGAAATGTGATATGCAGCAAATATGAAATATCCCTGCCGATTTAGGGGACATAGTATAGGAGTACAGAGAATGATGTGAAATGAGAATTCAATATAGTCACAGACTCTTATATTTAAGAAGCATATTCAGCCAGTCCACAGAGAATTGAATTAATTCAACTTGCCCAATTCCAAAAATAACAAGCATGCTTTCTGACATATGTGATGGTGGCAAGTGTAATACATCTTTGAATAAAACCATGAAGTTTATTTAGAGGTCTGTAGGAGAAATAAATTATGTAAATGCAAAGCCTTAGAAAAGGGATGCCTAATTCTAAAGAAATAACATACTTATCCTATTTGCACAATTTTGAAAATAATAGGAACATAGCAGAAAAGTGGTATCACATATGCAGTTAATTCACCCGTGACCAACAGAGCATTTGTTTCAGCCAAGTTCATGTCAACAGGTGAAACAAAACCATCAAGGAGCAGGCAGAAGTCAGAAGAAATCATATCATCAACATAAATTTCATTTCTGAGTCATCATGCTGCACAGATGGCAGGGGGCTAGTGTATGAACCTGCCCCTTTCAAGTCTCAAAAATGCTGAAAAAAACAGCCTGTCTGTTTTCACAGGTGAGGATCTCACAGTTATCCCAGTAGAGATCTTGCTAGATCTGAATTTGTTCAAAAGTCCTCAGATGTTTTAATAAAAAATTGAGTCAGTCTAAAAGGCAAAAAAAAAAAAAAAAAAAGAAAATGAAGATGACACATAGGATAACTAAAGAATGGGGACATTTTTATTTTCTAAATTTGAATATCATTAACATTTTAAAATTCCAAAGGTAACTGCAGAACATTTTTTAAATTCTGAAAATTAGCATCCTCATTCTTTATCCTTTTCATCTGATACAGTTTTTTTTTCTATAAGCAAATTTGAACTCAGTCTTCTTTCACAAATGGTTATTTGTGAAAACTTACTTTTTGTAATCTTTGGTGATGCCACACAGACTCCAGCAGACAGGTGTACACTTCAAAACACCATTCCTACCTACAGGATGTTCTGTTTTAAGGAGTGAGATTTTGACAGAAACAGCGACTTATGAACTGTCTGGGTTACCCAGAAATTGTCCACTTATCCTCTCAGAATATATTAGGTGTAAGAAAAGACCAAATTGAGGCAATTTCCTTATTTTAACTGAATTCTAAGACATGACACAGAGAACCTTATGAAATGACAGATCTCAATTTTGAACCACTCCCTTGCACACTGAGATGATCTGGTTTTGTTTCAATTCACTACTTTCGTTCCTTGGTTTAGATATATGAGTCCCTTCATAGGGTATACTGACATGTAAGAAAATAACTGCCAGCACAAGCTCCCTCTCCTTTTTTAATTTCAGGTGCAAATGCTATTCTACTAGTAGCCAGGTATCCTCTATGTCACATCAATATAAGCTGCACGTTTTGGAGAAGATTCAGTTAACATAATGCTGGTTTTGTACATAAAGAAACTAAGCCATAATGAGCCCAAATGCTCAGAGAGGACTCGATGAATACATGTTTCTCTCCTCTCAGATAAAGCACACAACCGATCTCCAAAGGGCCTCTCTCCAGAGTAGGATGAAAGTGCACACACCAACCATCTCAAGACACAGAATGGGAGTAGGAGGGGGCAAAGCAGGCCCTGGAGCATGCATCCCGTGCTGCAGGAAAGGAACGGCCACAGAACTGGCAAGGCTCCTAGCAGGACAGATGTGGAGAGCTCACTCATGTCCTGCCAATGGGGAAACAGAAACAGAATCTAGTATTTAAAAATTTCAAAATTCAGCCATTGAGTCATATGTTACTGGTGATAAACTGTCCCGCATGTTAAAGACTATATTGTAAGTCGAATGCCATTTTTTTTTGGCAATGACATGGTACACTGCTTATACATCTAAAAACACATGTTAATTTTAGTGCCTTCACTCTGTTGCCTCTACAAAGCCAAATATAGAGAGATCCGAAGCAGTCAGACATGCCACATTCCAGCAAAATGTTAATTTTCACTTAGCTGGACATCACAAACCGAGTACACTCATTCACTGAATAGGAATAGCTGAAACAGCAACTTACAGCAGTATCCCAGAAAGATGTATGTATGCATGTATGTGTCTATATATGCTATGTATACATAAAGATACGATTTATAAAATAATGACATGGGTTTGGCTTTAATAGAATTCAGAGTAATGCATGCTGACACCAGACCTAGGAAAGCCTCTAGAATTGCCCCACTTTTGTACTGACCTTTTAGATAGGGATCCAGTCTGCAACTCTTAAGAATACTCAGGAATATTCAAGACTTGGGTCAATTCCAGTGCCATAGGTTGTAGCACCAGTAGCCAGGCAATCAGTGAGGCTCAAAGGTAGCCCTAAAACTTAAGGAGGTTCTCAAATATCTGTCACTTTTTGCTGAAAGTGCCAGTGAAGAACATCAGACTACTGGCAGTTTTCTGCCATGATAATGACTGTTCCTTAGATGAGTGGTTTATGTCACAGCTTGCCCTAGCTCAACCACTGACCCTGGGGCAAAAGGCTTCAGATCTGATTACTAGTCCCCAGAGCCTCTTGCCCATTCCTCCTGCTGCATGATTTCCAGAACACCAAATCCCAAATCAGTAATCTATCCTATTCATCTGTTACAATCCAACATCAAGGCCACAGGCAATCAGCACCACCATAATCACTGTAAATTAGATTTATAAAAGAAAAGAAAAACCTTAAAGACCCTCTGTTTGATATGTCTTTATAGTATAAATAAATAACATTTGGCAATGAAAATGGATTTGGGAAATTTTTCTCAATTCTGGTTCCTATGATTTTCATTTATAATCTTGAATATATAATGACACAGAAAATGAAATTAAATATGCATATATATATATTCTTTTTTCTCTGATTTCACACAAAGGTAATTCCAGACAACCTTTAGTTACATTTAATAGTCGTATCTAAATAGTCAAAAAAATAAAGACCAGTTGATTTCGTCTTTAAGTGAAAGTCTGCTTTCATTTTGCAAATATATAACATCATGGAACATGGTTTACTCATTTGTTTTATACCAATCCTTCCACTTTTCCACCCAGCAAAATTCAGCCCCACTGTACACACTCTGCCTAGTGCTGTATGAGATGCAAGGCATTAGCCTTCTAGTGTTCTTATTTAAATATGCTCTAGAGTAGAACTGAGGTCATAAGAAAGGGTAACACCCATACTACAGAAATTCCTAAGTGGAGAGTTACACTAAATAGAAAAGATACACAAGAAATATGCTTTGATTGCAAAACACCCAAATGGGTAATAAAGAAAGGTAATTTACAATTGAAAACAGAACTGAAGGTAAGATAAAAACGAAAGGCAAAAGATATAATTTTACAAGTAGCATGTTTAAATATTCCCCAGTAGCAGAGAACTCATGCGACAAATGTATGAATCCAGGCTTCTAGAAGGAGAGGGTTCTCTCTCTAATGATTATGGCTGACACAGAGCATAAGGATGCAGTCTCAAGAACGAAGAGAAGAGAGAGAGGTCACCAGAACCTCAGTATTTCTAAGGATACGCAGATTTTTACTTCAGTGTAAGTATGGTATTGGTCAGTCAAATTATTGATATTCACATTCTTATACCCCTAACTGGCTCTTTTAGAGTAAAAATAAAGATGAAAGCATAATGTCTTTTTTATGGAGCAAAAAGAAGTAGCTGAATAAGAGTAACTGAAACAGCAACTTACAGATACTTATAGCAGTATCCCAGAAAGGTGTATGTATACATGTATGTGTCTATATGATATGTACACGTATAGATATGATTTATAAAATAATGACATGGGTTTAGCTTAAATGGAATTCAGAATAATGGACACTGACACCAGTCCTGGGACAGCCTCTAGAATTGCCCCCACGTTTGTGCTGACGTTTTAGACTAGGATCCAGTCTGCCTCTCCCAAGAATACTCAGGAATCCATAACTGTATTTTAAACTGAAGCACAAATGAATGCCCTCTATGCTTAAGCCCCTCTGATTGCTTCATGATTTTAAGAATAAATTTCATTACAATACCCAGAAATACTTAAATCAAAGGATTTTATAAAGACTCCCACAACCTCCTGGAGATTGAGACAGCATGACTCAGAGGTCTGATAAATCTTTCAAAAGCATAATTTACATGGCCTGATCACTGATCTTGATTATCAACTTGCCATGTGACTTAATGCAAGTCATATTGGCCTATGTGTATTTTCCTGGAAAAATATACTGAAACTAGTCATCTTCAAAAAATATGAAAGGTTTTCAAATTGAAAATGTTTTGATTTCTAGTGATGCAAAGAAATGACAGCATGAGGAATTTAGGTAAATGTGGAGAGTAAATCTCTTTACATTGAAATTTCACTTATTATATGAATAACAAAGGATATAAAACATCTCTCCTTAGTGACTTTCAAAATATTAAAAATACTTACTTCCAAGAAAATAGCTTCTGAAGTACCAGTAAAGGGAAAATGCCCGTACAGGTCACAATGGGACCACTGAGGGATTCCCTATGGGGAAAGTCCTTATAGCCATCATCATGGAGGGTTCCCCAGCAAGAAATGTCAGAGCAGAAATTCTGAGAATCCTATGCTAGTGGACCCAAGAAGTACTACAACAGGAATGAGTAGTTATTGAACTGAATGAAAAGCTCACACCAGCTTTTTTTTAGAATTTTATTAAATCATACAATATGGAACATAATACCTTAGAACATCTTTTGATGGTATACATAGTAATAAAGTGCTCATTTTCAATCTTGGTGTTGTCCATGACTAGCCATAGTGGTCTTGACTCCCTGGACTCTGGACAAGCTACGTATCCCCTCTAAAGTCTACTCACATTTGGAACATGGGATATTATCCCTGTATCATGGAAATTTGCTTGTCTTAATGCCTGATACATAATAACAACTTAATAAGGGTATTTTATGTATTATATTAACCTGCTTTCTTCTATTTACGATTGCAATATGCATATGAATGAATGTTATTTAAAACTGAAAAGGTACCCAGTTACAAAAATATAACTGGGTGACTTTAAGAAGAGCAAAAATTATGTATAACCTCAACATAGCATTGTACTTTAAATCCATTAATGGGATCTCCATATAAATTGATAGGTCTTTATTCCAAGATTCTTGTAATACTTTAGTAACCCAAACTCTCTGAATAGAGTGAAAGGCAAATATAAAATATTGCTTCAGAAAAACTATACAGAAAAAAATGTATTACTTCTCTAAAGATAAAGATAATTTTTTTCTTTTAAAAATTAATTGCATATTGCCTATCTTAAAAACAAAGAAAATCTCTCTGTAGATATGGTTCAGGCAGCATATACTTTCTTTTAAATACTGAAGTATATTATTAAAGTCTAAAGATAATATAGTTGTGGTAAAGCAGCAATCACCCTAAATGCTAAATATTTTTTTTCCAAAAAAATCAAAGGTTTACTCCTTCTGAGGCTTTGAATGCTTTGATTACCATCTTTCTAACCCCTAGCCCCCAATGCTAAATATTTAGTTTTATTTTTGCAAAATCTGCAAACTGCTCTACTTATACCCTTTGCTGATATACCAAGTTCATGAAGAAGTTCAGCAGACATCTCATGTACTGTATTATACTGCACTGTATTATTAATACAACTATACTGTATTATTAATACAAATGGAGCTGCCCAAGCCAGAGAGATGTAGTTGTTCTCTGATGACACTTTGCCCAGGTCCATACAAGAATAGGTTCCGATTAAATACAGAAGCCTCTAGAGTTTTCTCTTATAGCAGTCATGAGAAGTATTCTTGATTAGAATACAAATATGTAAGTACCTAACTCAATACCTAATATTTAGTGGTTAACAAATAACTTCTCATTCATTAAAAAATGTGCTCACTAACATCGAATAAAAAATAATCACATGATTTAATGTTTTATACATTTTTAAAAACTGTATTCGTTCCACATTAATAAAGATCTATTTACAAGTTCTCCAATCTGTACAGAAAAGATACACAAGTAATCAAAAGTATAAATTCCTACCATTAAGTAAATTTTATATTATCAGTAACTTACATTTTGAAACCAAATGTATTGCTTTAAGACAAATTTGGTCTCTGGGGTAGCAAAATGCAAAAAAACATGGCAAGTCACTTCACAGTGAAATATTTTTGAAAGAGATAATGATTTTATGACCAAGAATAGCCAGAACAATCCTCAGAAAAAAAAAAAAAAAAAACAACAAAGCAGGAGGTATCACACTCACAGACTTTAAAGTTTACTATAAAGCGACGATAATCAAAACAGCCTGGTATTGGTACAAGAACAAGCATACAGACCAATAGAATAGAATTGAGATTCCAGAAGCAAAACCTCAGCTTCTCAACCAACTCATCTTCGACAAAACATCCACCACCCACCACTGGGGATATGAGAACCTATTCGGTAAATGGTGCTGGGAAAACTGGCTGACCACATGCAGAAGATTCAAACAGGACCCCTATCTATCCCCACACACAAAAATTAACTCTAAATGGACCAGAGACCTAAATGTAAAACCTCAAACCATAAAAACCTTAGAAACCAATTCCTGAGCAACACCCAAAATGCACAGGCCATAAGAGATAAGATAGACAAGTGGGACCTCATTAAACTGACAAGCATCTGCAAAGCCAAAGAAACCATAAAGAAAGCAGGGAGACAGCCCACAGACTGGGAAAAAATATTTGTCAACTCCATGTCTGACAAAGGCCTAACATCAAGGATGTATAAGGAACTCAAATGTGCTGAAAAGAAAAAAACAAACAGCCCCATTACAAAGTGGGCAAAAGATATGAATAGACATTTCTCAAAAGAAGACATACGAGCAGCCAACAGATACATGAAAAAATGCTCAGCCTCACTAGTCATCAAGGAGATGCAAATTAAAACTACACTGAGATACCACCTAACTCCAGTCAGAACGGTCATCATCAATAACTCAAAAAATAACAGATGCTGGAGAGGATGTGGTAAAAAGGAAACACTTCTACACTGTTGGTGGGAGTGTAAACTAGTACAGCCTCTGTGGAAATCAGTGTGGCAATTCCTAAAAGTTCTAAAAATTGACCTTCCATATGACCCCGCAATCCTCCTGCTGGGAATATACCCAGAAGAACTCAAATCACTCTATCAAAAAGATACCTGCACATGTATGTTTATCACTGCATTGTTCACAATAGCAAGATCATGGGACCAACCATGCTGTCCATCAAAAGAGGAGTGGATTAAAAAAATGTGGTACATATACACAATGAAATATTACGCAGACATAAAGAAAAACAAAATCATGAATTTTGCAGCAACCTGGATAGAATTAGAGTTTATAACGTTGAGTGATCTCTCACAGAAACAAAGATCTGAATATCACATGCTCTCACTCATAAGTGGACTTTGAACAACTACCATAATACTATAAGAAAAGGATTGACAGTGATGGGAAACTATGGGGGGGCAGGGAAGGACAGGGAGGTGGGATTAATGGTAGTCATTACCTTCCTGGGGAAGGGTGGAGGCACATCTCATCAACAAGGTTACCTGCACAATCAATGTTTGTACACCTAACCTTTAATTGTACCCCATAATTTTAAAATAAAAAAATATATATATAATAAAAAAGAGATAGTAATTTTATATAAAATACTATTAAAACTCAAAACACTAACAAAACTAAAAATGGTCTGATATACCTGCCCTCTAACTTAAACCATTACTCAGTTTCCCTTTAATTTCATGACCAAATAGATTTGAGGTAAGATAATGTCACAGAGGAGCTGAGAGAGAGAGAGAGAGAGAGAGAGGGAGAGGGAAAGAGAGAGAGAGGAGAGACGGAGGGAGGAAAACAGAGAGACCGATTGAGTGAGTGATTGATTTCTGGTATAACTAGCTATAAAGTCTTTAACATCTTTTGACTTACATTCCTTCATTTTTAAATGAAGGGATTAGATCAACTGGACTCTTAATTGCTTTGCAGTGTGATATTCTATGACCTCAGGCTACACTCAAAATAGGTCATAAATAATGAAGAAATTTTAGAAATGTTGTGCCTTATGCTTAGTTCTCACAATACTAATGGTAGTAACTACAGCATTAACAATTGAGTTATAATTTTACAGGTCTCAAATCTGCAAGGCCATTTTTGTAATGTAAAAAAAAAAGTTATGTAAAAGAAAAATAAAATCAGTTCAGGGGATAGGAGCTGGAGTGAACATCTGTCTCCATTTCATACTTCTTTAATCCGAATAAGCAGGGAACACCTAAGAGTTTTGCTTGTCTTGTTACTCCATTCCCTCACTGGAAGCCAATAAAAGCCTGTGTGACTGAGTTACAGAATCAGTCCTACCTTGCTGTCTCCACACATAAAGATCCGTCTAGCCATACCTGCCTGGCCCCCACCTGAGGCTCCAGTTCTCGCCAACACACACTGTGGGCCCTACCATGCGTGGTCTCTCACCAGGCCGTGGAAGCCCAACTCTACACCCCTGCACACAGCACTCAATTGACATGGCATGGCCTATGCCTAACTTGGCTCCTTCTTAGAAAACTCAGACTCATGCTTTCTGATCCAATTCAAACTTCCTCTGTGAATACTAGCTGGTCTCCCTTGATCAAAGTTGTCTGTTTGTTTTCCACATTCGCGTCACATGTGATCCTCTTTCTCTGTGAGACTATCTAATACAGCAATGCAAGTGCCCCATTCCCCTTGTGGGAATGCAGAAACCAAGTCTAAAACTGTGTCCTTTCAACATTAATGAAGTTCTATTTGGAAAGTCTCTATTTTTACAGCAAAGATATATAAATACCAATGAGGATAAGTATAAAATCATATGACACACCATTATATTGTGAAATGACTCAACAAATAAGACAACTAAACTCTAAGGAAAAAAGAAAGAAAAGGAAAATAATAACTTAACATGTCCATGCAGAGGGGACAGGAAAGGCTGCACAGAAAGTGAGATCTGACCAGGGGTTTTAAGGAGAGTAAGATCTTCACAGGAAGAGTGGGAGAGGAGAGAGGGGAGCTAGAATATATGGACTGAAGCAGACTTGGGAAAATGTGATCAGCTTTGGTTCTCCCAGCATGTCCCTGTGGCCCATGGGCTCCCAGCGTGTCCCCATGTGCCTGAAGAGAAGGCGGTGCAGCCAGCTGCATGGTCAGGGCAGCACCAGACCCCCAGGAGGAGCCACTGCAGGGCTGGCTTTGTTTGCTTTTCCACTTTGTTTTCTTTAGTCACTGAGAAACATGATCAAAGTAGACCTTTATAAGTATTCCTGCAACCGTACATGGGATGGATTAGACCAGCATTTCTTGAATCAATTGTGTTTTGTAGAACATTAGATTCAGTTAGATGTCAGTGGAATGAACACACACACACACACACACACACACACACACACACTCTCTTTCTCTCTCTCTCTCTCTCTCTTTCACTGTGCTAAAATTGCCCTGGCAAATGCTAGATTTAAATAAACTATAAGAAATGCCTTTACTGCTGTGCAGAATATGGTTCATATGTATCATTAAACTGCAAGGTTAACTGCATGTGATTTTCCCAGAAATGCTAAAACCCTTTCCTTCCCTGGCTTCAGTGCTACCTCCTTTCCCCTCATTCTTCAGCCTCTCTGGCTGCTCCTTCTTGGTTTCCTTGTCATTTTCCTCATTTCACGTTGACTTCTTGAGTGAGTTTTCTACTCCAGCAGACTATACTCACCTTTTTATTTGACACCTTCCTTGCCTGACCCTCCTCCCATCCTGAGATAGGTGTCCCCCTATGAGCATGCAAAGCACCCCAGGATACTTCCATCATGATCTGTGTTGTGCTCTATCTGGTTGTCTCCTCTCCAAGACTCCGCCAGAGTTACGTTTTCTTAACTGTTCCTTTAATACACAGCACAAAGACCTTTCATCAGCTGTCCTCTGTGCATCCCAGAAGCCTCTTTTGTACTGCACCGCCTATGTACTCCATGACCCATCCATATGAAAATACCTGAAACTCCCAGTCATCTTGGATTATGTATTCAACCATGGATCCCTAGTACCTAGTACAGACCTGGCAGAGTTGGCTTAATAACACAGAAGTAGACACAATAAAATTCAGTTGGCCAACTAAGACTAAATGTATGTTCTTCTATATCTTAAAGAGTTACAATTAGAAATATATCAAGTTAATCAAAAAAAGTCTCTTTAATCCAGAGTTCTCTCTATATGCAACAACTGTTTGAAAGCATTAAGCAAAGTTAAATAGAAACTGTCATAGAGTTCCCTAAGATAAATTCTTTTGCTTTTAATTTTTAAGACATTATGTGAGATAATCAGAAAAGACCATAGGTCATTTTAAGTATTTTCAACTTACAACACAAGGATCTGATTTTATTCCTATTATTTAGAATATCATTTACGAAACTTTAAAATCAGTAAACATATTTTAATAGCAATATAAAACTAAAAATGACATAAATAATCCTTTTAAATGAAATTTTCTAAATTTTACATTACTTAGAGGCTTAAATAATAATGAGCTCATAAACTTCAATACCTGAGTTAAAACACTGTGCTCATTCTAGCTGTGGTAATAGTCCCTGAGAGATATGTAACAGAAGGGAACAAAAGGCACTTATATGACATTGATTTTTGTGCTTTTGTACCCTACTGGGGCAAGAAAAACATGTTAACTTAAAATGCAATGCTCTCTTCTGTCAGGTATAGAGGGTGGATGGAAGATACAGCTTTTGATTTTAGGCATAGATGTTTTACTACTTGCTCTAAGGCAGAGGGAGAGACAGAAGATGCCAACTGCAGATCAAGAAAAGGCCAACAGAATTGGTTCTACTGCTTCGCCAGGGATAGTTCACCTGAGAATATTTTCTTGAAACACTCCCTTGTCTCTCCCGAAAATCACCTGGGCAGGATAATAAAAAATTAGCAGCTGAGGAGAACCCAAGAGATCACCAAGCTCACCACAGATGAAGGAGATGTCTAAGACTTTAGAACAGAGCCACTCCACACAATCGGTGAGGCTGGTCTTGGCAAGTAATTAGGAGACCAAGGATATAGTAGGTCCTGAAAATACCAAAACTCCAAGACCACTAACCTTCAAAAGCTTCTCAACAGCCCAGAGGGCAAAGTTCAAACATTTCATCTAGCATTCAAAGACCCTTTATCATCTGTCCTCCGTGCATCCCAGAAGCCTCTTTTGTACTGCAACCTCTATGTACTTCATGACCCATCCATAAGAAATTACCTGAAACTCCCAGGCATCTTGGATTATGTATTCAACCATGGATCCCTAGTACCTAACACAGACCTGGCAGAGTTGGCTTAATAAACATTTACAGAATACATGAGTTATCCTGTGTCTAGGTACCCAAGAAAGACAGTCTTCAGAACAAGGATCTCAGTCTCAAAGCCTTGGCACAGTGATAAATCATTTGGCCCGATGATAGTGATTATTTGTAAAGTGTTTTCTCTACTAATAATAAAGTACCCCAGTTTACAAATGATCTACTTCCTTTTTTACAAATGAGGTGGGTTTTAATCTTACCCCCAATAACATCATTCTCATCCATTCCCTTCCCAATGTACTGTCCTTAGAGAGTCATGAGCAGGACAGGTAAGGGTGCAACTGGAAGAACTGCACATGGTCCACATGGCCTGAGGTGTGCCGCTTACCTGGGCTCATCTGACATGGGTGTTGGGGCAGACAAGCAGGGTGAGAACGGCTTCATGGGAGGATCACAAACCTCTGGCATCCCCTCTGGCAATTTAAACTCTGAGAACAAAGTCTTCAGAGCCAGATGACAAAAATGACCAAAGCAGAAAACCAGGGAAAGCGAGGCCTGCAAGTGCAAAGCAGCTGGTACACAGGTGTCTCTTCTGCCCAGACAGGGAGGACTGCCTCCCACATGCCATGCCATGGGGACTGCAGAGAAGCAGGGATAACTGAAGAAGACAGAGCAGCAGGAAGACCCCAGGAGTGATCACTGGTTGTGGTGTCTACGGGTACACGCATAAGACCCAGGACTTTCCCACTCCATCATTTGGTATACTTATCATTATTTGCTCCTTAGAATCCTGTCCTTAGTGTTCACTTTTCCTGACAAACACAGGCAGGGCCTGTGACACTACAGTTCTGGTACACAATAGGCACATCACAGACATCTGCTGAAGGCACACACACCTGTCTTCTCAGACATTCTTGTCAAGTCTTTAGTGAGAAGGAATTGTTGGTTAAGCAAGAATTAGACTTAGGAGAGACTCAAATCTCTGCTGAAGGTCGAGACAATGTCTGATTTGTTTAGTGCCATATTTCCACTGTATAAAGTATATTAAAATAGTATAAAAAATAATAGCACACTGTAGCCATTTAATAAATGCTTGTTGAATAAATGAATAAATGTATTCCTATATCTTATCTACCTATGTATTTGCTGAATTAATTTGACAGATTTAACATAGCTTACTTCTGATAAAATTTCACTTAATTCGTTCAAAAAATCTGGTAACTCACTATGTGCCAGGCATACAGCTCTGAGGAAGAAGAGGTGCAAGATACAAAAGATACAATTCCTGAAGACATGGCAGTCAGTCTAAAAAGGAGAAACATAGAAATAAATTACAACAATGAGTTTGCTAAATAAAAAAACAGAGGTGTGAGTATTTTAAACAGCTTCAGTCAGGAAGTAATAAAGTAGAAAGTCCTAAACAAGGAGTGTCCCAACCCACATGATCCTAATCACAAGCAGAAACCCCCATCAGTGACTTTGCTAGATTACCAACCCCAACAGCAAGAAGACACTCCTGGTACCCCAAACAAGTGCCATTCTGATTTTAATACTGCTTGATAACCCACTTTTAGATGTGTTGATTATCATTTAATGTTCGAAAAAGTACTGAAGAGAAAATGTTATCATGGTGATGAGCGTCTTCACCACCATCCAATATCACACCAATTATAAGGTCTACTATTCAGAAAGAAAGCTCTTAACTTATTTATACAATTTTCAGTGTCACATGAGCATATCTGCCATCAAATTTTGGATTTATGAATTAAATAGTATATAAAAATAATTAGAGCTTTAACATTCACATGCTTCTGCATCTCAAATCTTTTTCAGAATATTGTATGCTTTTCTAAACAAGTGTTATTATATTTTTAAAGCTGAATTTTAAGAAGTATATTTTCAAGTAACAAAATATAGCTCCCACTGGTAAGTGGTGATATTGAGAGACAACAGCTAACTTCTGTTTGGGAACAGTCAGTAAGTGTTCACTTTAAAAATCTTCCTAGAAATGTCAATCTCTTTAAAATATAGAAGAATATTATAAAATTAAAATTGTATGGTTTGGCATTATACTATATTTAGTACTGGCTTTAGTTATCTATTTCCGCATAATACACCATTCTAAAACTTAAGATGTCATTATTTTGTTTATTGTTTAGTATTTGTTTAATGTTAATATTTTATTTGCTTACTGATCTAAAATAACACTATTTTTCATGTTTTTGTGGATTGGCTGGGCTTCACAACACTTCTTGCTTGGTGTCTTTCTTGCAATTGCAGTTGGTTGGCTGCAGCTGAAGTCCTCTGAAGGTTTACCTAGGGTAGAGAGCCAAAATGGCTTACTCAGATGCTGGCAGTACATGTTGGCTGTTGAGTGGAGTGCCTACCTGGCCTCTCCACATCATTTGGAGTCCTCACAACACAGTGGTTGGTCCCAAGAGACACAGGCACAAGCTACAAAGCTTCTTATGCCCTAGTCTCTGAGGTCCTAGAATATCACTTCTGCTGCATCAAGCAAGTCACTGTGCCCAGTTCAGATTCTAGGAAAAGGAAATTAGATTTTACCTGTTGCTGTAAAGAGCAGTATGAAGGAACAAGGAGGAAAAAAAATAATGGCACCATCTTGGAGACTACCTCATCACACCATTATTCCAACATGTAATTAATGCATAATATGTTTTAGATGGATAGTACTAACTACCCATTTCCCTCAAAAAATTCAAGTTAGGCACAGATATGCTAAATAAGAATGTGAATACCACCAAAAAATTCTGTAGAGAAATCATATTTGATGCCTGAGGTTAGTTCAATCCCTCATATTAGTATAACACTACTCTTATAACCCTAAATATAGTGAAACAATTTAATTCCACAAAAGGCTTTTGTCTATTTCCCTAGGGGATAAGTAACCAACCCAATAAACTGTCAAGAGAATGAAATCCAGTTTATTTTAAATTTTTACCTTTTACTTTCAAAGCCTATAGAAATCCAGAGAACTAATCATCACGATCTAGAATACCTGGACCAGATGTCCTTATTCTAAGAACATCACTTAGCATGCTAAAAAGTATGCCTAACTAGGAAATTTAAAACTTTCTTTGCTCATAATTTTAAGAGAGTTGACTGGCTCATAGGCACAAGTTACATAGAGAAGAAGAATAAAGGGCACTTTGCCAACTGGGTTGATGACCATCAGAAAGAATTTTCACAAAAGAGAAAAGGAGAAAAATAAAGGGGGGCGTGACGCTGTCAGTCTCTAAAAACAAAGTGATTTTTCAAATGGTCCAATTTTCCTTTTTACAAAGGAAGCACAGCTTATTGTGATACAATGAGAATGCTCAATTTCATGCAGGTATATATTTTGAGCCAAATTAAATGCTATGAGTATTTTAAAGTCATTTAGTTTAAATGATTCATTGGTAAGGCATGTAAATTCCTTAAGAAAAGCGTGGATTTTAGAAACAATGAAAAATTTACTTATTCTAAATTCAAATTAAAAATGTTTTCAAACAGTAGCAATGACCTGGATCCTCCTGTCCCCACAGCATAAAGCTGATAAAGTTTAGAAATGAAAAACAAAGCAAATTTTCTCTGAAATTCTAATACATTGTTTTTTAAAAGTTATTAGATTTGCAGAAGATTGAAACAGGACCCTTACCTATCACCATACACACAAATTAACTCTAAATGGATCAAAGACCTAAACGTAAATTCTCAAACTATAAGAATCTTAGAAAACGCAAAAGACACACTTATGGAAACTGTAACTGGCAACCAATTCCTATTCAGAACCCTAAAAGTCAATACCTTAAGAAATGAGATAGACAAGTGGGATCTCATCAAACTAACGAGCTTCTGCAAAGCAAAAGAAACCATCAAGGCAAAAGAGCAGGGAGACAGTCCACAGAATGGGAAAATATATTTACCAACTATATATATGACAAAGGCCTAGGATCCACAAGGAACTCAAACACACCGAAAGGAAAAAAACAGCCCCTATAAAAAGTGGGGGGGCAAAAGACATGAATAGATGCTTCTCAAAAGAAGATATACAGGCAGCCAACGGACATATGAAAAAGTGCTCAGCCTCACTCATCATCAGAGGAATGCAAATCAAAACCACACTGAGATACCACCTAACCCTAGTAAAAATGGCCATCATTAATAAAACTAGCAACAACAGGTGCTGATGAGGATGTGGAGAAAAAGGAACGCTTCTACACTGCTGGTGGGAATGCAAACTAGTGCAACCTCTATGGAAGACAGTTTGGCGATTTCTGAAAGAACTAGAAATTGACCTTCCATGTGACCCAGCAATTCCCCTATTGGGAATATACCTGGAGGAACTCAAATCATTCTACAAAAAAGACACCTGCACACATGTTTGTTGCAGCTCTATTCACAATAGCAAAAACATGGAACCAACTATGTTACCCACTGAAGCTGGACTGGGTAAAAAAAATATGGTTCATATACACAATGGAATATTATGCAGCCATAAAGAAGGACAAATGTATGGACTTTGCAGCAACTTGGATGGATTTAGAGTCGATCATACTCAGTGATCTATCACAGAAACAAAGAACAGAGTACCATATGTTCTCACTCATAAGCAGACCTTGAACAATTATAATACTATAAGAAAGCGTCTGACAGTAATGGGAAACTGTCAGGGGAGGGGGGTGGGAGTGGCAGTTGAGGGAAACTGCTGAGGGGAGGGAGGCTCATACTTCATCAACAAGGGTACCTGCATGATCAATGTTTGTATACCTAACCCTGAATTGTACCCCACATCTTTATAATAAAAAAATAATTTTAAAAAAAGTTATTAGATTTGGTTTTAATCCCTTATCAACATATGAGAACAGAAATAGCTGAGTATGCCACTCAAGTCTTACCTAACCCATCCAAGTGTGCACCCAGTGTCCCTTCTGCTCCTTCCTCACTTTCTAATTCTCTATGCTGCTTGCCCTGTTTCTATGTGGAACATCACAACAACCCAAACTGCTCCTTCTAGGCATCCCAGATTCACCTGCGACTCCTCCCTTTGCCTCACCACCTATACAAGGTATGTATCCAAACCTTGTCAGTACCTATCTGCCAGGTGTCTCTCACGTGTTCCCTACTTCAGGTCCCATGGCCACCTGACATGGGTCCCCCTTCCTGCTCACGTGCCTCCAGCATGCCTCCTGACTGGGTCTCCAACTCGAGTGCTCCCTCCTTCATTGTTCACTGGAGAATGACTTCAGAGCAACTCTTCCAAGAGACAGACCTAATCACATCTCTACTCAAAACCAAACCAAACACACACAACAAAATATGTCTTCAGGATTCATACCAGCTCCTCAGTCCTGGCCTGTGTTAATTGAAGACATACTTCCATATGCATCCTCAGACACAGCCACAGTGGACAGACTACCCCAACTCTATCTGCAGGTGCTTCTCTACCTGCTCCTGTCATCACTCTGCCTGGCATGCCCTTCACCAGACTCCACCAAACTCAGCCAGACAGCGCCCTCTCTCTCTAGACTTTCCTGGACTCTACTTGCCCTCCCCTCTACCTAACTGAACAGACTTGCCTTTTCATTAGTATCCTAAGTTATTTATGCATGTCTCAGAAAGTGCCCACGAGAATTTCAAGCCAATTCTCACCCTTAAAAGACTCTGTTCTCACCCAAGGCTACATATACTCTGTCCAATACTCCTGGAGCCAGGGAAATTCTTCTTGCCTTTTCTTCGCCTTAGCGTCCACCCTGCCCTCCTCTGGCCCTAGCATCTTCATCCATACAGAAGAACTCTTTTCTTGTTCCTTCAACACCATGCTTATACTTCACCCACATGGTTCATCAGCTAGATGCACTGGTCAACATTTTTTTTGATACTTTTCAAATGTTACATCGATATACCACCTCTGAGCAAGTCTAGCATCACCTGATGCATATGAACTCTGAGACACCTCACACCAGTTTGGGTTAGAAATCCAAGGTCTCACTACACAGTGTTGTGTCAGGAGAAAGTACAAAGGGCAGGCACAGGTCTATTAAACTCGGACCTAAAACCAAAGAATCAGGGATAGGAAGACACACACACACACACACACACACACACACACACACACACACACACACACACAAATAATAATAAATAACAAAATACAAAACAACATAATAGACTTGTTACTCATAACCACTAGTAGTTCCATTTTAATTTTGTAAGAATGAATCTGGTTGTTTCTGTACAAACAAGTCTGGAAAAAGCTGTGATCTTAGAAACCTGAAACTTGTGTAAGCTAATTGGCTTTTTTAAGTGGTGTTCAAAAGACAGTTTCTGGAATAACTTTCTAATTGGTCCAGTGCCTTCCATGTCGAAATCAGAAGTGATTAAACAAGACATGAAGTTTTCTATGCTAAATGGTTGCAAACAGCAATTTCTTCTGAACCTAATATTTACAAAATGGGTATATATGAGCTTGTGCCCCAGCTCAGAGTAACTGTGTCGGCTCAGTATATCCAAGACAATAAAAACATAAGCCCCATAATTTCCAGAGGATCCACAGTCCCTAATTATTACTAAAGTGAACTTGCACTGCACAGTTAGGCAACAAGCATTTCTCTACTGAAGACCTTTGAGACAAAGACAACAGAGATATGGAGGGAAGGGTCTGACAGCACACCTGGAGCATCCCCAAGGGCAAAAGGCTTGAAGAACTCTTTTGAGATTGTTTTTAAAGTTCTGGTTTAAGCCACAGTGTGTAAAAGTAAGACAATCTCCCAAGAAAAAGATCTATCTCCTCCAAATAGCTGTCTCCTCCATCACCCAAGCAACGAATAAAGCCCATGT
This sequence comes from Cephalopachus bancanus, assembly GCA_027257055.1. Lineage (NCBI taxonomy): Eukaryota > Metazoa > Chordata > Mammalia > Primates > Tarsiidae > Cephalopachus > Cephalopachus bancanus. Next base: position 216,242 of record JAPVLO010000235.1, read on the forward strand.
GTGTGATGGAAAGGCAGGTCTAGAGAGAAGTGAGAACTGGCTCCAGCGCCAATGCCTGAGGGGAGCTTGCTGAGCCTTCCCCGAGGCTGGCAGGGTCTGACACATCCTGGGAAACAGAACCCTTTTACCGAAACCACAACAGAACAGCCTAGGTCCACATGGGGCCTCTAACAGGGGTGCTTCCCTGACTGAGTGAAGGAGTTACCTGGACATGGGGTATAAGGATTTCTACTTTTATCAGATCCTAGGCAGTAAATTAATCTAAAGCCATTAAGCAGAAAATGTTATCTGAAATAAATCCTAGACAGTTAAGAGTAAATTACTGCTCTTAGGATGTAGAAAGCCACAGAGCACGTCATTCCCACCCTATGGTGACAAAAAGCTGCAAAACATACAGTCACTTTTTTGAGTCCAAGGTCGTGAAACATTTGTAAGCTAAGGTCACAAGACAATCAGGTGAACTGAATGTCAAAGAAATGGAACATAGAAATGTTCACCTTTGTCAGAGGAAGAGGGAGATGTCATAAAGGTATGTAGGAAGATATCAAGTGAAACTTCAAGGAATTCTGAAAGGTCCATTGTGGCCTAACACTTAGATTAAAATTCTGGCACATGGAAAGTTCACATCCACTAACGACCTCTTTTTCACTGGCTCTGTCAGGTGTTCATAAGAAAGATTAGCAGCAGGGCAGGATATCTTAGAGCAGAGGTCCCCAACCCTTGGGCCACAGGATGGTACTGGTCCATGGCTTGTTAGGAATGAGACCACACAGCAAGAGGTGAGCAGCAGGCCAGTGAGTGAAGCTTTATCTGTATTTACAGCTGCTCCCCACTGCTCGCATTACCACTTGAGCTCTGTCTTCTGTCAGATCATCAGAGGCATCGTATCCTCAGAGAATCACGTACCCTCCTGTGATTTTTGACGTTTCAAACATTAGCAGAGATTTGGAAAAATGCTGAGCCAGAGCCTTCTTTCGCCCAGCTGGTGCATGATGATCTATCTCAGCTTTCAAAAGAGTTTGAGCCTTACTTCCCAACAACAAAAGACCCCTAAACTGGGAAGGAATGGATCTGCAACCCATTTGTGAATAAGCCAGGTGTATCAAATTTGTCAGTGCTAGAAGAGGATCAACTGCTTGAGATCACAAATGATAATGGCCTTAAAAGTATGTTAGAGACAACTTCAAACCTCCTTACTTCTGGATCAAAGTTAAGGCAGAATAGCCTGAGGTTGTCACAAAAGCACTGAAAAGCCTGCTTCCATTTCCAACATACTATCTTCGAGAAGCAGGGTCTTCTGCAGTGATAGCAACTAAAATGAGACTACAGAGTACACTAGACATAAGCAACACACTTTGACTATCACTGTTTCCCATCAACCCCAGATAGGACCATCCAGTTGCAGAAAAACAAATTAAGGGCTCCCATTCTGCATTATGGTGAGTTGTATAATTATTTCATTATTTATTACAATGTAGTAATAATAGAAATGAAGTACACAATAAATGTAATGCAGTTGAATCATCCTGAAACCATCCTCCTTCCCCTGGTCCATGGGAAAATTGTTTTCCACGAAACTAGTTTCTGATGCCAAAAAGGTTGTGGACCACTGCCCTTAGAGAACCCCCTACAACGAACTCAAGTGTGCTGAAAGAAAAAAACAAACAGCCCAATTACAATATGAACAAAAGATATGAATAGATACTTCTTAAAAGACATATGAGCAGCCAATAGATATGTGAAAAAAATGCCCAGTCTCACTAATCATCAAAGGCATGCAAATCAAAATCACATTGAGATACCACCTAACTTCAGTCAAGATGACAATCATTAATAACTCAAAAAACAACAGATGCTGGGGAGGATGTGGGGGGGGCGGGAAGGTAATACTTCTACACTGTTGGTGGGAGTATAAATTAGTACAATCTCTCTGGAAAACAGTGTGGTGTTTTTCTAAAAGATCTAAAAATCAACCTTCCATACAACTCAGTAATCCCCCTCTTGGGAATATACCCAGAGGAACTCAAGTCATTCTATAAAAAAAGATATCTGTGCATGCATGTTTATTGTAGCACTATTCACAATAGTAAAGACATGGAACCAACCTTGCTGCCCATCAAAAGTGGACTGGATTTAAAAAAAAAAAAACCAAAACCCAGCACATATACACAATGGACATTATGCAGCCATGAAGGACAAAATTATGGACTTCACAGCAACTTGGATGGATTTAGAGTCTATTATACTCAATGATCTATCATACAAACAAAGAACTGAGTACCACAAATTCTCATTCATAAGTGGACCCTGAACATTTATCATATAATACTATAAGAAAGGGACTGGCAGTAATAGGACACTCTCAGGGGAGGAAGTGGTAGAAGCAGATAACATCAATAAGGGTACCTAATCCCAAACCAGGTGAAGTGAGGGCCAAGGGGGGACCCAAACTTCACCTGTACAATGACCACTCTGTACCTAATCTTGAATTGTACCACACAACTTTGAAAGAAAAAGAAAAAGAAAGCAACTGAAAAAAAAGAGAGAGAGAACTCCCATAATGGCACAAGCCAGGTTTGAGGGTCAAGTAGGAATACCAAAAGGAACCCATTTGCTTTCCGTGCCTGCATGAGTCCAAGGTGATGAACAGCACTGTCAGGGAAGAGCAGAACACTTCTCAGGCCACAAACTCTTCTCATGCAGGAGACAAAAGGCTTCTGCCTCTGAGTGAGAGGCGAGCCACCTGCCACATCCCAGTTCATGTCCTGTTTTGACAGGAGGCAAAACCTATCTGCTGCTGGGGTGGGACAGAAAAGCCTCAGACACTCTAGTCCCAGGCAAAGGTCCTCTGTCTCCGGAGAATGACAGAACCCTGTCCACATACCCATGCTCTGCACTGACACTGGCAGGGGAAGAAAATTTGCTTTTGCCCACTGACCCCAATGATCCATAGAAAAAAGGTCCACTGCTGCAGGAAGAGGAGCAGGAACCTCACTTATACCCCAAACCCTCCACAGATACAAGGCCAAGCTCACCTGCCACAGTGGACAGGGCCAGGAAGTCCATCTACCCTTAGATCTGTGTAGTCCAGCAGAATGTTGTGTGATGACTGACATGTCCTGCTGTGCTGTCTAATACAGTAGCCACCAGCCACATGTGACTACTGACTACCTGTCATTTTATTTAATTCCGTTTATTGGCAATTATAATATAAATTTGAATAGTCACACGTGGCTAGTGGCTAGGACACTGCAGTCCTGGACCCTGAACAGAGTAGGAGTTGCCCATCACCGGGGTAGGGACAGAAATTCTGAGAAAGCTGCAACCCAAGGCTCAAGTGACAAGTACTTGCCTAACTCTAACACTAGAGCAGAAGCCCCCAAGAAAGTCCTCTGGACCACCTAAGACTTGTGTCAAGTAATAAGCACTGGCAGACTACTGCCAATGGAGGCACAAAGGCAGAGAGACCTGTCCTGGGGCAAAGGGACACAGGGTCTTCCAGAACCTGATGGTGAGAAAGAATCCCTGGGAAAAACCCTCTGACCCTCCAGCCTCACATAAAGAACAGGGTAACAGCAGCCTACCACTGGAGGAGCTTTATAGCCTGAGGTAACTACAGCAGCAACAAAACCCTTATCAAGCTCAGCTACTGACTATACTGGCTCAACCCCTCACTCAAGTTAGTGGTCTGAGAGAAGTGGTGTACCTATTTCCAGGCATAAACAGTATTTATTTAGTCTCTATGATTCTTTTACACATGGTAACAAGCATTCAACCAAAAATTATATGATGCATAAAAATCAAACCCCCAACCCTCTCCATTATCAATAGACAGAATAGTCAATATTCTACAGTATCAGTAATATCCAACAATATTCAACAATATCTACAATATTCAACAATATTTAAAGAAGCCCAGATAGCAGAAATATCAGATAGATAATTTAAAATAATTATAATTAATATGTAAAAGAGGCTAGGCTCAGCCTATAATCCCAACACTTTGGGAGGCCAAGGCGAGTGGAGCCTGAGGCCGCAGGTTGGAGGCCAGCCTGGACAACTTGGAGAGAACTCGCTCTACAACAAATAAATAAAAATTAGCTGGACATGGTAGGGCGTGCCTGTAGTTCCAGCTACTTGGAAGGTTGATGAGTAAGGATTGCCTCAGCCCAGTAGGTCGACTCTGGGGTGGCCATGAGTGTGCCACTGCACTCCAGCCTGGGCGATGTAGTAACACTCCAACTCAGGAAAAAAAAAAAAACCATGTCAAAGAATCTGGTGAAAAAGTTGAACCACATGCATGAGCAAGTGGGTAATTTCAACAGAAATATGAAAACTATTTTTAAAAAGTCAATGGAAATGTTACAAATGAAAAACATGATATCAAAGATGAACTTCAATAGGGAGACAGCATATTATAAGAAAGAACCAGAGAAATTGAAAACTCCTATGTCACTAGAAATTAGAAACAAGACACAAAGAGAAAAACACCAAGATTCAAAACTAAAAAGTAAACAAAACAAAAACAGAACAGTGCACCTAAGAGCTCTGGTACCATATCAAATAATCTAACATATTTAAGCAGCGTCCCATAAGAAGAAGACAGAAAGGACCCAAAGAAATACCTGGAAAAAAAAATAACCAAGAATTTTCTGAGATTTAAGGTAACAGAGTACAGATCCAAACTGGAAAAATACAAAGAAAAACACATGTAGGCACAACACAACCAACAAGCTAAAACCCCAAAATAAAGACACTATATTGAATGAAATGGATAAACCACTAGCATTTGCCTCAAGCCCTAAACTACCCATGAAAGGCCAATGACTGGCCTTTTAGCAAAATTTGAATTTTGGAAAAATTATACTCCTCACTTGGGGCTCTTACTATACCATAAGGACAATACCCAGAGAGGCATGGCATGGTGTCCTTTCTCAAAGGTGTTTATGTAGTTTCCACAGAACGTGAATTTGGAGGGGCGCAGGCATGCCCATTTTCTGTAATCTCACCAAAATTTTCTAAATGTGTAACTTAACTGAATTTTACAGTTTTTGTTATTGCTGTTGTTGTTTTTGTCCTATTTAAAATCTTTTAAAAATAGGACAAAAAAAAATGGCTGGGGATTAGAGCTATCTTAATGCTTCATATAATGTGAATATAAAATTGAAAATGAAATGTGTTATGGTTTGAATGTAATGGCATTTTAAAAAATTGAGTCTCACAAAACGTAACTAATACTAGAAAAATATGACCTTGCAGAGGTTGCTCCTCCAGAACACTTAATTTTTTTTTCTTTTGAATTTTGATGATAATCTGGTTGTACTAGTTGATGCCCTTAATAGGCTTTTAAAAAGTCAGACTAATATGCAAGGAATATTTGTAATTATTCAATGCTTAGGAAACAGGATTTCAAAACTAAAGCTGTCTGAGTAAAATGTGAGAAAAGCATGAAAAGAGAAAATTTAAAAAGGGTTTGAAGTAAAACTTGAAAGTTCTGTATTTATGCATCCTGTTCCTTTGACAGTGCTCTCTACTAATTGTGTGGGATCCTGCCTAAAACCCTGGGCTTCTATCTGTACATTCTTTGGAGTTCCCTTAGTCAAAGGCTGGAGTAAGTTGTTTTTGTGCAGTTAATGCTAGAAAACTTCTAACAAGGCTCGATCTACAGCTGAACACGCTGGAGACAGTGTCGAGATCCTTGAGTAAAGGTTCGAAAATTCAAAAGAATACAAAACTTTTAAGTTGGGGGTCATTACTGTAATTTGTTTAGTTTGGAAATATACAATATAAGTATATATGAGTCAGGAATGAGAAAATATTTCATTGGATAAAAGGCAAAAACATGAAGATGATCTCTGTAGCCAGTCTGCCTAGGTTCAAATTTTAACTCTGTCACTTATTTGCTTGCGCTCCTGTTTCTTATTTTTCAAAAAAACATTATAATAATGGCTACCTCAGAGAGTGGTTGGGAACCTTAAATGGATTAATAAATGTGAAATGTGAATAATTTATCGTGTAATTAGTGGTCTTTGTGTTCATTTTTATCTTCACTATTTGTATTATTCTCATTAATAACTTTACATTAAAACAAAGTAAAAAATATTAACTGAATTGAAAACATCACACTTTCTTGAGAAACCCAAAAGGTATTTTTTCCTACAGTGATTTAAAACTCTTCTGTGATATAGTCATGTCTGTCTTCAGCAATTTGATGAAACAATAAAATATGCACATGTTAGTTAACATCACTATTTTTTACTAGAAGAAACCAGGCCTCCTTTGCCTGCAGTTTGATTTCTTTTAAATAAGTACATTATCAACACCTTTGTGACTAGTGCTGTCATGTAAAATAACCTCCTAAACTAATCTAAAACTAACGTAAACCTCTTTAATAATACTCCTTGTGAAATAAATATTTTAAATAGTGTACCTTTAAGTCATACTAATATAAACAGTAATATTTGTCCAATCTTTGATGGTTTATGACATACTTTTATATTTAGGAAGTCCTCCAATCCCGAGCATTCATATGCATCTGATATGAATATGATACCATAAACCAGAATAAGAAACCTGCTATGAATTTGCTTTAATGAGTGGAAAAGCTTCCTTTCTTCTCCACATGGACAAGAGTAGAATTTTCTTACTAGGACTTCAGACAGTATCTTTTAAGTGGAAGACTGGAATATTATACTGGGAAGGATATTGTTATTATGGGTTTTCTCTAAAGTGCTTATTTTATAGCTAAGGTAAAAAGTAAAATCCAGAAGAGGACTAAATTAGAATTGCTCTAACAGGAATTAGGCATGTCTCCAAAAACTAAAAAAATATGTATCATTTATATACAGACTATAAACACTTTTAAAAGATGAATCTGAAAAGGAACTGAATGAAAGATAATGTAGTGAAAAGAGGTATAGAGCAAAATCATGAACAGCTATTTAAAATAATACAATGTTTCTATGTGGGAAGTTCCTGTAAAGTGTCTAATTGTGCCCTAAACTGAATAGTGAGCTAAGAAATGGATCAGGCCAGTGGGTGAGCTGCCAGCATTTGTGAAAGCATGTGAACCAGATGCTTGAGTCCGCAGAGGCCATATATAACAGAATGACAATAGTTCAGTGAGAGGTGTTGACAGCAGAGGGACAAAGGGCACCCTCAGAAAAAGAATGAGACACGGCACCGGGCATGCCCCGTGGAGCACTGAGCTTCACTTCCGTACTTTCCACCTCTCCCATATTTTAAATCATTTGCAACGTCTTTTTTTATTGAGTTGGAGTCTCACTCTGACTGGAGTGCAGTGGCCGCTCCCGGTCACTGCAGTCTCAACCCGCTGGGCTCCGGCAATCCTTCCGCCTCAGTCTTCCAAGTAGCCGGAATTGCAGGTGGGCGCTACCACGCCCGGCTAATTTTTGATTTATTGTAGAGATGAGGTCTTGCCAAGTTGCCCAGGCGGGTCTCAAACCCACGGGCTCAGGCAATCCACTCACCTCGGCCTCCCAAAGCATGGGATTACAGGCTGAGCCACTGAGCCCGGCTATTTGCAATGTCTTTCTTGCAAGTATATTTGCTCATAAGTATTACTTATTGACCAATTGCTGATAGACTTGCCTCTATTTAAAAATGTTCCTATCACTGGCAAAGATTCTGCAGGATAAAACCTTTATTTTTGTATTATCAAAAAGTTAAAATTTATTTATCCGGCAGTTAGTTACTTATAACTCCTGAAAGTTGATTCACAATTCAAAGAACGAGAACCCTTCTGGGGTTTGGATTTTTGTTTTTTCTTTTTTGTCACTGTTTTGCCTTTTTAAAAAATTACCCTCAAATGTCCATCATAAATACAAATACATAATTTCAGATGCGTCATCTTTATCGTCTCATGTAAAGCTAAATATACTTCTTTTAAAGTCAGTACAAATTTTGTGGTCAGTATCAGTGAGACAATGTAATCTTACCCTGGTATGAGTACGAATGTGCATCTTCAGCCCGTCATTCTTACTGAATCCTTTTCCACAGTAAGGGCATTGGTAGGGACGCTCACCTACAAATAAAGGAAGCCTCTGTGTCAAAAACATGAAAGGAGCTGAGCAAGCCCTGTGCTGTCATCCCTCACTCACGCATGCCCTGCTGCACACACACCACACACCCCATGCTGCTTCAGTGACAGGCTCCAAGAACAGCTGGGGAGACCCAACTAGACTGTGCAGGACAGAAGTGAACTGTGACATTCCCTTCTGTGGAGAGAGCACTGAGCCCAGAACACTTCCATGACTAAAAATTGCCGCATATCCCTTTCAATAGTTGAGCCCGCAGTAAATGCAACTGTAAAAATTTGTTTAAAATATTTTATATTAATCAACTTGTTCTGTCACTAGACTACTCATTACAGGGGTCTTTATTTAACTGATCTACTGACACTGTTTTGTTTTGTGTTTCATATAAATGAATCTGTCTCAATCAGGGTTATGAGTTTCAAAAGTATTTTATAAAATCGGTGTATGTTAAACAGAATCATTCACAGTTAAAATAAATAATAACAGAAACAAACAGCTGCATTAAACAGTGGGCAAAATACAAGAGACACTTCTCAACAGAAGACATACAGGCAGCCAACAGACACATGAAAAAGTGCTAAGTCTCACTTATCTTAATCAGAGAAATGCAAATCCAAACCACATTGAGATACCACCTAACCCCAGTAAGAATGGCCATCATTCATAAAACAAACAACAGATGCTGGTGAAGATGCGGAGATAAAGGAACACTTCTACACTACTAGTGGGAGTAGAAACTAGTACGATTTCTGAAAGAACTAGAATTTGACCTTCCACATGACCCAGCAATCTCCATATTGGGAATGTACCTGGAGAAACTCAAGTCATTCTACCAAAATGATACCTGCACACACATGTTTGCTGCAGCTCTATTTACAATAGCAAAAACATGGAACCAACCATGCTGCCCATCAAAGCTAGACTGAATAAAAAAAAATGTGGTACATATACACAATGGATATCATGCAGCCATAAGGAAAGACAAACCTATGGACTTCGCAGCAACTTGGATGGATTTAGAGTCGATCATATTCAGTGATCTATCACAGAAACAAAGAACAGAGTACTATATGCTCTCACTCATAAGTGAACCTTGAACAATTATCATAATAATATAAGAAAGGAATTGGCAGTAGTGGGAAGCTGTCAGGGGAGGGGAGGATGGGATTGGCAGTTGAGGGAAACTGCCGGGGGGTGGGGAGCACACCTCATCAACAAGGGTACCTGCATAATGATCATTTGTACCCCACATCTTTAAAATAAAAAATTTTAAAGTTAAATAAATAAATAATTGATCCATACTTTCTGATATAATTCACTACCTCCCACCTAGAGGTCATACTTTAGAAAACAGCCAAGTTTGTTTTTTAAAGACAAAGAAGCACACACATACACACCACATAGTGGAATGACAAAAATATGACGAAATTTAATCTCCCAGGGAAATCTGAAAATGCCTTCTTGTCAAAGACAAATTATTTATGAAGGATAGTAGCTCAAAATCATTAATTAACTTTAAAAAAAAATTTAACAATGCACTTAGATAGCAGGATGCTAGACCTTGGCTGCATTTAAAAAACAATACAATAACATATTTGCCTTCAGCAAATGTAAAACTTCTGTCTTTTTTTCCATCACAGCCCGGCTTTTTGACTAGGAGTTTGTATGTTCATCCTCTGCTCTCACACTCCATTTGATTCTGACCCTAGCACAATCCAGGATATCATGTGCTTTATCCCAGTGAACTCCCTTTTCGTGTCAACAATGCCCCTTGCTGTTTGATCTAGTGATCACTTTTCATCAAAGCTTCTCCCTGATGATGATCTATAAAGTAAATAGCCACATTCCTGCATATCAAGGCAGTCTCAGTGATATGTGGGACCTGGCAGGTTCTCCAGAACTCTGTTTCCAGCAGCAACATCACGTGGAGGCCAAGGGGTGCCCCATTAGTACACCACCTTCCAGCCTCTTCTCAGTGAGAAAAGGTACACAGGACTCTCCCCTTGGGCTGGGCACTGTAAAAGGATGACAATCTCCCCAAAGAGAATGAACTAAAAACAACATGGCAGTACAAACAGGAACAGTCCTTTGAATGGACTATCCAGACTTGCCAACTTCTTCTGTGAGACAAAATCAACCATAGAATGACTAACCTTATGATAGTCATGACTCTAGAAAGGTATGCCTTTTCCTTGTCAGTAGAACAGAGGTTTAGTAACAGCTAGGAAAATATAATCTTATTTTAACCCAAAATTGATTAAATGTGCTTATCTTAATTTCAGATTTCAGTTGAGCCCAGTCTCCAGGTACCATATGGCCACCAGGTTTCCTCATCTGGATATCTCACAAACAACTCAAACCAAATAAGAAACTTGGTAGCCATCTAAGACACTCCATTTCAACTCTCTTTTCCCTTCATCCAGTCTCTAAGTCATAATGATTTCATGTCTTTGATATTCCTAGAATTCTTCTCCTTGAGGACGACGACAAAAAAGAATAGTAACAGTAGGTACAGTATCAGCAGTAGCAATAGGAGAACAGCAGTACTAGTAATAATAATAACAGTAGGGACAGTATCAGCAGTAGTAACAGGAGAATAGCCGTACTAGTCACAATAACAGTACGGATGGTATCAGCAGTAGTAATAGGAGAACAGCTGTACTAGCAATAATAGTAACAGTAGGGACAGTATCAGCAGTAGTAATAGGAGAACAGCAGTTAAATAAGTTCCTTAAGCACTTATTTAACCCTTAACCATGCACTCACATAGAAAAAGGTCTACAAGAAAACATAGCAAAATGCAATGCTAACGGAGGTAACTACTGCATCACAGAATTCCACTTTTTTTTTTTTTTTTTTGAGTTTGAGTCTCCCTCTGTCGCTCAGACTGGAGTACAGTGACCACTCCCAGCCACTGCAGCCCCGACCTGCTGTGCTCCTGCGATCCTTCCACCTCAGCCTTCCAAGTAGCTGGAACTACAGGGGCGTGCTGCCACACCCAGCTAATTTTTTTGATTTATTGTAGAGATAAGGTCTCGCCAACTTGCCCAGGTGGGTCTTGAACCCACGGGCTCAGACAATCCACTCACCTTGGCCTCCCAAAGTGCTGGGATTACAGGCTGAGCCACTGAGCCCAGCCAAAATTCCACTTGTTAATTTCATTCTTTGTAAAATATTACAAAAAAGTTTTTACATTTTCAATTTTTACTTTAGTGACAGCTAAAGTAAAATAGAGCGCTAAAACGTATCCTTCTTTTCTACTGACAAACCAATCAACAAATCAAACACAGATTTTGAATAATTCATGTTAAAAACAGTAAGGTGGTTTATACTTAAAATTATTTCAGGTTTCCTAGTAAGCCTAAGATGATTTAATAAACACAGTTATTCTCTTTGTAGCACATAGCTTAATGTGTTGTTTTACTTTCTAAATACCAATGGAATAGCCAGCAAATAAAAATCAAAGACTTGTAGTCACTAGGCAAACAATCATATGTTAATTAAGCCTAATATAATATACCAAGTTACCATTTTCTTTCATAAGAACCAAAACTGATTAAGCCAGGTAAGAGATACAGTTAAAAATACCAAGAAGTTTTAAAGAAGGGCATATAACAAGTTTATTCCCTATGTTACTTATGTCATAAAATAGAAATTTTGCCTACAGATAAAAATGAAAAAGCTAACTTCTTTTAAAAGCAGAGTTTGTTCTTCTTTTTTGGAATCTGATTGTTCTGGGTTGGTATACTGCTCATTCTCCTTCTAGTTGTAACTATGGGAAAGTCATTAAACTTCACTGAACCTTTGAGAAGTGTGATAAATTATACCTACTATATAGGTATGGTGACCATATATCCAGATTTGTTTAAGGTGGTCTCCATTTATGCCTGCTATCCCAGAACAATTATTAATAACTGGTTAATTTTTAGTGTCAACTTGACTCAGTCAAAGGACACCTGATGGGTGGTGAAACATCATTTTGGGGTCTATGGGGGTGTTTCCAAAAGAGATTAGCATTTGAATCAGTACACTGAGTAAAGAAGATCCTCCCTCATCAACATAGGTGGGTATCACCCAGTTCATTGAGAGCTCAGATAGGGGAAACAATGAATTTTCTGTTTCTTTCACACTCTCTCTGTAGCCCTCTTTGATCTGAGATGACATTCATCTTCTCCTGCCCTTGGACATGGAAATTCTCTGTGCTCTGGCCTTCAGACTCCAGTACTTAGACCAGTGAACCCCCTTCCCCTCGTTCTCAGGCCTCTGGTTTTGGACTAAGAGTTGCATCATTTCCTTCCCTGGTAATCAGTACTTCAAACTCTGACTGAATTACACCTCTGGCTTTCCTGGGTCTCTTGCAGAGAGCATATTGTAGCACTTCTCAGCTTCCGTAGTTGTGTGAGCCAATTCTTATAATAAATCTCCTAAAATATACTTACATACAAAGGGGGGCCCCCAAAAAACTGGAATTATACTTTGGAGGGCAGGCCTCTTGTAGCATAGGCTTCCACCATGAGGTAAGTACTCTAGGATCCCACTGGCATCAGTGTATCAGCTGGCATCGCTGTGAGGCTGGGTTCAGTTTTCAGTGATTTTGGGGGGAGGGGGTTCATTCAACACTTTGGCTCATTTCATGATGGGTGATTTACAGGAACAACCTGCCCACATTGTGCTGCATGTTCAGCAGTTTTTGACCTAAAATAAGATGACCCCATACCCCACCCTCCTTATTTGCCCGATCTCACCTCGAGTGACTTTTTTTGTTTCCCCAGATGAAAAAAGTCCTCAAAGGAAAATGTTTTGCTGATGTGGAAGAGATGAAACGAAAAATGGCAGAAGCACTAAAAGGCATCAAAATTGACAAGTTAAAAAATTGTTTTGAGCAGTGGAAAAAGAATCTTGGTAGGTGTATTGCATCAAAAGGAGAGTACTTTGACGGCAACTGAAATTTAAACATGTAAGAATAAGTACATAATTTTTTATAAATAAATTCTGGGTTTTTTAGGGTTCCCCCTCATATATTTACATCCTATCGGTTCTGTTTCTCTGGAGAACTCTGACTAGTACAATATTACTTTCTTTCACTTTCACAATTGTCTCCATTAGGACAATAAAAACATACGGTCATCTGTTAGGAACTGAACTATGCTCTCCCCTCAAAAATGCATATGATCAAGTCCTTACCCCCAGTACCTTAAATGTTGCCTATTTGGAAACTGAATCATTACAAATGTCATTGGAGTAGTACAGGCCTCTAATAAAATATGACTGGTTTCCTTATAGAAAGATGGCCTTGTGAGCACAGACACAGAGGGAAAATGCTGTGTCGAGACTACAGTTATGCTCCCACAAGCCATGGAACAACAAGAAGCCAGAAGAGAGGCCTGGAACAGAGCCTTCCCTAGGAAAACCAGAAGGAGCATGGTCCTGCTGAAACTTTGATTTCAGGCTTCTAGCAATCAGAATTGTGAAACAACAAATTTTAATTGTTTAAGCCACTCAGTTTGTGGTCTCTTGTTACAAAAGTCCTAAAACACTAACACAGTAGCTCTGTTCATAATGGTGGCAATTATTATCACTGATGTCTGTCTATGTCCTGCCCACAGGGTCTAATACAAACTGGTACCTCTAGATGATTGGTAATTTCACCCACCCCCACTCCAACCCAACTCCAAATCCAGTAGACACTGAGTTGACACATTTGGGAAACTGGGGTAAGTTCAACTCCACTAAATCATTCTCCTATCCCAGAATATAACTCCAGTTTTAAAGTGCATCACCATGTGAATGGCTTGGATAAACAATTTATTTGAAAACAAGAGTATGTAGCTTGTAAATCAGCCTAGACTCTACATTATAAACTGCTACCCTCTTGGTTGGAGCATGTTTAAGGCAATCCTGCCTCTATTGGACTTCAAAGACAGAGCTTATCTCCTGTCCCACACAATCTGCAACTGAAGGTTACTTGCATAGTCAACATGTTAGCAACTATCAAAGTCACTTTCCTAATTTGTATATTAAAGATATTATTTTAAGTTTTCTCTACATTATGCATATAATACATTCCTTCACTATTTCAAATTACGTTGAGAAGTGTTTCTAGGAAGTGTTTCTTTCTACACATAAAATTATCCTGCTGAGAACAGAAACCTACCTTCACTTTGAGTCAACTCTAAGAATACAGCTCTTTCTTTCCTACTTGAACAGTTAGTATACAGTCTCTGATGTACAATATGATCCAAGTCCAAATAACTACTATTTTTAATACCTCTGGTAGATTTAGATATTATCTTTATTTTACTTAGGTTAATCACAATATTCAAATTCTGACTAACATGTAAATCAGTTAATCTGAAAATTAGCAAAAAATTATAGCATGTAAATGGAAATAGTAACCGCTGAAACATATAGAGTCTACTATTAGGCTCTGCTCTACAGTTCAGAATGCTTAACACATATTAGCAATCTAAAAAAAAATTTATTTTAAAGATGCAGGGTACAATTCAGGGTTAGGTATACAATTGGTCATTGTACAGGTGAAGTTTGGGCCTTACTTTGGTCCTCACTTCACCTGGTTTGAGATCAGGTACCCGTATTGATGTGCTTGACCCCCTCCCCTGGCAGTGTCCCACTACAGCCAATCCCTATCTTATAGTGTCAAGATAATTGTTCAAGATCCACTTATGAGTGAGCACATGTGACACTCAGTCCTTTGTTTCTGTGATAGATCACTGAAGTATTATAGACTCTAAGTCCATCCAAGTTGCTACAAGTTCATAATTTTGCCCTTCTTTGTGGCTATATAATATTCCATCATGTATATGAACCACAATTTTTTATCCAGTCATATTAGCAATTTTAATTCTTGCAACAATACAATAATCTAAGTATTCATATCCCTAGTTTACAAATGAGAAAAGTAAGACACAGAAAGGATAGATAATTTGCTTGATCCCACAGCTATTATACAGTGGAATCAGAATCTGAACCCACTCTTGACCCTATGCTACCATATAAATTAATAATATAGCTACTATTTTATATAAGTTGAGTTTGATTTTCTAAAATTAATGACAAAAACTCTGCCAGTCACAATACCCATAACATTAGCCAGATCTTTCTGGCTGGTAGGTTCAGGCATTTTTTTAGTTATCAGTGCTCATCAGGAAAAAGTAGGCAGCAGGTTAGAAATGTGTGTTATGTCTTAAAGCAGTTCCCAAGTAATGCAAACACTGATATAATATTAAGCTGTGCCTTGAGAACTATGTATAAGTAATAACTTTCAGCATTTAGAAGGAAAATACAATACTGGCAAATATGACATACTACACTGTGAGATTAGTGAATGTTATAGCTACCAATAGTCAAATTTAATGAGCAAAGCAGCATATTAATAATATTGAAGTATATATAACAGCAAAATATTTTTCATTTAACTAAAAGAAAATAGACAAATTAGGTTCTGATACTGAATAACATTAAAATCCACTGTTTTCTGCGAACACATCAAGGAATAAACAGAAACATGACGGCAACTACATTACTAATTTTATTTTTAAAAGGCAGTCCAAAGTGGATACTCCATGAAGCTAATTTATTTGTTTATTAGATAGAATTTGTTTAGGCACATACCATCTTCTAGTTACTGTCCTGGGCTTTGGGGATGCAGTTACAAATAGTTTCACAAAAATCACTGTACTAGCCAGGCTTGGTGGCTCAGTCTGTAATCCTGCACCTTTGGGAGGCTGAGGTGAGTGGATTGCCTGAGCCCGCGGGATCGAGACCCACCTGGGCAGCGAGACCTCATCTCTACAATAAATTTTTTTAAAATAGCCGGGCGTGGTAGCGTGCGCCTGTAATTCCAGCTACTTGGAAGGCTGAGGCGGAAGAATCGCCGGAGCCCAGCAGGTCGAGGCTGCGGTGGCCAGGAGTGGCCACTGCACTCCAGTCTGGGCAACAGAGTGAGACTCCAACTCAAAAAAAAAAAATCTCTGTCCTTTTGATTGTACTAGTGTAATGAGAAAGATAAGAAAAAATTAAAGAAAGCACATAAACTAATTTCAGATACTGATAAATTATACGAAACATGGAAATAGGTTTAAGAAAGACACCCAGGCAGCGGAAGTGGGCAGGTGAAGGTGAGGAAGTGGGAAGGTGAGTAACTAACTTAAAGTCATTTGGAAAGCCAGAATAATTGAATGAATGCAGTTCCTTGAGGCCAACTTAACGTTATTCAAGCATGCTGATTGTAGCTCCTCATTTTTAAATTGGAAGTATTTTAGTTTACTAGACTTCTCACTGTTGGCACACCTGAGATGTAAGTCACTTAAAAGTATATGAAATGTGTATGTGGAATATTCAGAAAACAGTTCCAGAAAACTGGATATAGCTTTCCAAAGGCAGCTAGTGGTAAGAAAAAGAAACATCTGGATGCCACATGGAGCATTTTAACCGAGTCCAGCTTGGCCCCCAAAAGCTACCTTGAGTCTTTGACAAAGAAAATGCATTATGACGACAACCACCCACTGCCAGTGTGTCTAAAAACAATAGAAAACAATCAGATGCTAGTTCAATATATGCCTTTTGAATTCAAATTTATTGAAGTTAGCATTGTTTTATGCAATATAACTTTAATTAAAGACATCAGAAGAAGTCTAGTCCTCACCAAAGAACACATTAATATTAAAAATGTATCTTTAGAAAATTTGTGAAGGGAGTTTAGGTTACCATGAGTCTTAATGATAAAAGGATCCTAAAGCTGATAAATCATTGAATATCAACTATTGGACGTAATCATCTCAATATCAAACATTTTGGCACAAATCCTTTTTCAAAAAAACTATATTTACATAACATGTAATTAATAAAGAAAAACCTTGTAAGTCACTTTAATCCTGACATTCTTAAATAAGACCCTGGATTTAAGATGTGAGCTTGATCACTCCAGCAGAAGGCTCACAAATTTTTGTTCATGTTACTAAACACATTGAATCAATAGACCTAGTAACAACGACCATGACCAACTTTGAAGATTAAAAAGTGCACAAAATGAAGCCGGGCTCGGTGGCTCAGCCTGTAATCCCGTGCCTTTGGGAGTCTGAGGTGAGTGGATTGCCTGAGCCCGCGGGTTCGAGACCCGCCTGGGCAGCGAGACCTCATCTCTACAATAAATCAAAAAATAAGCTGGGCGTGGTAGTGCATGCCTGTAATTCCGGCTACTTGGAAGGCTGAGGTGGAAGGATCGCTGGAGCCCAGCAGGTCGAGGCTGCGGTGGCCGGGAGTGGCCACTGCACTCCAGTCTGGGCGACAGAGTGAGACTTCAACTCAAAAAAAAAAAAAAAAAAAGTGCACAAAATGGTTCAGATAATAGACTGCATTATGTATATTTTACCACAATTTTTTAAAAAGTGAGTAGTCAATATGCCCTATAAAAAAGATTTTATTAAGAAGGAGCAAAGCTTAATATGTAATGTGTATGTATAAGTATTAAGAGATTTTGATTACTGTAAAAATAGACAAATTTCAAAAAGCATTTTAGTAATTCCAACTTGTCATTTAGTATATTTCAAAAAAAAAAATGTAGATTTCGGGGAACTCTCATAATTCTTTGAAAATATACATACACAGACAAATTGTAATTTAAAAAGGAAGTCAAACATTTACTTTCAATGAATCCAATTAAATACTTTTTAAATAATAAATAAAATAATGTCTAAAGATTTTGGAACCATAGTTATACTTTTTACTTTGAGTTTTTTAACAAAAATCAGTTTTGGAGATGGCAACACTTTCAAATGAAAAAGCAAACCTCCAAAGTGTATGTTTCATGCAAAATACTCTGAGATGGTTCCACATGATTGAACTTTAAAATATATGTATTATATGGGAATTCTTTAGAAGAAGTTTACATTTGTTTTCCACAAATATCAGGGGACTGGCTTATTTTGCTTTTGTAGACTAAGAAAATTGTTACAAAACAGCAAACCGCATCATTTAAGATGAAAATCAAACCAAAAAAATATAATTGTGAAACCACCACCCAATCACTTTTCCAGTTCCACCATTCCAAACCCTTCCATTTATGGAGTTTCTAATAAATTAGAAGTATACCACAGAGAGAAGTGAAATGCTAGACTGACAAATAGGAGTAGCTCAAGTTCATTTTTGGCACCTTTCTGAGAATTGAAATACTTTTCTTTCCTGCAGCAAAAAGAGCCATGAAATCCCACCGACCTCACTGAACCCCACCTTGTTACTCTTGGAATGCTCTCATTAATCAAATCCTGAGAAATCTTACTTGACCTAAAGAAGTTAAACACAGGGACACCATCTTTGAAAGAAAGACAACTGAAAACCTGAACTTGACATTTATTCCTTGAATGTTTACAGAAATATTCTACTTTTAAAAGTTTAAAGAGTTTATAATTCTAAGAAAGTAGGCAATAAAGTGTAAAAATCAAGAAGGGGACCTTTATTTCCAAAAATACTTTTCCTACCTGACTCGAAACAAATGGAGTCTTTTTTAAAAAAGCATCCTTTAAGTATCTTAAAGTTACTGAATCTCTCCCTCATTTCTAAAAGAAATGCCAAATCAAAGCAGATGAGGGTCACTGAGAAGAAGGAAAAAAAAAATAATAATAAGCAACTTTTTTCTCAAGAACTGGAAATCTCAACAAGTTTCCAGATTGTTAGATGACAAAAACAAAAACCAAATTTTACTGATGCAAGAAAAAAATAGAATGTGAGATGCAGAACAAAAGAAGACAAGAGTTAATACATAATTTAAAGTCACAATTAGCTAGGAAGAGAAAGAAGATTCCCTTCCCAGGATGCTCTGGCTTCAGCTAACCAGGTATATAAATGGCCCCCACTGTATGTGATTTGTTTGAAGGGAGCAAGATGCCTTTCTGATGTGGCAGAAGCAAAGGGACGTTCTACAATGAGCAGAAAGATCTTAACAATCCAGACACTGGCAAAGTTTTCAAGGTCGTGACCTTGAAAACTTTGCCAGTGTCTGGATTGTTAAGATCTTTCTGCTCATACGTGACCAAGAAACAAAAACTCTTCTGTGAGTGTTCCACACTGCTATAAGAAACAATTTATGATATGGGAGGAGTGGTTTTGATTTTGGTTTTGTTGCTAGGTAGTCAGCTTTTGGAGAGAAAATCATTAATTCTCTCACTCAGGATTTTTCCCTTTTTAGAAATTTCTACCCATGTTTTATTTAACTCAGTATTTATGAGCATGGTTGGTGGACAGTGGTCATGGAGTGACGAGGCAGTTAAACCTCAGGTGCCTGTGCACACAGGAGTTTCCTGTAAATAGTGTCAGCAAGGAAGAATCAAGAGCATGTAACTTTGAGTTGCAAGAAACCCATAAAATTATTCTCTTTCCCATAAAACTAGAGAAGATATAAAACCTTCCCAGCCTGGAAACACAGTGCAGAGTTGCAGAAAAACAACAGAAAAAAGTTGTTATTGAGGGTGGGGGTTGGTAGGCATGGTAGGAGAAAGCACAAATCAGAGGAAATTAAATCTCCTTTAAGTTTCTCTAAACTAAAAGAAAGAGTTATCTATGAATGTTATTTAGTAATTTACCAAAAGATGAAGTTGTTGAAATACAGTTGATGAAAACTGTTGCTAGGCTACTTCCATTGTTGAGGACTCTAGTATAGCAAAAAAAAAAAAAAAAAGAAGAAATAATAATAAAAAAAACCAGTTATACGAACAATGGTATATTTTCAAACATTCATCTTATTAGAGTCTCTGTCATTATATTATTAATTCATTTGACAATTGTTAATAGCACTATAATCCAGTACAAATGTCACTCCTTAACTCTCTACTCTGTGCCCCTTATTCCAACCTAAAAAAAAACTTGACGTAAGCACTATCACTTTTACATAAAAAGAAATTAGGGCTATTGATATTTTTGAAAAAGAAAGAAAAAATAATGAACTATTGAAAGCCAAAATGAATGTCTCTCTCTTAAGTTGTTATATATGCTTGTCAATAACCCAAAATCAACTGTTTAGGAACTACATACAGAAAAAATTTAAAAAAAAAAAAGAGTGTAAGAAATCATTGATGCGATTGGTAATCAGAAATTATTTGAAGTGTCAAAATAACACTGAGAAATTTAAATCCATGCAGTTCAAGACTTTGCTTATGAATAAGAAAACTCTAAGCAAACACTTATTGGGGAAAACCTAACGTTTCTGGCATGTGATGCTTAGGAAATCATTTATTTCTACACCAATTCTACATGCAATATTTCTCTTGACTCCTGGATTATCTGTAGGAAAGGGAACATTTGATTTGGCCTGTTAGTAATGAACCACTCAGAAAATAAGTACAACAAAATAAATTCCTTCTCAACATATGGAGGTCATCAAATTCCCATAAAAAATGAAATACATGTTTAAATTTTCATTTGTGCTTATCATTTGTTAATCACCATTTTTATTAATAATTTTCCTTTGCTCTATAATTACAATAATTTATAGCTATAGTTCTTATAATGTTGAACAAGTATTCTAAAAAGAATGAATTGATTCCTTTAGAAAAAGTATTCAAGAAGAAAGAAACAGTGGCTAAAATCCAGGTATAAGCAAATTATAATATACTGATTCTTTATTTCTAAGTTAATCACAGGTATTTATCCAAAAAATTAAATATTTCCTAAGACAGTGATTTATTACTACATTCAAATAACAATGTGCAAGCAAGCCTAGAACAGAAGGGCCAACACAGCCGGTATCTATTAACACGGCAAGTTGGTTGGAACTGTAGGCAAGTAATTAACCTTCTGGCCCAGAGCTTTAAAAACCCAAAAGCAGTTCCTTGAATTTCTCTCATAATTTATGAACAACTGATGGAATTCATGTCACAGTCCGTGGGCTCCCTTGCTGAATTAACCCCAGCTCTCACTGACCCTGAGAAGCTATAAACCAACAGGAGAATGTGCTCTACTATTTCAGCTGCCCACAGAGTGCCATCTCTGTCGTTCCAGCATAGGAACCAGATGATAAATGACAGAACCGCCCACCAGCCACAGCACTACACATTCCTCTTCAATGACGATGACAGCAGCACACTGCACACACACCTTCACTCACTCAAACCAGTCCCGCTCGACAGCAGTCCCTCACCCAAGTCCTACTGGTGATCTATATTCTCTTGCTAACGTTTAAGAAAAGATAAGCATAAGGACACTGGGAACAGAGGGTCAAACAGTATGTTAAGGGAGTATGAATACCTGGGATTAAATACAGGCAGAAATACAAAACAAAATACACCAAGGGCAGCAACAGCCACATTATCACATGTTCACATTGTGCTGGGCACCACACGAAGTTCTTAAAATATATCTTCATTTGTTCTGCAAAACACCCCTGTGCAATTGGGACTATTTTTATCCCTGTTTGTCAGATGAGGAAACTAAGTTTTGAAGACACTAAGCAACTCATTAAAGTTCACACAGGAAGGAAATAAATAAAATAAGTTTGTTTTTAATTATAGAGATGAGGAGTACACATCCGTATTAGCTACAGAAGTGGGTTGCAAATAGGTGAAGCTTGTGCTTCCACCCGGTCCTCACTTCCCCTAGTTTAGGACCAGGTACCCTTTGTGTTGTTACACGCCTCCTGGCAGTGTCCAGTCACTGGCGATCGCTCCCTTGTGCTACTGTGATTAATGTTCAAGTCTTAATTATGCATGAGAACATGCAGTATTCAGTTCCTTGTTTCTGTGATAGTTCACTTAGTATTATAGTTTCCAACTCCATCCAATTTGTTGCAAAGTCCATGACTTTGTCCTTCTTTATGGCTGCATAATACTCCATCATGTACATGTACCACATTTTCTTTATCCAGGCTCCTTTCAACGGGTAGTAGGGTCAGTTCCATGTTTTTGCTATTGTGAATACAACAGTTATAAACATGCATGTGTAGGTGTATTTTTTGTAGAATGATTTATGTTCCTCTGGGTTTATTCCCTGGAGAGGGATTGCTGCATTGTATGGAAGATCAATTTTTCATTCTTTTAGGAACTGTCACACGGTTTTCCATATAGGCTGAACTAGCTTGCATTCCCACCAACCGTGCAGAAGCACTCCTTTTTCTCCACCCCTGCACCATCATCTGTTGTTTGTTGATTTATTAATGATGGTCATCTTACTAGAGTTAGGTGGTATATGTTACTGTAGTTTTGATTTGCATCTCTCTGAGGATTAGTGAGGTTGAACATTTTTCAAGTATCTTTTGGTTGCTTGTATATCTTCTTTTGAATAGTGTCTGTTCATGTCCTTTGCCTACATTCTAACAGAGTTGTTTAGTTTTTTCTTTTTCTGCTTTTCAGCTTGTTTGACTTACTTGTAGAAACTGGATATTACGCCTTTGTCAGATACAAAATTAGCAAATTTTTTTCCCTACTGTGTGGGTTTCCTCCCCAATCTCTTGATGGTTTCTTTTGCTGTACAAAAGCTTCTCTGTTTTGTTGCAGCTCTATTCACAATAGCAAAACATGGAACCAACCATGCTGCCCATCAAAATTGGACTGGAAAAAATGTGGTACATATACACAATGGAGTATTATGCAGCCATAAAGAAGGACAAACATATGGACTTCGCAGCAACTTTGAAGGATTTATAGTCTATCATACTCAGTGATCTATCACTGAAACAAAGAATAGAGTACCATATGTTCTCACTCATAAGCGGACCTTGAACATTTATCATAATAATATTAAAAAGGGATTAGCAGTAGTAGGAAGCTGCCAGGGGAGGGGGGTAGAATTGACAGTCGAGGGAAACTGCCAGGGGAGGGAGGGGCATACCTCATCAACAAGCATATCTGCATAATGAACATTTGTATACCTAACCTTGAATTGTACCCCACATCTTTAAAATTTAAAAAATTAAATTTAAAAAAACTTTTCAGTTTGATGAGGTCCCAGTTGTCTTAGCTTTTATGGCATTCGCTTTTGGGGACTCAGTCAAGTATTGATTGCCTTCTCAGGTGTGCAAAAGAGTGTTTCCTAAGTTTTCTTCTAGGATTCTTACAGTTTGAGGCTTTATGTTGAGGTCGTTGATTCATTTAGAGTTAATTTTTGTATATGGTGACAGGTAGTTTCATTCTTCTGCAAGTGGTCAGCCAGTTTCCCCAGAATTATTTCCTAAATGTGTTTTCCTTTCCTCAGTGGTTGTTATTGGTGGCTTTGTTGAAGATGAGTTGCTTGAGAGACTGAGTTTTTCCTTCCAGAATCTCTGTCCTGTTGCATTGATCTATGTGCTATCCTTGCACCAGTACCAAGCTGTTTTGGTTACTATAGCCTTGTAGTAAAGTTTAAAGTCTGGAAGTGTGCTACCTCCTGCTTTGGTCCTTTGCTGGGGATTATTTTGGCCATTTGTGCTCTTTTTTTTCCATATGAATTTCTGTATTGTTGTTTGCAGGTCTGACAAAAATGGTGCTGGTGATTTGATGGGTAATGCATTGAATCAGGAGACTGTTTTGGGCCGAATAGACAGCTTGACAATATTGATTCTCCAATTCATCAGCATGAAATGTTTTTACATTTGTTTGTTGAATCTTTGATTTATTTGAGCAGCATCTTGTAGTTCTCATTGTAAAGACCTTTCAATTCTCCAGTTTGGTGGTTGCCAAGGTGTTTCATTTTGCTTGTGGCTATCGTAAATGGAATTATGCTTTTTATTTGGCACTCTATCTGCTTGTTTCTGGTGTACAGAAATGTAACTGGTTTTTGCACATTGATTTTTGTACCCAGAGACTTTGCCAAATTTGATTATCAGTACGAGGAGGCTTTTGACAGACTTCCTAGGATTTTCCAGATATAGAATCATATTGCCTACAAAGAGGAATAACTTGACTTCCTCTCTTCCTATTTGGATACTCTTGATTTCCTTCTCTTGCCTAACTGCTCTGCCTACAACTTCCAACACTGTGTCGAACAGGAGGGGTGACAGATGGCATCCTTATCTTGTTCCCGTTCTCAGGGAGAATGCTTCCTATTTCTGCCCATTGAAAAAAAATAATGGCTGTGGATTTATCATAGATGGTTCTTACTGTTTTGAGGAATGTTCCTTCTATGCCTAGGTGCTCAAGGGTTTTTATCAAGAAGGTATGTTGGATTTTGTCGAACATTTTTTCTGTGTCTAATGATATAATCATGTGATTCTTGGTTTTATATCTATTGATGTGCTGAACTATGTTCATGGTCTTGTGAATGTTGAATCAGTCCTGCATCCCAGGAATGAAGCTCACTTGGTCATGGTAGGTGACCCTTGAGATGTGTTGTGGAGCAGATTTGCTAGAATCTTGCTTAAGATTTTCATATCTATGTTCATCAAAGAGATTGGCCTGTAATTCTCTTTCCGTGTTGACTCTTTGCCAGTTTTGGGTATCAGTATGATGTTGGCTTCATCAAATGAGTTAGGAAACATTCCATCTTTCTCGATAGCCTGAAATATATTCCATAAAACTGGTATCAACTTCTCCTTGTATGTCTTGTAGAGTTCAGCTGGGGAGCCACTGGGTCCAGGGTTTTTTTAGGTAGGTAGATTTCTTATGACTGAGTTGATTTCCTGGATTAGTACTGGTCTGTTTAGAGGTTCAATTTCTTTTTGTTTCAACCCTAGGAAGTCGTGTGATGTCAGAAAGTGCTCCATTTCCTTTAGGCTTTCTAGTTTATTGGCATACAGGTTTTCATAGTACTCTCTGATAATCTTTTGAATTTCTTCAGGGTCAGTTGTGACTTTGCCTCTTGCTTTTCTAATCGTGTTTAACTGGGCTTTCTCTCTATTTTTTAAAGTCAATCTGGCCAGGGAAGTACCAATTTTATTTATCCTTTTAATGAGCCAGCTTTTGGGCTTGTTAATCCTTTCTATGGTATTTTTGTCTTCCATGTCCTGCAATTTTGATTTTTTTTTAAACTTTTAATTTTTTTATTTTAAAGATGTAGGGTACAATTCAAGGTTAGGTATACAAATGATCATTATGCAGGTACTCTAGTTGATGAGATGTGTCCCCCCTTCCCCAGACAGATTCCCACTACTGCCAATTCCACTTCCCCGCCCTCCCACCCAGCAGTTTCCCGCTGCTAAACCTTTTCTTATAGTATTACGATAATTGTTTAAGTTCTGCTTATGAGTGAGAGCATGTGATATTCATTTCTTTGCTTCCATGAAAGATCATTCAGTATTATAGACTCTAAGGCCATTCAGGTTGCTGTGAAGTTCATGATTCTGTTCTTCTTTGTGGCTGTGTAATATTCCATCATGTATATGTACCACATGTTTTTTTATTGAGTCTTCTGCAATTCTGATTTTATCTTGGTGTTATACTCTTCTGCTGATGTTATGATTTAGACGATTTTGCCTTTCCAGCTGTCTACCTACCATCTTTCATTCTACTACCTGACAAAGCAGTCTTTAAGACATCAACAAAGGATAATACATAATGATAAAAGGCTCAAGCCAACAGCAAGAAATATCCATCCTAATCATACATGCATCTAACACAGGAGCACCAGGTTTTATGAGACAACTATTAAGCAAACTAAAAGAGGTTACTGACTCTCACACAATCATAGTTGGAGACCTAGATACACCACTGACGGCTTTAGGTAGATAACCCAGGCAAAAAACCAACAAGGTGATTCAGAACCTCAATCTGACACTCGATCAAATGGACTTAATAGTCATTTACAGACACTTCACCCAACAAAAAATGAGCAAATTTCAAAAGATCGAAATAATACCATGTATCTTCTCAGATCACAGTAGAATAAAAATAAATATTCTCACCAACAAGATCCCCCTCAAACACACAAGACATGAACTTTAAACAACATGCTGCTGAACGACTTCTAGGTCAACATGGACATCATGACAGAAATTAAAAGATACCTGGAAACAAATTAAAACAAAGACGCATCCTGTCCAAATCTCTGGAATGCCATGAAAGCAGTGTTAAAAGGAAAATTCATAGCATTGCATGGGCAAATAAAATGGAATTTGAAGCCTGTAATCTAACTCCAGGATCAATACCCTGGATATGAACCAGGTATTAAATAACAACATATTATAAAGTCACTTTTCAATAGAAAAGCTTCTCCACATTCAGAGATAAGTTCCTAGTTGAACCATAGGTAACAAACTATAGACCCTCAGTTTCTAAGTCAATTGGTTGATACTCAACAAGAAAATATCATCAAATATTATGAAAGGAATGCATGTAATTCTATGGTAAGGTCAAAGGTAATGGTAAGGGTTAGGGGTGGATTAAAGAATAAAATGTGAAAATATCAGCAATGTGATATACTGGAAAAAGTTTAAGTTTTGGTTTAGTTCTAGATAAACCACATATAAGTTGTATAACTTTAGGCAAATCACTGCATTTTTCTGGGCATTAGTTTAAACAAGAGATTTGAAGTAGATCTTTTCTGAAATTCTTTTCTATTCTAAAAGTCAAGAACATTACTTTTTACTTTTTTAATTAATTTTTACTTATTTATTTGTTTTTAAATTTATTTTATTTTAAAGATGTGGGATATGATTCAGGATTAGGTATACAAGTGATCATCATACAGGTAAGTTTAGGCCTACCTTTGGTCCCCACATTGCCTGGTTTGAGATCAGGTACACTTATTAATGTTATGTGCCCCCCACACTCCCGCCAGTTTCTGGCTACTGCCAATCTCTTTCTCATAGTATTATGGCAAATGTTCAGAATTTGCTTATAAGTGAGAACATAGGGTTCTTTGTTTCTGTGATAAATCACTGAGTATTATAGACTCTAAATCCATCCAAGTTGCCGGGAAGTCCATAATTTTGTTCTTCTTTATGACTGCATAATATTCCATCATGTATATGTCTCCAACAAAAACCACTGGGGAGAGGAGAACATATGCAGTAAATGGTGCTGGGAAAACTGGCTGACCATGTTCAGAAGAATGAAACAGGACCCCTACCTATCACCATACACAAAAATCAACTCCAAATGAATCAAAGACCTAAATGTGAAACCCCAAACTTTAAGAATCTTACAAAAATGCAGGAGACACCCTTACAGAAATCAGAATAGGCAACCAATTCCTGAACAAAACCCCAGAAGTCCATGCCATAAGAGATAAGCTAGACAAGTGGGACATCATCAAACTGAAAGGCTTCTGCAAAGGAAAAGAAATTATCAAGAGAGAGGGAAGACATCCCACAGTATGGTAAAAAAATATTTGCCAATTGCCTATCTGATGAAGGTCTGACATCCAGGATCCACAAGGAACTCAGACATGCTGAAAGGAAAAAAACAAACAGCCCCATTACAAAGTAGGCAAAAAAACATGAATAGACACTTCTCAAAAGAAGACGTATGAGAAACACATGAAAAAATGCTCAGCCTCACTAATCATCAAAGAATGCAAATCAAAACCACATTGAGATACCACCTAACTCCAGTAAGAATGGCCATCATTAATAAAACAAAAAACAACAGATGCTTATGAGGATGTGGGGAAAAGGGAACATTTCTACAATATTACATTTTTAAATCTCAAAAGCAGATGCTTTGTGCACATTTACCATGTCCTTATTCTAATCACTTATGCAGAGTGAGTGGACTATACAAGGTGGACACAAGGTTTATGAAAAATAACATTTTCAAAGTTAATGGAAAAACCAAAGTTGTGCCAGACTTCCCCACAGCACTACAGAATGGTGACAACAAGAACAGGGGAGGGCAGGGGAATACAGAGGAGAAAGAAGGTAAAGCAAGGATAAACTGCTGCATTATTTAAGGCAGTAAAGGAGAAAGCTAGTCCTAACATGAAGGAACTGAAGAGTTCTTAAAATATCCTTAAACACTATTAACAAAAAATAAAAACAAAGACATAAATACTAAAACTCTTCCCAGAACTGAAAGACAGGTAGTAATCTGATAGCTAATTTATCACTGTATAACCATTAGTCATGAGTCAATTTAAAAATATATCTGTTTTAAGAAAATTAATATGTGTGAAGCAAATTGCCTTTAACTTTACATAAGTCAACACTGTCACCATCCTGGATAGGAAATGCTGAAAGATACCAAGTGACAAATTAGGAGGAAGAAACATAAACTAGAGTCATATTTCTCCTTCATAAAATTGAGCATTATTTGATCTCATAAAAATGATAATTGATTTCTCAAATAATTAAATAACAGAATACTATAAGAATGAAATGAAATTAACTCCTTCAACATACTGGGTAAAAGATTAAAATACTATTAACTCCAAGGAAATCTCATCACATAGCAGTATATTCAAAGGTCCAATTACTAATTACTAATTATCTCTTGGAAACACAAAAAGTAAATCTGATAAAACTAAATTTAATCATCATTTTATCTGTATGTTACTACCCACTATAAAGATGACTTAGAAGAAGATAAATATATGTAAAACCTAAAAAAAAAAGCATCATTTAGCTCTAAAGCATAAAACTTTTTTTTTTTTTTGAGTTGGAGTCTCACTCTGTCACCGACTGGAGTGCAGTGGCCGCTCTCGGCCACTGTAGCCTTGACCTGCTGGGTTCCGGCGATCCTTCTGCCTCAGCCTTCCAAGTAGCTGGAACTACAGGCACGTACTTCCATGCCCAGCTAATTTTTTTGTTTTGTTTTATTAAACATATTTTTATTTTAAAATTGTGGGGTACGGTTAAGGTATATAAATATGCATCATTCAGGCACCCTTGTTGATAAGGGGTCTCCTCCTGTCCCCTGACAGATATTGAATACCATTAATCCTACCACCCTTGCCCTCCCTATCCCCCCCAAAGAATCCCACCATTGTCAATCCTTTTCTTATAGTATTACGATAGATGTTCAAGGTCCACTTATGAGTGAGAACATGTGATACTCAGATCTTTGTTGCTGTGAAAGATCACTCAGCATTATAGACTCTAGTTCCATCCAGGTTGCTGCAAAATTCATGATTTTGTTCTTTTTTATGGCTGCATAGTATTCCATTGTGTATATGTACCACATTTTTTAAATCCACTCCTCTTTTCATGGACAGCATGGTTTGGTTCCAGGTTCTCGCTATTGTGAACAATGCTGCGATAAACATTCGTGTGCAGGTATCCTTTTGATAGAGTGATTTGAGTTCTTCAGGGTATATTCCCAGTAGGGAGATTGTGGGGTCATATGGGTGGTCGATATTTAGAGCTTTTAGGAATCGCCACGCTGCTTTCCACAGAGGTTGCACTAGTTTACACTCCCACCAACAGGGTATAAGTGTTTCCTTTTTACCACATCCTCTTCAGCATCTGTTATTTTTTGAGTTACTGATAATGGCCAGTCCGACTAGAGTTAGGTGGTATCTCAGTGTAGATTTAATTTGCATCTCCTTGATGATTAGTGAGGTTGAACATTTCTTCATGTGTCTGTTGGTCACTCATATGTCTTCTTTTGTGAAGTGTCTATTCATATCTTTTGCCCACTTTGTAATGGGGTTGTTTTTTTTTTCTTTTCACATTTGAGTTCCTTGTAGATCCAAGATGTTAGGCCTTTGTCAGACATGGAGTTGGCAAATACTTTTTCCCACTCGGTGGGCTGTCTTCCTGCTCTCTTGATGGTTTCTTTGGCTTTACAGAAGCTTGTCAGTTTAATGAGGTACCACTTGTCTATCTTATCTCTTATGGCCCGTGTGTTTTGGGTTTTGTTCAGGAATTGGATGCCAGTTCCAATTTCCATAAGGGTATCCAGCATTTTCTAAGGTTCTTATGGTTTGAAGTTTTACATTTAGGTCTCTTATCCATTTAGAGTTAATTTTTGTGTATGGGGATAGATAGGGGTCTTGTTTGGGTCTTCTGCATGTGGTCAGCCAGTTTTCCCAGCACCATATACTGAATAGGTTCTCCTCTCCCCAGTGGTAGGTGGTGGAAGCTTTGTCGAAGATGAGTTGGTTGAGAAATTGAGGTTTTGCTTCTGGAATCTCAACTCTATTCCATTGATCTATATGCCTGTTCCTGTACCAATACCAAGCTGTTTTGATTATTGTAGCTTGATAGTAAAGTTTGAAGTCTGGTAATGTGATACCATCTGCTTTGTTTTGTTTTGTTGCTGAGGATTGTTCTGGCTATTCTTGGTCGTTTGTGTTTCCATATGAATTCCTGTATTGTTTTTTCTAGCTCTGAGAAGAATGTTGCTGGTAATTTGATAGGTATTGCATTAAATCTGTAGATTGTCTTAGGTAAGATGGTCATCTTCACAATGTTGAATCTTCCAATCCATGAGCAGGGGACATTTTCCCACTTGTTTGTGTCATCTTTGATTTCTTTGAGCAGTATTTTGTAATTTTCATTGTAAAGGTCTTTCATGTCCCTGGTTAGGAAGATGCCAAGGTATTTCATTTTTTTTTGGTGGCTATTGTGAATGGAACTGTGCTTTTTATTTGGGTTTCTGTTTGTTATTGGTGTAAAGAAATGCGATGGTCTTTTGCAAGTTTATTTTATACCCTGAGACTTTGCCAAAGTCCTTTATCAGTGCGAGGAGGCTTTTGACAGATTCTCTTGGGTTTTCAAGGTACACGATCATGTCATCTGCAAAGAGAGATGCCTTGACTTCCTCTTTTTCCTATTTGGATACTCCTGATCACCTTCTCTTTTCTGATTGCTCGAGCCAGGACTTCCAATACTATATTGAACAGAAGGGGAGAGAGTGGGCATCCTTGTCTTGTTCCAGTTTTCAGGGGAAATGGTTCCAATTTTTATCTGTTTAAGAGTATGCTAGCTGTAGGTTTCTCATAGATGGCTTTTACTATTTTGAGGTATGTTCCATGTATGCCTAGATGTTCGAGGGTTTTTATCAAGAAGGGGTGCTGGATTTTATCAAAAGATTTTTCTGCATCTAATGATATAATCATGTGGGTTTTGTTCTGATGTCTGTTGGTGTATTTAATTACATTTATTGTCCTGTGAATTTTTGATTTATTGTAGAGATGAGGTCTCGCCAATTTGCCCAGGCAGGTCTCGAACCCTCGGACTCAGACAATCCACTTACCTCGGCCTCCCAAAGTGCTGGGATTATAGGCTGAGCCACCAAGTCCGGCTAAAACTTTCATAGTACTAAAATAATACAAGATTATTTTAAAATTTCATTCTTTATCTTTTATACTGGGGAACTTTTAGAATTTCTATAATTATCATTACTATAATTATAATAACTGTATAGCAAAAAAAGAGATAATGCAAAAACAAACTGGAATTTGAAGTCAAAAAATTGGGGATTTATTACCTTGTTACTGCAAAAGTCATTTGCTTTTCTGAATCTGAGTTTCCTCATCTAGAACATAAAAATGGTTTTAGAAATCTATTTCATGGGCTGTGAAAAGATTAGCTTGAATATTATATTTCAGAGAGCTTCCATCCTTCAACAAATCTGATTAAAGTCATGACCCTTATCTGTCCTGTTCTTCAGTTTAGAATCTAGTCATGGAAACACAGAGTACAGTTTAATATAAGTGAGAAGATATCTCTCTCTCTCTCTCTCTATATATATATATAGATAGATAGATATATATAAAATAAATGATGAGATCTACCAAATCTCTCCTAGATGAGATTTGCTACACAGTGTAAGAGACTATAATGTACTACACAGTTGTCTGTAATTATTCACTTTCCTATAGCAAAGATTTGCCCTTGTCAAACAAAATGATGGGGCACTTGTCAGGACCAATTTCCTCTACCTTCTTTATAACCAGAAATTTTTTAAAATGAGTAAACGCCAAGCTGAAATCAGTGAGTAAGTTTGGTGGTGGTTGGCCAAATATTTCTCCTCATTCACTCACTAGAGCACTGCAAGTTCATGGGCATTGTGAGCTAGGTCTGCAACTACATTATTAACTATTATTTGTCACACAGTTTGTTTTCCCGCCAATTACATGATGCAGCAACAGGATGAAGAATGGAAACGAAAGCAAATGTGGGTAGGCCTAGTTCATAGGCTGGGGAATGTAGCATTTTCTTCTTTAATGCTAGCTGTTCTCAAATTTCATAGATTTTTTATAGGTATCATATGAAAAAATGATTTTATGGTCAATTACATTTGGCTTCAAATCCAGGACTTTTCACTCTGAAGTTGCATCCTTTTCACTACCCCACAGGTACTACAATCTATTTGTAGTTTCTTTTATTTATTCAACAAGCATTCACAAGTTCTTTTTTTAAGCAGGGCACTAAAGGATAAAAAATAAATAAAAAAAATCACGTATACAGGCACAATCCTAAGGGAACTGAGAACCCAGAGACTACTGAAGATAACAATGGGCACAGGCAGGAGCAGAAGGGCACTGTGTTGAGGGAAGTACAGGAGCATGGGGTACGTCAACCTAATATGGCAAAAGTAGGGGCTAGGTCAGGGAATGCAGTCAAGGAGAAACCAACACAGGTGCACAGATGTGGAAGAAACCTAAATGCCCATCACCTAATCAGTGGAAAATGAAAATGTGGTGCACACACCATGGTATACTATTCAGTCATGAAAAGAAATGAAATAATGTCTTCTTCCACAACTTGGATGGAACTGGAGACCATCATCCTAAGTGAAATAATGCAGAAACAGAAAACCGAATGCTATATGTTCTCACTTATAAATGGTAGTTAAACTAAGAAACTGCAAAGGCAAGCATTGGGGCTGGCGCGCACATTGAATCTTAACGCTGCACCGTCTGCAGGCAGCTATCGGGCCACCAGTTTCCCTGCCTTCCATCCTGGTGCCCCCCAGCCCTGGCTCACCGGCCCACTGCCCCGGGCAGCCACGCTCAACAGGTTCAGCGCGTTCAATCTGCACATGTTGACCAATCCACTGCAGGGGCCTCTCGCGCCCCTCCCCCATGACCCCCACACAGCCGCCAGGAGGCAAGGATCGGGAAGCCTTCAAGGCTGAGTACCGACTCGGCCCCTCCTGGGTAAAGGAGGCTTTGGTACCGTCTCCACAGGACACTGCATTACAGATCGACACCAGGTGGCCATCAAAGTGATTCCCAGGAATCGTGTGCTAAGCTGGTCCCCTTTGTCAGACTCTCACATGCCCACTTGAAGTGGCACTGCTATGGAAGGTGGGTGCAGGTGGTGGACACCCTGGCGTGATCCGCCTGCTTGACTGGTTTGAGATACAAGAAGGCTTCATGCTGGTCCTCGAGCGGCCTTTGCCCGCCCAAGATCTTTTTGACTACATCACAGAGAAGGGCCCACTGGGTGAAGGTCGAAGCCGCTGCTTCTTTTTTTTTTTTTTTTTTTTTTTTTTTTGAGTTGGAGTCTCACTCTGTCGCCCAGACTGGAGTGCAGTGGCCGCTCCCGGCCACCGCAGCCTCGACCTGCTGGCTCCGGCGATCCTTCCGCCTCAGCCTTCCGAGTAGCTGGAATTACAGGCATGCACTACCATGCCCGGCTGATTTTTTGATTTATTGTAGAGATGAGGTCTCGCTGCCCAGGCGGGTCTCGAACCCGCGGGCTCAGGCAATCCACTCACCTCAGCCTCCCAAAGGCGCGGGATTACAGGCTGAGCCACCGAGCCCGGCTTGAAGCCGCTGCTTCTTTGGCCAGGTTGTGGCAGCCGTCCAGCACTGCCATGCCCGTGGAGTTGTCCATCATGACATTAAGGATGAGAACATCATGATAGACCTCTGCTGGGGCTGTGTCAATCTCATTGATTTTGGTTCGGGTGCCCTGCTTCATGATGAACCCTACACTGACTTTGATGGGACAAGGGTGTACAGTCCCCCGGAGTAGATCTCTCAACACCAGTATCATGCACTCCCAGTCACTGTCTGGTCACTGGGTATCCTCCTCTATGACATGGTGTGTGGGGACATTCCCTTTGAGAGGGACCAGGAGATTCTGGAAGCTGAGCTCCACTTCCCTGCCCATGTCTCCTCAGACTGCTGTGCCCTAATCCATCGGTGCCTGGCCCCCAAACCCTCTTTCCAACCTTCACTGGAAGAGATTCTGCTGGACCCCTGGATGCAAACACCAGCTGAGGATGTACCCCTCAACCCCCGCAAAGGAGGCCCCCTCCCCTTTGGCCTGCTGCCCTAGACACGGCCCCCACTGGTTGGAATAGCCATCCCATAACCACATCACAGGGATAGATGGACATCTGTTGATCTGGTTTTACAGGTCATTATAGGTCATTAAAAATCCAGTATTACTAAGATAAGGGATCAGGGGTCAGAAGACAAAGGCCAAGACTTCTCAGCCCCAATCCCAGTCCTATGAAGGAGCCTTCCTCCAAGAACCTGTGGTCCCTTATTCTGGAGGGGGAAATTCCTTCTCATTTTGCTAAGGATTATTATTTGGGTCAAGTTACTTCCATTCTCAGCCCCAAAACCCTTATTCTGATGAACAGTCACCCCTACACTGGCATCTCCCACTACCACCACACAAACTTAGCTCACATGCTCTCACTTGGGCAAGGGTGCTTTCCTTCCAATACCCCGTAGCTCTTATTTTAGCAAAGGAACCCTTTCCCCTAGTCTAGGGTCCCATATTGGATCAAGTTGCTTGCCTACCTCAGCCTAGGATTGCTTATTCTGGGGGAGGTGATGCCCTATTGTTATCCGAGGGCTCTTTATCTTGGTGAGGGGACTCTACTCTGTTATCCCAAGTGCTCTTATTCTGGTGAGAAGAACCTTACCTCCATAATTTGGGAAGGAATGGGATATGGACACCACCGGTCACCACCAGAGTCTAGGATGGGATGGATGGATGGTTTTGGGGGGAATGTGCTAGGGAAATAAGTCTTGCTATTTGTTCTCCTGAATCCCCCCACCTCCAACTTATGCAGATTCTTGCTGCTTCCTCCTGAGCCGGGACTGTCCAATTGTTAAAATGTAAATGCTTGGCGTATTGAGGGGATAGGAGTTTCAAGTATGCCCTCTTCTCTCTCCCTTCTACCTGGATTATTTAAAAAGCCATATGTGAAAACCCAGTATTTAATAAAAGCAATAGAATCAAAAAAAAAAGAAACTGCAAAGGCATCAGAACAGCATAATGGACATTGAAGACTCAAAATGGGGAGGGCAGAAAGATGGGGAGGGATGGAAAATGTGCCTAGGAGAGTGCAGAAGGTACATTTAAAGCCTAGACGTCTTTGCCACTATACAATGTATCCATGTAACCAAAAACCCCCAAAGCCACTGAAGCAAATTTTTAAAAATAAAATAAAATAAATTAAAAAGTACACAGGCAATCCAACTTATGTGTAGCTCCTTTTATTTATTCAACAAGTATTCACAAGCTCTTTCTCTATGCCATCGGTGTGCTGAATGGTAATAAAGTGGGATATCAGTTATGGGCACAGCCTTAAGGGAACCAAGACCCCAAAGACCACTGAAATGAAGACCAGAGGAAAGAGAAAGAAGGTCATGTCAGCTGTGAAAGGGAGTGGTAGTTGATGAGTCTCATGGGACAGGCAGGGGGCAGTCATTATGGTAGGGGGAAGGCTTTAAGCAGAATAATAACAAGACTGGGTGAGCCCTATTGATTCTTTACACTTTCTTTTTAAAAAAAATCACATATTCTTTCCACTGCATTTCGAAGAAAATATCTGAAAAGGCTATGGTAATAGCAAATGTCATGGAATTCCTTTTCCAAGGATTTAAACCTAGTATTCTTAAGAAGGATTAACCTTTCAGACCTTAATATACAAAAGTTTGATGCTTACAAAAACATATCATTCTGTTTTTGTAACTTATCATTCTCATTTGTTTTCATGCTAAATCTACCAAATCATTTTTATTATCTATCTAACACTCTGGTTGGTAGATAATTTATTTAAACAGTCTCATCAATGTTAGATATACAGCTACTTTTCTAATGTTTTGCTATTATAAACAGCTCTAGGAACAGGGAAATATTAATTTTTTATTGCCTATAACCTGTTTTTGGACTTAGAAATCAAGCATACTTTGCATTTATGCCTAATAAACAAGGTAGTACAAATTTTAACAGGTAAGGGCATGTTTTGATGTGACAAGGCAAACTAAATTTATAAAAGGTACTTTAAAGGTCACTATGGTTTAATTTCAGGAAAGAAACTGGTGGGACATACATAGTTCAGAATTTTAAACACCACCAGAAAAGATTTTTTCAACTGTGCTCACCTTTAAACATTTATTAAAAAGAAAGCTTAGCTAATCAGAAACATAGCCATCTAAGATACATTTTCTCAGAATTAATACATTTTAAAATCCCATGATTATAATTATGCCAAACACCATTATATCAAACTAATTTCTTATCAACAATCAAGCCTGTTTATAAAACTAAGCTATAAAAATGTCAACATGTTCAACAATTCAAGATCTTTATAAAGTCAGAAAAAAAGGAAAAGGCATTGAATATGAAATTTCTCAGTATGACATCCTGTAAGAAAGAAAACATAAACAGGAAAAAAAGAAAATAATAATATAATAAGTTATATAATTCAGTGAAGTCTTGCCTCCCAATGTTAATAAACACAATTCATTTAATTAGGAAAAGCAGTCTTAACAAGGGATATTACAGAAGAATTTCAGAGATTATACTTATGTCAATGAACTGGTCACCTATAGTAAACAAGCACTAAGTATTTTTTCTGACATGACTTCATTTATTCGTCACAAAGAATGTATGAGGTAAAATGGGGCTTAGAGAGGTTAAGTAATTTACACTATTAACAAGCAGTGGGGGCCAGAATTTGAACTCAAATCAGCTGTCGCCAAAGTCCTTGCTCTTTCCATCACACACGAGGGGATAGGGAGACCTGC
Source organism: Cephalopachus bancanus (assembly GCA_027257055.1). Classification (NCBI taxonomy): domain Eukaryota; kingdom Metazoa; phylum Chordata; class Mammalia; order Primates; family Tarsiidae; genus Cephalopachus; species Cephalopachus bancanus. Next base: position 253,102 of record JAPVLO010000235.1, read on the forward strand.
TTTTATTCATCAGGGCAATTCTTGGGTGGGGAAAGTGGGAAAGTTATATAATATTATCAGAACTCAGAGTCCCCTAAACCCTGACTAAATAATTTCAAATCTCAGAAAATATTTTACTGATAGGACAATCTATTAGCAAGTTCTATCTATTGTTATCTGTAGGCAAGGTTTAGAGGTAAGTTCTATAGTACACCTACCAATATGTTCAAATTTGAAAAGCCTTAAGATTTTTCTATTTATAATCATAAACACATTATCAGCCCAACAGCAAACAGTTCCTTTACAGAAGGGGGTCACAGTTGGCAAATCTACCCATCAACATGGCTTTTTAAAATCCAGATTCCAGCAAAGGCAGTGACAATGGGCATTAACATGTTGCAGTAGCAGCAGTGGCAAAAGCTTGAGAATTAACTCTCAAGAAAGCCAATCAGTAGTTGGAAGCAAGACCAGTCTGAACAATCAAGTGAGAGAAATTGCCCCAGGTAAACAGAATGGCATCTGTCAGCTGAGGCCTTCCTGGCACGGCCAACACATTCCTCTCTGCCTCTCCTGCCTCATACACACATATGTTCACACATACACTATTGCTCTATCCTAGGTATTTATCATTGGATGGAGGTCCATCAAGGGCATCAGTTTCCACAATAAGGCCTGTATACTCCTAGGGATCTCCAAGACACTCTCACAAAGTCTGCAAAATCAGAGCTACTTTCATAAAAATACTATTACCGTACTTGTTCTTTTCATCATGATGATATTTACCACTTTTTAGTATTTGGAAGTTAAGCTGAAAGCACCTTTAATGTATGCTGATGCAAGAAAGTTGTCACAAACTGGGCTAGGTGGCTCAGCCTGTAATTCCAGTGCTTTGGGAGGCCAAGGCAAGTGAATTGCCTGAGCCCGCGGGTTCAAGACCCACCCGGGCAACTTGGCGAGACCTTGTCTCTACAATAAATCAAAAATTAGCAGGGCGTGGTAGTGTGTGCCTGTAATTCCGGCTACTTGGAAGGCTGAGGCGGAAAGATCGCCGGAGCTCAGCAGGGTAAGGCTGCGGTGGCCGGGAGTGTGCCACTGCTTTCCAGTCTGGGCAACAGAGTGAGACTCCAACTCAGAAAAAAACAAACAAAAAACAAAAAAAAAAGAAAAAGAAAGTTGTCTCAAGGAAAAGCACTGTGTGACTGAGCTGTGAGCTGAACTGGCATCTCCTTTCATGGACACCATTTTAGCATGAAACAAAAATGACTGACAGTCAAATTATGGTTATTAAAAATTTGATGAATGTTTGTTTTTGGAAAATAAAAAAAGTGAGCCAATCATTTCAAAAAAGAAACAAAAAAAGAAATGATAGTATTTCTCACCAAATACAAGAATGAGAACAATCAAGCAAAATTTAGAATTCTAGAAGATGGGTATCTGCTTCCAAGTGCCTAAAGGCTTCTGAATACTGAAGCTGTCTAATGAGATCAGCAGTGATATTAACATATGCTCTTAGGAGTAAAATAAAATGTCCTTCCTGTGAGTAAAATAAAATATGGAAGATCTGCATAATTTAGTGAGTCAATACTTCCCAAATTACCTTTGCATCATGTTACAAAGTCATGCATGGGCAAAAGACCATTCAAAGTGCAACATAGACCAATTTGATTTTAATATAACAGAACAGGGAAAGTTAACTGAGATAATTTTAGGTTACATACAACAAGCCTTAAAAAAACTGAATTTTATAGTGTAGTAGCTAATAATATCCAAAATTATTTGGTAAAGACAATTAAAACTCTCCCATCCTAACTAAATATCTGTGTGAGGCCAGATTTTCTTCAAGCTCTGCAATCAGAAGAGCATATTCCAGTAGGATTAAAAAAAACAACAACAACCATATTGAAATCCAGCTACTTAAACCAGATAAAGGTGTTCAGAAATGTAAAATAATGTCTCCCTTCTCACTAAATGATTTCTGGTTTGGAAAATGCAGTTAATGTCTGTGAAAATATGTTTTGTTAACATGCAAAGAATTTAATTCTAACAAATTAACTTTCTAATATAGTGAACAGCTTTAATTTTCAACACGGTAAACAGCTATAGATATAGCCCACATGAACAGAAGCTTGCCAGAGTCCTCAATCATTTGTAAGAGGTGGCATGGTGGGGTAAGACCACAATGTGAGCGTACCTGGTCCCGAGGGTCACGCAACACAGGGGCTACACCACCGGTCCTCTCCTGACTGTCCCCCTGCACTTCACTCATGATTCTCCCCACTCCATCTGGTCCTCCCTAAATAACATATAACTACCTCCTGCAGAATAAGCCATGGCCCTCACCTATGCTGTGCTATAGGACAACCATAAATTGCTACATGTAGGGTTAAGAAAGGGCTGAATAAAACTTTGTGACTTTATAATGGAAAATATAAATAATACAGGGAGGAAAAAAATAATTTGACTGAACTCAATATATTAAGAGCTCTGCTATCATAGTAGTGAAGTAACGGTATTAGCCCATGTGATCACTGAGCCAAGCTAGGGAGGGTAAATAAATCATTTGGGGCAGAGTAAAAACTAAATACAAGAGAAGCATATGCATACTTTGTTCATGCAGGAAAAGAAATTTGTGTCAGGACCATTATGGAAGCCCAGATGCCCACCACCAGCCAGGTCTCTGCAGTCACCAACCACTTCCAACACAACCCCAGCCACACTGCCAGGCAGTGGTGACTGAAGGCATAGGCTGGACATCAAAGTAGCCCAGATAACACCTGTAAAAATGTCTGATTTTAAACAGAAAAATCTAGTTACGAGTAAATAACTAGATAAACAATTAAAGTTACACAATTACTCATGTGGACATGCACAGACACATTCACCATCTCCCTTTCTCCCTCTCCCTTGCTCTATCAAGCTGCATGTGTTGGTTCCCTGTACCTCAGCACTGCTGACTGAACTCAGATGAGCAGTTTTCTTGATTGGAAGCCACATTTAATGGCCAGAGTTGGTACAACATTTGGCCTAGATTCATGCATATAATAAACAATCAAACCATATGTAAAATGATTTAGATTTTAGATTTTATACATACTATAAGACATGATAAAAGACAACAAAAACATGGCATGTATTTACTATTTTTGTCAAAGATAAATCTTGGAGCTCAAGAAAAAAATCCTCTCACTATGGAAACTTTGTAGAGAATGATAATTAAAATGTCAGAAGCAACCACCCATAATGCATTATTCTTCTCCACTGCCCATCCATACGATGAGTAAAATAAAATGTAGGCACACAGAATTCTCAAGAATGGAAAAATTTGGAATAATCAAGTGTTCATCTTTTCTGTGCTGGAATCTAAGTTTTATTGCATTCTGTACAATATAAGTCTCTGTCTTTTAAAAATACACTATCCCAGCGGGGCTCGATGGCTCAGCCTTGAATCCCACGCTTTGGGAGGCTGAGGTGAGTGGACTGCCTGAGCCCGTCAGTTCGAGACCCGCCTTGGCAACTTGGTGAGACCTCATCTCTACAATAAATAAAAAAATTAGCTGGGCGTGGTAGCACGCGCCTGTAGTTCCGGCTGCTTGGAAGGCTGAGGCAGAAGGATCACCAGAGCCCAGCAGGTCAAGGCGGCGGTGGCCAGGAGCGGCCACTGCCCTCCAGTCTGGGTGACAGAGTGAGACTCCAACTCAAAAAAATAAAAAATACACTATCCCAAACACAATACAACTGCATCAAGTACATCATGTACTATAAACTCATTACTCTGATATGTAGCTATAATACACTTTCCCTGTTCCCTACCTGCCCTCCTCCCATACATGAGCACACACATATAGACATGAAAACTGCCAAGCTCTTAAGTGTGGAACAAGGACATCTTCCAAGAATTACCAATACAGAAGGTAAGGCTGTTGATGATACTCTTGCCCCTACACTAGCCTAACTCCACACATCCCCAATACACAAAAGAGAGGGATGCCCAATGACATCAGGGACTATACCACTAGATGCAGGGGATGGCCCCAAACTTCAGGACTCTCTCTGTTCCTAGCTCACCAATTACTTGCTTCTTTGGTACCATCAGTACGAGGTGCCAGCAGCGGATGGCACTATTTTAAGGGTCCCTGCCCTCAACAAGGTTCTCTGCTGCCCATTTCCTTGTGCTGTTTTCTGCTTCTGGGACACTTCGTCCTGAAAGACTCACTTTCTTGAGATGGCTTCTAACGAAGAAGACTTTTCTTTCCTTCTGTAGAGCACTCATTATTCCACAGTCATTTGTTCTTGATTGTGTTTCATTTAAAGTATGTAAGTGGCTACTCTAAGATAAACACAAAGTTGACCATATGTCTTTTAGCTTTAGCCAGATCATTTCTAAAATAAGAAAGTATGCTCTACTGCTGTCCCTTCCTCCACTCCTGTCTAATATTCACAGTGGTGATGCTTTGACCAACTTATACTAACATTTCTTCATTCACAACACAGTTATTGTGCTGGACACTGCACCACGTGCTAGGAACAATGGTAAAAAAATCAAATACTATTGTCCTTGAAGAGGAAGCTTCATCTATATAATCCAATTACATAGCTTACCATGTAAATAAAGACTAGCTACTGAAAATAATTTAGATTAATGTAAAATCATCAGCTTATCAAAATTAAAAGTGTTCCTTCAAGTCTTTTTCAAGTATTTATCTACATGACATATTAAATCTGGAAAAGGTTCTTTCAAGAATATTTAGTTGTTCTTTCACTCTTCACTAGGGCACAGCCCTCTTTCATTAGAGATATTGCGTGGGAAGTGATGAGAGCACACAACCCATGGCATCACAGATATGAGAGTCACATCACACTGCATCCAATAAAATCCCACAGGACTTCTTAATTTTAAAAGACCACATAAAAGGAGGCCCTCAACCTTCTACAAAAGTTCCCATTCCCTATTCTGTCCATTGGAATCATATCAAGATAAATCACAGTTAGATCACAACCAAGTATTAAAAACATTATTTTCACTTGAAATGTTCTACTTAGTTTGGGAAATGTACTTATTCAAAATTCTTCTAAAGAAAGAAATTGAATTTTACAATACTTTAAAAGATAAAATAATCAAGATTAGTTTTTAATCTGGGAGGTATTTTATTCTACTTCAACACTCCTTGTCTGGGAAGCATGTGATTTATCTAAGCAGTTCCATCACCAGTGACAGTCTCCATACCTGTGTGGCTCCGGATGTGAACTCTCAGGGTACCACTGCTGGCAAATTTCTGGCCACAATATGGGCAGATTTTCTCCTTTTCTCCTGTATGTGTCTAAATGGAAAGAAATACAGAAGTTGAAGATAAATATAAAGAGTTAGGTAAAGATGATTAAGTGCCTCTGACGGTAATAAATCCTTATTTTCCAGGATAATGTTTCATTAAAATGATTTAATTTCACAATGGGATTTTAAACAATTTATGATGAATATTCCCACTGGTTCAAAAAACAAAAAGAAAAAAGAACAACTTTTATAATCATGTATTAGTGTTAATTTGAAAATAATTCTGCAGTTTACTTTTTAAGCCTTTATGGAGCCCCATCTAAAAATGAGTAAGTTATATGAAACTAGTAAAGGCTAGCAAAACCACATACTCAAAATGGGGCTACAGATGCCTTTGACTGTTGCCAAGAAATACTTCCTTTGAAGCATTTTTCACATTCTTTGTGTGCATTTAACTCATGAGGACAGGATTAATCTCAATAAAGTCATCTGTTACTTGCGTTATACTGTTTGACTAGACTGGTTTCATTGCAAAGCAAAAAAGGAATATAAATCGGATTTGACCTTTAAATTCAGCAAGTGTTAACTGAACAGTCCATTTGAAGAGTATGTCTCCCCTCAACATGCCTTTAATCTAGGCATAAAACAATCATAGGAAGAAAGGTGAATGAGTATCAGCAAAAGTGAGCTACAGTAAATGCTGGAGAGTTCAAAGAGAAAGGAGTGATCCCTCCCTGAAAGAGGAGGCAGTGGGACACTTTAAACTGGCCTACAAGCTCATCAGGAGACTAGTATTTCTCCCAATGTCAAAACTGATCACCCTAACAGACAAGAGGTTAGAGCTATTTCTCAAGTCTCCATGTTTCTCAGACTTGGAAGGGGGACAGAGGGAACAAGCAGCAATTCCTGTAGACACTTGTACATTCTATTTGAGACTGCTCATAGAATGTTTTTCAATGATAACCTAAAAATTAGTAAAAGCACCGCCATTTCATCTGGGTTACAATCACACAACACAGCCCCCAGGGCCTGTGTTTACATTTATTCTTATGCAAATTACCAGCAAGTACTATTATTTGAGTTGCCATAACTAAAAAAAAAGGAAAAAATAATAGGAAAGGTTTTCAAATATGACATGTTCCCAGAAAAGAAAGCTGGTTGAGAGAGAAAGGGGGATGGGCCAATTACCTTACCACCAGGCAACTTAAAAGAACCACCAACATAGAAAATATTTCCATCTTCCATATCAAATTCGTTATTAACTTTAATGTAATTGGCTTAAAATAGCCTTATTGGTATTTAATTTGCAAATTCACCTATTTGTATTATAACCTGTATTTGGACATACATGACCATATTTTTAATTTTTGAAGGAGTCATAAACTAAATACCTTTGTCAACATCTGTGTCTTTTATAATTTTTTTCCCTTTAAAAGATTTATACTATACTCCAGCTTGAGAAACAAAGTCTAATTAACTCCTACACTAGTCGACAACACTGTGTACAACAGGCATTACCTTCATTCTGCACTTAGCAAGTACTTAACTTTCCATTTCACTACAAGCTCTTATATAAAAAAGTCATCCATCTTTACACCTCAGTAAGAGCCTTTACTCCCCTGGTCCACATGATGGTTCAATGATCATATAACAGACCTGTCTTCTCATTTCCCCAAAGAAAAGGCAAAATACAAAAATTCTTTCTTGATTAGCATAAGGCTGTCTAGAAATTATATACACCTATTATTATAACATTGTATTATTCCAAACAGGTAACTACCAATTTACTTGTAATAGCTTTATAAAATCACAGGAGTCCTTTTGCTGCTATATATTTCATTGTTCATTTGGATGACCCAAGACTTGTCAATACTAGAAGTTTCTAACTAAAGGATATTAAATTATATTAATAAAAATAATTAAAATTTCCTTTCAGTTAACTCAAAAATATATCATATTATTAAGTATGGAATATGGTTAAGTGATTCTAAAAGATATTAAAGATATACTTAACTGCCTTAACAATGGATAAGAAAGTCTAGAAACAGCTCACTATAAGAACAATACTGGATAAATGTATAGGATGAAAATGAGCAATACAGTATAAAATATACTCGGTGACAATCTATTGTTGCAGACAACTAAATCTCTTTTGAAAACTCATTACACTTTTCCCTCATTTATTGAAAAGCAACAAAAAAACTGTTAAATTCATGCAAAAAAGTAATTCAATCAAAGAAAGCTGAAAAACTATTCTGTTCAGAGATTTTAAAAAGGAAAACATTATCATTATTACTAAGCATTAATGATATAGGCAAAGAAAGTTACTCAAATCAGTTCTTTTGAGACAGTTGTATTAAGGATATGTACCAAAGCACAAGTCATATGAAAGCAGGAGTCTTTTCCTCATATACAATCAGGAGCACACGCTAACAGGCAGAAAACTACCTCACTTCACGGTTATTTCTAAAGTAAACTTTTAAAACTTTTACTACATTTGTTACAACATAAATTTTGCTATTTCAAAAATACACTTATTGGACAAATAAAAAACAAACAGTGGATTTGCTTGTAGTAATTAGCCAACTAGCACAACACAAAATATATGATCACCAAATCACTATAAGAATACTTTATTTGAGTTAAACAAATGCTTATCAAGTCCTGTTCTGTGCCAGGGGCTTCCCTGTGCCCTAGAGATGAAAGATGGAAGACAATTCCAGTCCTAAAAGGCCCAGTCTAATAACTTGCCAATAAACACAGGAATTCGCTTTGAAAAATAAATGTGATAAGGGACTACTCCTATTTATCTAAGAGAAAAAGCATACATTAATCAAAAAATGTACACATCTGATAAGCTTTGTATGACCCACCTCTAAGCATAGCTAAGATTTATCAAGAACCTACATCTGACTCTGAGGTTCTCTTACCTGAAAAAGATGTCTATTCTGAAAAATGAAGCGAACATCTTTTGAAGAGCTGATATAAACCACGCATTTGTCATTTTGGGTAAATTAATGATAATATAAAATTAATATAAAATTATCACATAATGGTTAACAATATATGCTCCATACTATTTAAGTATATAATCCACTTAAGTAAATGGAAGGCTTCTACTTACTTTCTTATGACTTCTAAGCACTGAAGGTGTAACAAATGCCTTGTTACATAGCTCACACCTGTATTTCTTGTGTCTTTCGTGGACCACCTGAACATGAACATTTAACGTATCCTTTCTTTTAAAGGTAGCATCGCAGTGATGACACTTGAAAGTCCTCTCACCTTAGAAATAAAAACTCAAGTAAGAGAAATATAAGATGCAACAGCAGGGTCCTATTTACCACCCACCATGTACACCAGATAGTTATTTTCTCCAAAAAGTTCGCTTTATAACTCTAAGAATTTATCATAATTTTTTACAACAAACTGCAGTTCCATATTTGCTAATTCGCTGTATGACTAAGGGAAAGTCTCTTAATCTTACATTTTTAGTCTCTTCAACTACAAAATGTGGAAATTAAATTAGCTAGTTTCCTAAAGGTTCCATTAACATTTTTTGAAAGTTCTAGGACAGGGGCTGGAATTTGAGGTAAACAGACTCCTGCAGTGACACATGGTCTCTGTCAAGCAAGTGAGTTGACTTTGGGGCCTCTCCCAAGTACCCCCTACTCCCCTGTCTCAGGAATCTGGACTGGAGGCTCCCTAACTTGGTTCTTAGGCTGCTGAACAGCTTTCTGGCCTCTCAGAAAGGCAGGTTTGGTAGGAACAGGGGATTAAGACTGGTGGTCACCATATTTCACACTGGAGGCCTAGGGAGGAGGAGCTTTATCTTCTTTTCAAGCCTGAGTCTGAAGGGAAAGCAACTCTAGAAACTATGTTTAGGAATCTATGGTACTTCTTAACTTTCACATAATGCTATCTTTGGAGCTCTTCTTAACACATAGCCCTAACTTTTAGCGGTCTATTTTAAGTACAATTTCAGCAATGATATGCACAATTGAAAGCACTTTATGCCGGGCTCAGTGGCTCAGCCTGTAATCCCGCGCCTTTGGGAGGCTGAGGTGGGTGGATTGCCGGAGCCCGCGGGTTCAAGACCTGCCTGGGCAGCGAGACCTCATCTCTACAATAAATCAAAAAATCAGCCGGGCATGGTAGCGCATGCCTGTAATTCCGGCTCCTCAGAAGGCTGAGGCGGAAGGATTGCCAGAGCCCAGCAGGCCGAGGCTGCGGTGGCCAAGAGCGGCCACTGCACTCCAGTCTGGGCGACAGAGTGAGACTCCAACTCAAAAAAAAAAAAGTACTTTATAACAGGATGGTATAAAATACATGTAGCACATAATTATATGAACAAGGCAGACTAGTATTTGAATATGCCTTCCCTTTTTAGAAAATAATTATATTAGCACAGATTCTCATATCATATTGCCTATGAGGCACAATATAGAATTAACTAAATTTCTATATCTAAATAAGAGATTGCCTCAATTTCAGTCAAGCTCTTCTAACTTCCTTTCATTATAACTAGCACTACATTTAGAAATGTGAACATCCTATTATTTTTTATTCATACCAAATGGAAGGGGAAAAGGGAGGGAGAAAGGGAGAGAGAAACAAAAGGAAGAAAAAAAGAAAAATTACCTTCCCTTTTGTCTTTTCAAGTAAAATTATAGCTCTCTAATTTAAAATCCCTTAGAGTTCTGTTGACATTAGATATTTAATATAAAGTAACAGCTAAGCCATGAATGAACTGTGAGGACTCTGAGAACTATTTGTTGCCTTTGTGTATTTTTGTTGCAGGGTACAATTTTTGTAAACTACTTTGTATATATTTTTTAGATTTATTTAAACATTTTATTTGTGCACAATGTGTAGCCAGTGAGAGTATAAGGAAATACCAATTGATATAGTATTGCAAATATTAATGTTAACAATATCAGAGCTATTCAAACAATAAAAGAGATTTTTTTTAAAAAGTCCTCCAAGATAACTACCAAGTGAATAAAAATGTTGGTCCCTGTACAAAAATCACATCAAGCAAAGGCAAGGAAGTCCTTACCTTTCTTCTTTCATATTTTAATTCCATATTTTTTGTCTTAAATTTATCTGAATTGTTAAATTCTGATGAGACTTTATATGGTTTTTTTTTTTTTTTTTTTTTTTTTTGAGTTGGAGTCTCACTCTGTCACCCAGACTGGAGTGCAGTGGCCGCTCCCGGCCACCGCAGCCTCGACCTGCTGGGCTCCGGTGATCCTTCCTCCTCAGCCTTCCGAGTAGCCGGAATTACAGACATGTGCTACCACGCCCGGCTGATTTTTTGATTTATTGTAGAGATGAGGTCTCGCTGCCCAGGCGGGTCTCGAACCCGCGGGCTCAGGCAATCCACTCACCTCAGCCTCCCAAAGGCGCGGGATTACAGGCTGAGCCACCGAGCCCGGCTACTTTATATGGTTTTATCAGCTTTCTCTGTCTTAAGTTGATCAGAATTTTTCCCTGTCTTAATACCTAGATGCTAGCCAGCACTCTACCCTTTTGTTTTCAGTATATTGGGAAATAACAACAATTTACAAAATGATTATGACAAGTTATTCTTGATATTTTGAGCCAGATTGCTGATGTAATTTTCTAATAACAGCTTTCATATTTTGAAGTAAAATGGGTTTTAATGTTCATAATGTGTAAGGCAAAACCTAGTATTTTGTCCTATTTCAGCCATTTCCGGTTTTCCCATCCTTTTCACTCCCTGATGTCTAGCTTTACCTTAAATAACTTATTTACTCGCTCAGTTACCAAAGTTGATTTTCCTGGCCAAGGTTCATGATGTAGCCTTACAAAGTCTCTGATTAATGTGCCAATCAACATCACATTAAAATCATAGCACACAACATAGTCTACAAGCAGTCACTTTAATCATATTCCTCAAGTTGGTAAGAAGCAATAAGCTGAAATCAAAAGTATTAGAATCTTTTAAAAATTCCTTTCCAAAGCAAAATTTCTAGGGTATCAGGACAAATTTAGCCATATAAATCTTAATAGCATGAATGAGGCTCATTTGTCTAAATTCCTATCTAAAATCCATTCATCTCATAACAGTTATTTTTTTTTAGTAAAAATGGTAATGAAATAGGATGGAAATTCCTGTATTGCACAACAAATTCTATTTCTTAAGCACACAGTTTTTTTGTATATATATAAGAAAAATGGAAGGTTGTGTTAATAACTTCTCCAGAGCTGTAAGCTGAATGCAGTATGTCATGAGAGCAAAATACTACCTTTTCTACGGGAAGCAGATTGCAATTCATCAGAATCATTACCACTCAGTACTTTAAAAAAAAAAAACTTAATATTTTCATTATTTTTAATTTTAGACACTTCAATTTGACAAGAGAAAATTTCTTCCAAGATACTTTACTGTACAACCAATTGTCAAAATTGATTTTTTTTTGTTTTTCTCAGAACTATTAAAATTTAAGCAGCAGTAGGAACTTCATATGCATAGAGAATCTTCTACTGACTAAACAAAACAAATTAAAAGTAAGAAATATAAATACTACCCATGGTACACATTGTTTTCATTAATTTTAGATACAATAGTGTAGTAAATCTCAGATTACTTCAACATCTGAACAGAGAACTCACTTTAAAACTCAGCTTAGCAATAACATGTTCTTCTCAATAAAGTGATGTCCTACAGGGATACAGCTGTACATTCTGTGATGTTGTAAAAGTGCTCTGAAGCTGGGCTCAGTGGCTCAGCCTGTAATCCCGCGCCGTTGGAAGGCTGAGGTGAGTGGATTGCCTGAGCCCATGGGTTCGAGACCCACCTGGGCAGCGAGACCTCATCTCAACAATAAATCAAAAAATCAGCCAGGCGTGGTAGCGCATGCCTGTAATTCCGGCTACTCGGAAGGCTGAGGCGGAAGGATCGCCGGAGCCCAGCAGGGCGAGGCTGCAGTGGCCAGAAGCGGCCACCGCACTCCAGTCGGGGCGACCAAGTGAGACTCCAACTCAAAAAAAAAAAACAAAAACAACAACAACAACAAAAAAAAAAAAAAAAAGTAAAAGAGCTCTGAGTATAACTGTTGAAGTTTCATGGTGTGTTTGTATAGAACTTAATCCAAAATTTTAAAAAATGCCCCTACCAGAAGAAATAAGAACTTCAAAGCACGTAGGCAAGTGAGAAAAGACTTAACTATCAGAGACCTGGATGCTACTTCTTGTGTGGTGAAACCCTGAGTATGTCATAGTGCTTCTGGGTCTCGATATTCTCAATACTCCTCAATTTAAGGTGCTAAATTAGATGAGCACTCTGATCCTTTTCAACCTTAAAAATTTGTGAGCTAATAAAATCATGCCAGATACCTGCATGTTTTAAAGCATCTGAAATGTTTCTTTAATCATTATATTTAAAGAAAACAAAAACGTGTTTGAAAAAAAAACTCAAAGACACCTTACTGAATATAGAAAATGTTTTTATACACAAACTTTAATGAGAAGAAATAATATAAAATGACATGTCTCATAAAATGGCAAATCTTACAGTGGGAAAATAAAGCTAAGATAGAGGAAGAAAAGGTGAAAGAATTTTCCATCCTTTTTTATGTTTAAAAAATTACACCACTGCTTATAGGTACACCTGTAGGATGCCTACTTTCTCAGAGATCACAAGAACAGAATGTGAGATGATCCTTTAGTTCTCAATGGCCTGCGTTGTGACTTACTGTTATGTATTAGCAGGTGTCTCTGCAAAGAAAATGGGGTCCGGAACAAAGCTTTACATTCCTCACACTGAAATGGTTTCTCCTCAGAGTGAGTCTGCAGAGGAAAGACACTGTGAGTCAGGAGGATCTAGAATCCACTAGTCATGATAATAACAGCAGCTTGGGTTCATGATGTGGAAGAGGAAAGAAGGGAAGGTGGACAATATCTTCTTTCTTCTGGAGACATCCTTCCACCATAAAATTATAAGCGTAAATATGCTGTGTTTACAAGAGAAAAAACAACTGTATTTTCAAATCTCATATTAATTCATAATTTAATAGTCAAATAAATTATTCCTATTATCTCGGTGGCTAATCTGAAAACCCAATGGGATTTCTCAGACCTACTTTACAGTGAAATGGTGTCCAATTTCTCTAAAAACTAAACCTCCTCAATCACTGACCAGGCTTTAACTATGGTAGTGCAAAATTTGCAACACAGACAAAGGAAACTGTTACAAGGTAAACTGCATTCACCCTTTCCCTTCAATTTCACTATCTTCAAATAATTTTTAGTCCTAGGTGCTGCTTTACCCTAATTACACTATAGCATTTATTCATGCTATAATTAACCCCAAATAACATTCACTAAATATTTAATTTGTGTCAAATGCTATGCCGAACACTTTACATGAATTATTTCATTTTATTACAAAAATAACTCGATGAATAAAATACTTTTATTTTCCTAATCTACTAATGAGAAAACTAAGGCTCAAAAAGATTCAGTAACTTGTCTAAGATTGAAGAACAGATGCAGCAAGCACTATTAAGCATTATGGTACATGACAAACAAAAATATATTGACAAACAAGAAATAATGAAAAGCCACCAGCTAGATCTAAAATTAAAAACAAAAACACCAAAGCTGTTCGTGCCAACTGTTTTCTATTACACGTCCACATAAACTCATTCGGCACAGATCAGTGAATAAAATCTTATTCTACCATGGATGACAAGATAAGGCTCATAAATGCTAAAAAAAAAAAAAAAAAGAAAGAAAGAAATTATGTACTTACTACAATAAAAAATGAATAAAAGTTGAGGTTTACAATACATGTGATATAAAAATAAAACACTTTAAAGGAAAGTCACTTTATCACAACATATTGATTTACACATTTTCTTAGTTTAATAGTCTAATATTCAAAATATAAGCATAACCTATAAACATAATGTTGGTGAATAAGGGATTATTATGCTTCTTTTTGGTTGTGAAAAATGCAGAGAAACAATGGCGGGAACAGATATTTACGAGCCAGGATAGGTTGGGCAAAGTGGCTCGTGCCTGTAATCCCAGGTTGAGGCAAGACGATTGCTTGAGCCTAGGAGTTTGAGACCAGCCTAGGCAACACAGCAAGACCTTGACTCTACAAAAAACAAACAACAAAAAAAGACAGACTTGGTAATGTCCTCCCATAGTCCCAGCTACTCAGGAGATTGAGGAGGAAGGATCGCCTTAGCCCAGGAAGTCGAGGCTGCAGTGATCTGTGATCGTGCCACTGCACTCCAGCCTGGGTGAAAAGAGTCAGGATAAATTACAGATATTGAAATGTGCTACTTAGCCACAGAAATTGAAATGAAAGCATGGAAATTCATAGATCAATAAAACAGAAAAGCAGGTTTATTTCATGACATAAAATGTATGAACGTTTAGTATAGGAGAATATGGCAGTCAAATTGCTAGGAGAAGAGTAGAATGGTTTTGAGGAAACTGTCTAGACAGTAGGAAAAATTAAGCTGGGTCTACTACTCACCTCTTACAATAAGATAAATTCCACATCTGTTCAGGTATTTTTTTAAGTGAGGAATAAAACACTAAATGTACTAGAAGAAAATACGAGCAAATTTTAAAATATTTTTTGAGCAGAGAAGGCTTTCTAAGGAAGATAGAGAAACGATATTCAAATAAGAGAAATAAATAGATTTAAAACAGCAAGGTAAAAATCTTTGGTGACAAAAAAATATTTACAACATAAGACAAAAGTTTAATATCACTAATATATAAAGTATGGCACATTAATAAGAAAAGATAAAAACTCCAAAAGAAAATGGGCAAAAGAAGTCCCTTCCAAACAGCACTCCTAAGATTTAATTGTCATTTTACTTTGTGTCAGGTCCCTACTCTGCACTTCATGCCACTACATGCAAGTTCTGTTTTAGATGCTGAAAACATAGCAGTGGTCAACAAAAAAAAAAGCCAAGTCTCCGCTATATGAAGCTTTTATGCTAATAAAGGGAGAAGGACAATAAACAAATAAGACATATACTATACGAAGGGATACATGCTATGAAGAATAAGAAAGCAAGAAAGAAGATAGCAAATGTTTCAGAGAATGGGGTAGCAGTTTTAAATAGGTAGTCAAGAAAATTCTAGCTGAAAAGGTGGCATCTGAGAGAACATTTGATGAATACAAGGGAGCAAGACCTGGGTGGCCTGGGCAAGAAATGCCATGGAGACCAGCATGGTTGGAACCACGTGGAAGAGGGAGTGAAGTGAGGAGATGCAGCCAAAGAAATGGGAGAAACAGGTGAGGAGAAGCAAGTCATGCCGGGCCTGGTTAACTATGGCAGGAATTTTGTCTCTTGCTCAAGATAGAGATGTGAATTTTCTGAGGTGTTTTGGACAGATGAGTGGCATGATTCACTGACATTTAACAGGATGTTATGACAGCTGCATAGATTAACAAGATGTAGGGGATAACAGAAAGCAGAGTACCAATGGCAATAAACCAAGCAAGAGATAATTAAGGCTTATACCATGATGGTAGTCACAGATATGAAAAGAAGTAGTAGGATTCTGGATATGTTATGGAAGTAAACAGGTTTTGTGAAGGGACTTGGACATGAAGCATGAGATAAAGAAAAGCAAGCATGACTCCAAGATCTATGACCTGAACAACACAAGGACAGATTAGCCCTTAAAAGATACATAGAAGAGCAGTGAAAAACAAATTCGGTAAAAGATAAGGGGTTCCATCTTGGACAAGTTCAAATGGCTATTAAAAGATGTCGAGAAGGAAGTTAAATACGTCAAGTCTGGATTACAGGGTATAAAACTTGAAGAAGTCCGATTACATATGGTATTAATAGTTAAAGCCACGAAACAATAAAAAATGAAAAAAGGTACTATCTATGACTTATCAGATTGCCAAAGATGAAGAAGATGAGTATCGTTCAGTGATGACTAGAGAGTAAGAATAAGCAATCTCACATGCTATAATTGGAAATGTAAATTGTCTGGGTGGGAGTGTGGTTTTCTGGATCAAAATGGCACCCTATAAAATGTACTATAAAATGTATAAAATGTATAAAATGTACACCCCTAGCCAGTTTCCTTTGTAGAAATATATCTGACATTGGTTGCACAAATAATTTTTTAAAAAGGGAAAACTTCTAAATTCTCATTAAAAGATGCAAACTAAATTATAACTAAATTATAGTGGATATTATAACGAGATATTTATATTTTCTTAGATATGGAAAATCATGCATAACATTTTGAGTGTCAAAAGCAAAACATTATGTATAGAATATCATTTAAGTCGTAAACATATACCCACATAGAATGAAGTCTAGGAAGATGTACTACAAAAACACTGAGGAGGGTTTTTATAAGAAAATGAAATGGTATTTGACAAAATATTTTCTTTTTTATATCCTTCTTTGATGTTTGACTTTTCTACAATGAATAGACAGCACTATTATAAGAAGAAAAAAACTATTTTGTTTTTAAAGCATACAGATTGGAATCTGGGATTGCTTCTGTCTTCCAAAAATACTCTATTCCATCCAACTCATTCTTTCTCTTTTTCTAAATCCAGGACAAAACTTGCAGAAATGACCTAGTAACGTGATTATGAAAGACTTTGCAACATAATGCCTTTCAACTATGTTCAACAAAAGTCACATTTATATATTGGCCTAAGGCCAATAGCATATTTTAAGTAGTAAGCTATGAGTGCATAGCCAGCTGAATAAATGCTTTTGTCAGAAAAAGATTCCAATATCTCTCTGCATTGGGATGGCAGAGAACTCGTGCATTCAATTAACAGGAAGACCTTGAGAGACCATGGTATTTAAGTAAGGCATAGTAAAATGCTTGCATGTTGTGGATGGGGAACGTCTATCTCCGAGACATAATAAATTTTACAAGTATTGGGAGAAATTAAGTTTTTTTAAAGGTGTCTTAACCTTCAGTTTTTTATCTCTAAAGAATGCCAAATTTTTCACTGATTTAATAATCAAATTGATCCTTGGTATAACTACAATGTTCTACAGAACATACCCTGTAAAAATGCCAATTCACTGACGATACCAATATCTGCCATGTAACAAATGAACTTGTCCATGAACAAGGCCTATGACATACATCTTTCTGGATTACCAGTTCTTTTCTGTACCAAGTCTGATTGCTGTTGCCAATACAGAAAATACATTTTAAAAAATACATTAAAAAATCTGCTGCATCATTTATGACATATACTAAAATGTCTCAAAAATGTGCAAAGATTTTGAAATAATATACATTAATTACCAAACTAGCATATTTCTAGCCACACAGATCAAATATTAATTTCATGAGAGTAGAATAAAACTTTCATTAGGACCATTCACAATTAAAAATGATAAACTTGGCTATCAGTAATATACGCATGCATGGCTCCACAGTAACAGTATATGTATTGGTAATGGTATTTCTCCTTTGTGTTATGCGCCAAGAAAGAAAACTGTCATAAAGTTAGAAGAAATAACCAAAGATAAATAAATTTGAAGAAAATATTAAGGTATGCTTATTAGAACTGTTACTTAAAGGAAGAGAGAGTTTTGTTACTGAAGACCCAAGTCTGTACATCATAAGCACATTACTGTTCCACTGGGCCATGTAATACACCTAAAGTTACATAAAATGCATGTCTTCTGGCTGTTTATAATATCTGTGGGTTAAATTTTTACTGTGAAATTTATAACTGGCTTCTTTAAAAGGCCTCCTCCTCACAAAAATAAATTCAAACTACAGAGATATTGAAGAATTCAGTTTTGTTTAAAGCTCAGTTCAAAAATGGGTAGCTCATTCCACATTGAAAATTTAAGAGCATAAAATATAGGTGATGTTCTTACACAACTATAACCTTGTACAACCCTTTTCACTGCTTGAAAGTCACAACTCCATTAGTACAAAGCCAGAACCCCATGGAGCCAAATACAGCCTCAAGTATGCCCTGATCAAGGCAAAGTGGATTTTCTAAGAGGAGGAATGTCTATAGACTTTCAGAAGAAGCCTTAGAAGGTAGCAATTTAGATTCCTACTCAGGAAAATTTCCCCTTTACAACACTATTAAGAAATGGTATCTCATAACACTAATCAACAATGCCTCTAACAAACACTGCTTTGAACAAACACATGACCTCCCAGAATGGCTGACTTTATCATTAATTGAAAAGTTCTGCCTCTTCATGATGACCACCATTTAACACAACTAACCAAGAGCTATGCAGAACGAGTTTGTTCTGTTTTCCACAAAACAGTTCCTCAAATATACAAAAACAGCAATCATGTTGTACCACAGAAATATCCAGATAACAGACACCTGTAGCTTTACTCGTGAATACAGTTTTCACACGTATCACAGTAATTGCAGAGCAGAATTTTCTGCATAAAAGTGGACAGCATAATATTATATTATATAACTCATACATAATAACTCATAGTGATCACTTTAGCTCCTCTAGTGGATAACTTGTTTCCTAGGCAAGGTGGCCAAGTAAATTGGTAATTTTTCATTGAGATTTATGTGCAATCCATAAAGAAATGAGTGCAGATTCCTAATGTACAAACAACATGGAACAATTTTAGTCCTATCCAAAAAATGATACTTTACAAATATTAATGCCAGTACTTCAACAGGAAATAGTTTTCTATATAATATAAAACCCTAGAGTGTTTATAAATAAAGATGATACTAGGATTTCAAATATTTTGTGAGTATTGGGTTAGGAAAGATAAAAAAATAGATAGATATTAAGTGTGTGTGTGTGTGTGTGTGTGTGTGTGTGTGTGTGTGTGTGTGACCACCCAATTATCTGACACTTCAACACTGCCACGGAACATGTTCTCAATGAAACCCTCATGAAAACTAACTAATTTATTTTCTAAGAAAATATAGATATAAAATAAAGTCAAGAAACCAAAGTTTAATCCCCCTACTTGGAATATATCCTGAAGAACACAAATCACTCTATAAAAAAGATACCTGCACACGCATGTTTATCGCAGCGTTGTTCACAATAGCAAGAACCTGGAAACAACCATACTGCCCATCAAAATAGGACTGGATTAAAAATATGTGGTATATATACATGATGGAATACTACGCAGCCATAAAAAAGAACAAAATCATGAATTTCACAGCAACCTGGATGGAACTAGAGTCTATAATACTGAGTGACCTCTCACAGAAACAAAGATCTGAGGATCACATGTTCTCACTCATATAATGGACCTTAAACATCCAATGCAATACTATACGAAAATGACTAATTTTAAATATAAAATATCCAAAATGAGATATCAGGTTCAAAGCCCACTTTCTACCCAAAACACTGCACTTTAACATATTATAACACACAGATCTCATTTATACATTTCTAGTTTTCTTTGGTTCAGTTTTCTGACATTTTCTGATAAGATATAAATTGTTATGTAAGAGAGAAGACTATCTTTTTCAATGATGCCTTTATTTTCCATTTAATTTAACTTAACTCCTAAAATTGTATTATCTACTCACTAAGACTGTGACATTATTTGAAATTCATTACCTTGTTATGGGAACTCACACTAGTAAGCTTATTGTCTTCAGGCTAACTTTCCTCCACTTGCAATGCTCTGTACGGCACAGAATCTGCTTTTTAAAGACTCTGGTTTCTTTTACTGACAAGCCATCATAACGCCCCTGGCTCTTGCTAACCCATCTAAGGTTTTCCCCTATTGCCTTTCATTATGTTTCTTCTAATGGAAACCATGGGCTGGAAAATGAGTCATCCCTGGGAAGATTTCAGGTGGAATAAATGAAAGTGATACACAAAAGGTCTCCACGATATGACTCAATAACATATTTTAATACATGAAAATATTAAGTAGACTGATAGTGGAGAATTAATTTAGTGACTACACAGGAAAATAAGCTGTTTTTGTTTTTTTGCTTTTTCTAGCAAGCAAGGAAGAAGAGCAAAACATTTCCAAACCAAATTCCCCATGACAACAAGTATTATACAAATAATTTTTATGAAGGGGGACTGTTTTTTAATATATGCTGTCAATCTTCAAGAAGATAAAAAGGAAACAGTGGCCAAAACTCTGCTTATTAATCTATCCAAAACATCATATAAGAAAATTTTGAAAAAGCAAAGCTACAAAGGAGTCCCTGCCCAACACATATTAAAACACACTCTAAACTGCAATTATTAAATCTATATTATTACAAGACAGAGATTAAATAGAACAAATTGGAATCTAAAAATAGATTTACACATGAGGAGTTCCACAATATTACAGCAGTAGCTTTATGAACCAATACCTTATTTCATAGCTAAAAATAAATTCTGGATGGATTAAAACACTAACAAAAAAAGGAACTAATATAAGTTTTCAGAACATTGATGAATATTTGCATAATCTTGGAGTAAAAAGTTATCTAAATAAAACATAAAATGCAGGAGCTATAAAGACTTAGAAGTCATAAAACTCAATTCATATTCATTTTGACAATATAAAAAAGGTAAAATATCTTTATTCAGAAGATGCAAGTTGGGAAATAGGGATAAGAATTAGAAACAAAAACAGCAAAGAATTAATATTCATAATATAAACAGTGCTCCTAGAAATCAATGAGAAAACAGCCAGGTAGTCCAATAGAAAAGTGGCCAAAGAGTATATTCAGGCATTTCTCAGAAGGAATGTAAATAAAAAATAAATGTATTAAAAGAAACACAATTCTACCCATAAAGAGCAGTGAGAATCATTTCTCAATTCTCAGACTAAAAAAAGATTGATGAAGTGATAAAGTGAAATGTTGGTGATGGTACGGTAAGGAGAGGTTTCATACACTGCTAAAGGAAGTAGAACATTTTCAGAAGGCAGCAGAGAGGAGCAATCAAAATAAAAAATAAACTTATCATCTGACCCAGAAATTCCACACCTAAAATCTATTTACAGAAATACTGTGCATCTTTATAAAGTTTTATGTAAAAGGATGTTCACTGTACTATTGTTCAAAATAGCAGTGGTTACAAAAACTGAGTAGATTTATATGAACCAACAAGAAAAGGTCTCCAAATCATATATTAAGGCAAAGAAGGAATCTGGAGGATACATATGTCGTAATACCATTTACTTTTAAATACATTTGTCTCCCAGATGGACAGCTGAAACCTTGTGCTTTTCTCCAAACTCTAACCAAAAGATCTTCCTCTTATACAAACACATGAGAGTGAAATACGAATGTTACTAACATGTATGAGGTAGGGCATTTCGTTTGAAAACTTTGTATCTGATCTCACACCTGGGAATCTCTCCTCAACCTCAGGCCATGTCTTACTCCCCCTTCTGTATTCCAAGATTAGTTTCCCAATTCTGATACTCACTCCCCACCTTCCCACTCTGCCACCCAACCACCACCAACTTTCACTGTTATGGAATGAATGAGTGTGTTCAGTCAAAATTTATATATTGCAATCCAAACCTTAATCTGATAATGTTAAGAGATCAGGCCCTTGGGAGGCAACTAGCTCACAGGAGTGAAGCCTTTACAAATGGGATTAGTGCCCTTATAAGAAGAGACAAGAGAGTTTGCATTCCTTATCTCTCTGCTTTCCACCATGCAAGGGTACATCATGAAGATGATCATCTGCCAGTGAGGAAGTGGGACCTCACTAAACACCAGATTTGCCAGCACCTCAATCTCGTACCATCCAGCCTCTAGAACTGTGAGAAACGAATTGCTGTTTAAGTCACTCAGTTTAAGGCATTTTGTTATAGCAGCTCAAATTAAGACACTCACCTTCTCATTTCTAATCTTCTATACTTAAACCCATAACAAACCATGGCTTAACATAAGTCAAAAGCATTATAATAAAGATAAAATTGTTGTACTCAGTCTACGAAACATCCTCCAGTTAGGATCATAGCTCTTAAAGCATAGTAGTAGATATAGTAGTAATTAACAGATAATTTGTACAAATAATGTATAGTTTTTAATATACTGGGGCAAATCCAGAAGGACATACTAGGGAGGGGACTGCAAATGCGGCGGGCAGGAGGAGGTGGCTGTGGGCAGGATTACAACCCAAGTGCCTGACTGATTACCATGCATTCACATATGATTTTAAGGATTTATGTCCATAAGATGGCTACGTCAAAAGAAAAAGAAAAAAAATTAATTGAATTTAAAAAAAAGAAATGTCACCTCTCTCCCTCTCTTCCAGTATTTCTCCTTTGTGACTGTAAGAAAGTTAAGGTCTTAGTGTACACTTGACAAGGCAGGTCAAGTGAGGACAGCTGGGAGGGAAGTGACCCTATTAAAACCAGAGAATAAAAGAACATCACTGATTTGGCAGTAAGCAGGCTACAAGTTTTCCCTCAAAGTCAGAAAAGAATGCAGAAAGACTAGAACAGAGTATTATGTTTAAATTAAAGGTGTAAAGAGCACTTGGATACTTCAGACTGCTACACTCAATCAGTTTAGAAATACAACAGTGATTTAGCAGTGTTATAATATTACTAATGTGCTCATAAAATCAAGAAAGAGAAGAGTACTGAAGGGCAATACTGCAAATGTTGAGATGCACATTGCATATATACCTAGATACACATAAAGTCACGTATCATATTACTACCACTTTTCAACTGAGAACATTAAATCTTATTTATTTGGGATAATTTTCATGGATTTTATTATTCAGAAAATACCTGTCACTTTCATGGATTTTGTTATTCAGAAAATACCTGTCACATTTAAAGCACAATGTAGTAAATAGGTGCTGTGAATTAACTTTTAATTCAGTATCTGGGAAATAAAGTGCATAAGTTAGAAACTGGAAACCTCGTACACTGCTGTGGGAATGTAAGTTAGTATATCCACTATGGAACACTATAGTAAAGTTCCTAAAGAAGTTAAAAAGAGGACTACCATACGATCCAGCAGTGCCCCTTCTGGGGATACATCTAAGGAAATGAAATCAGTCTGTAGAAGAGATGTCTGCACTCCATGTTCATTGCAGCAGCATTTTTCACAAGAGCAAGATATAAAATCAACCTGAGTCCATCAACAGATTAGTGGATTTAAAAAATGTGGTTAGCCGGGCTTGGTGGCTCAGTCTGTAATCCCGCACCTTGGGAGGCTGAGGTGAGTGGGCTGCCTGAGCCCGTGGGTTTGAGACACGCCTGGGCAACTTAGCGAGACCTCATCTCTACAATAAATCAAAAAATCAGCCGGGCGTGGTAGTGCACGCTTGTAGTTCCAGCTACTTGGAAGGCTGAGGCAGAAGGATCGCTGGAGCCTAGCAGGTCCAGGCTGCAGTGGCTGGGAGCGGCCACTGCACTCTGAGCGACAGAGTGAAACTCCAACTCAAAAAAAAAACACACATGGTGTATACACACACACACACACACACACGGGAATACTATTCCACCTTAAAGACGTGGGGTACAATTCGGGATTAGGGAGACAAGTGGTCATCGTACAGGCAAAGTTTGGGCCTCCCTTTGGTCCTCACTTCACCTGGCTTGAGATTAAGTACCCATATTGATGTTATGTGTCCCCTCTTTCCTCTGGTAGTTTCTGGCTACTGCCAATCCCTTTTTTATAGTATTATGGTAAATGTTCAGGGTACACTTATGAGTGAGAACATATGGTAGTCAGTTCTTTGTTTCTGTGATAAATCACTTAGTATTATACACTCTAAATCCATCCAAATTGCTGCAAAGTCCATAATTGTGTTCTCTTTTATGGCTGTATAATATTCCATTGTGTATATATACCACATTTTTTTTAATCCAGCCCAGTTCTGATGGGTAGCACGGTTGGTTCCATGTTTTTGTGATTGTAAATAGTGCTACAATAAACATACATGTGCAGGTATCTTTTCTGTAGAGTGATTTAAGTTCCTCAAGGTATATTCCCAGAATATACAGATTGCTCTCGTATGGAAGGTCAATTTCTAGTTCTTTTAGGAATCACCATGCTGTTTTACATGGAGGTTGAACTAGTTTGCATTCCTACCAACAGTTTAGAAGCATTCCCTTTTCTCCACATCCTTGCCAGCATCTGCTGTTTTTTGTTTTATTAATGATGGCCATTCTTACTGGAGTTAGGTGGTATCATAGAAAACACAGGAGACTCACTTACAGAAATCAGAATAGGCAAACAATTCCTGATCAAACCCCCAAAAGCCCATGCCATAAGAGATGAGATCGACAAGTGGGGTCTCATCAAACTGAAAACCTGCCAAGCCAAAGAAGCCATCAAGAGATCAGGGAGACATCCCATAGAATGGGAAAAAATATTTGCCATCTGACAAAGTCCTAACATTCAGGATCTACAAGGAACTCAAATGTGCCAAAAAGAAAAAAAACAAACAACCCCCTTAAAAAGTGGGCAAAAGACACAAATAGACACTTCTCAGAAGAAGACATATGAGCAGCCAACAGACATGAAAAAATGCTCAGCCTCACTAATAATCAGAGAAATGCAAATCAAAACAACTTGGTATCTTTCTAAAAGATTTCCAAAGATTTTTTTTTTACTGTCACAATTATGCTATATATTCTGGTTTTAAAATCTAATCCATCATCTTTTCAGGAAGACTCTTGTACTTTTCTTTAAAGTCTAGTAGAATTTCATTTAGGCAGAGTTAGAACTATATTATCTTTTATCAAGCTATATTGTTTGATCGTGACCAAAGAGATACTTTTTATTTCAAAATCACACACACACACACACACACACACACACACACACACACACACACATATTGTTTCATTAAATGGCCTTTGTTCTGATATGGTCCACTTAAAATGACTATTCAAGATCTAGTACATTTATTTCAAGACCCACAAAGTAGTCATGGCCCAGAATTAGAAAGTGACTGGATGAGACATCACTGTGAGAGCCCCAATAGAATTATTCCAGGAAAAACTGTCACTAGATTTCCTCTCAAGCCCCTAAATTCTGTCACTAGATGGTTTTGTAAAGGGTTGGGAAAGAAGGTCCTTTATTTGACTAGACATACACATGCCCCAAGGAGCTTGTATGTGACATCACTGGGGCAAAACTCTTCTACAAGCACTTCCATCATCAGGCAAGTAATGCCCAAGAGGGTTCCAAATATCTAAATACCATCCTATATAGGAGGAGGGAAGCACTATACACCTTCCCTGAATTCTGCTTTGTCTTACATTTAATAGGGAACAAAATGGAGGACAAACACTAATTGACCTGTTTCTGTCTTTTCTAGTTCTGAATGTCTACCCAGGTGAGGGTTAAAGAATCTAAGTATAGTCAGATCCAGATAAACTATCTTTATTTTATCTAATCCTGAAATACAACTATAAGATCAAATGATTGTCAGAAAGGATGAGGGAAAAGGTGATGAAATGAATAAGTTTTAAAAATAGAAATAACTTCTTCAAAATTACTCTATAGGCCGGGCTCAGTGGCTCAGTCTGTAATCCCGTGCCTTGGGAGGCTGAGGTGAGTGGACTGCCTGAGCTCGCGGGTTCGAGACTCTCCTGGGCAACTTGGTGAGACCTCATCTCTACAATAAATCAAATAAGTTAGCCGGGCGTGGTAGCGCGTGCCTGTAGTTCCAGCTACTTGGAAGGCTGAGGCGGAAGGATTGCCAGAGCCCAGCAGGTCGAGGCTGCTGTGGCTGGGAGCGGCCACTGCACTCCAGTCTGGGCAACCGAGTGAGACTCCAATTCAAAAAAAAAATGCACCATTTATACCCAAAAAACAGAATAATTAATTCATCTGAAATAACAACTGCTGAGCGTGCTACATAATAAAGATCACTCTGGCTCTTAATGTTTTATATTGTTTTTTTTCCTTGATTTCCCATGCATTTCCTTACTTTTCAGTTCCCTAAACTAGCCATTCATGACTATAAGTAAAGAAAAGATTGACTTGCTATTTTTATATAATTCTTTAAAAATATTTCAGATATTTTCACATAACCATACCAAACATATGCTAGGATCATAACACAGTAAGAAACACATTTGTCTAGAGAAGGGTTGAATGTGCTTTCTACTTTGAAAATTATAGATACTGTTGCTTCTATCCTTCCCAAAACATCATTATTACTTTCATATGATTTATGGCTGTAAGTATGAGAGATGGTGCAAAGATCCTGTGCCAAATTCCCATATAGCATATGACATAAGCCAAACTGTGAAAAACTCACAAATGTGGGTAGATCAGTTTCATCAAAGAAAGGAGCAAGAGGGTTCCAGAGTCTGAACAGGAAACTAGTCAAATAATTTTTACAGTCATGTAATTCCAAATATCAGTAATGACTACAGTCCTGTCCATGAATACATAATGCTTCAGGTAAATATAAAGACAGTAAGCAAAAAATTAGGCAAAGACTATTTGAGATGCTATCAACCAAATCTGCTTGCTCTTTGGTAAATTTGCCCCTTTTTTCTTTCTCTTTTTTGGACTAAAGCTGAAATTGACATTATAAATTGTAAATGATTTCAAAATAAATAAAATTTTGTCTTTGGAAAGTACTATAAATACTGAAATAACTATAATTCCATGAAATATAAGTGAAAAAATAAGTAACAAGTTATTTTAAAAGATGACATATACATTACTTAATAGCATGCTAGAACATATCAACTAAAATTAATTTGCAAATATTTGTCATATCACAAAAATGTTTTTACATGCATTTCTAAGATTTGAATGTCCATGAACAAACTTCCTGAATTCATCAAACATTATAGAAAATAGTATTATCTACACAGTTAAGTTCTGAAACAGAAACTTTATCAGAGGTAAAGTGCAAGAAATGTAAACAAAAATCAACAGAGGAAACTAAGAGATTCTACCTTGAAGAGAAAGGGGAAGTAGCAGAGGTCCTACAGAATGAAGGCAAATATTGTGTCATTTTAGATAAAGTTAATACAGAGAATAGAAGAATAAACAATTGGACAAATGATTTGAGGTCATGGTGTAGAGAAATCTGAATGACAGGAGAAGGTATATGTAATATATGATTTACATTTAGTAGGAAATATATATATGTATATATATATATACTTGCATACATATATATATGAAATCTACTTATAATAATAGAATAAAAGAGTGATTACCAGAGTTATGCTTTGGTACGCTTTACTTGGTATGATGGATTGTCGTGAGAAGTAGTAAGTGCCAAGAAGCCTAATTAGATGAGTATTAAAGTAATCCAGATAAAAAATAATCAGAATGATGGGATAATAAAGAAAGGGATGATTGTGAATGGGATGAGATAATACAGAGGTTAGAGACCTTACAATTTGGCTTCTAATTTTATAAAGGGGCCAAGACTGAAGAAAGACATTGGGATGATTACGTGCTTTTGCCAAAACATAAAGAGGAAACTCGAAAAGAGAAATAATCTGGAGCAAAGAGAATAAGATGTCATGCTGGAGCATGCTGAATTCATTATGTCAAAAAGACATCCAGTTATATGTCAAGTACGCAGTTATAAATGTGGGTCCAAAACTTGGGATTAATGAAAATAAGTCATTTAAAATTCATCAGGATAGTGCGGATAGCAGAAGTCTCGTATGTAGTTGACATTTCTTAGAGAGAACATAGAAGATGTTCACAGCCAGAGCATCCAGGATAACCTTCGGGTAGAAGGGATATCAAAAAGTGTTCAGAGAAATTGGCAAAAGACCTACCAAAGTACACTACATGGACTTAACAAGCAAAGTATACTACAAGATGAAGACACCAAAGATGAAGAGAATTTCAAGAAGGTGACATAAACAAGAATGTCAAATATTATAGAAAGAGGGAACAGAATAAAGACTTTCCAATTAGTATTAATATATTCCCATGGCCCACAAATTAACCTAGGAGTTGAGAGTCTGGAAACACTAGATTCTTTGCTTGTGAAACAGAGAATGAAAAACAGATCAGGCCACCAGGGGTGACAGTCTGAGTGAGTTGGGTACAGCACAGAAGATTATCTTCTCCAGATCATACAAAAACTTCATTGAAAGACAGAAACTGGAAATCATATCAGCAAATTAGTAAAAATCAATAATAACATTAATAAGCTTTTACCTTCTTATGATTCTTGTAAACATTTCTGTGGGCAAATCCCTTTCCACAAAGCTTGCATTTATAAGGTTTATCTTCACTGTGTATTACCTTGTGGGCACCCACTTGATCAAGCCTCTTGAAAGATTTGTTACAAATCTCACAATTATAGGGTCGTTTTTCTGTGAAAAATGAGTAGAGACAATCTCATCTCTATATAAAGATAAATGATAAAAATACATTCCTACCTTGTATTACTTATTATGTATAAGGAAACTGAAGCATGGTCAAACAACTAAAAACACCAACCACTCAGTCTATCTGTACAAGAATGAATGAGTCTGTTCACAAATGAAATGTGAGCATGTTCTCTAATAGATCCTATTTTGTAAACTAAATGCACAAAACAGCTTGGATATAAAGAAGTTTAAATTTAAAGAAGAAATTCCATGTCCAGATGAAAAATGTGCTGTTTAAGTGTGAGTTTAAACCAGGGTCACAGCCCCAGATGCTAAGGTAGCCTGACCCCCACCGGGCTGCCCAGACTCCATGAGGCAGGGCTTCTAACACTCAGAAGGAACTAGACATTTAGACTGGCATGGAAAATCCGTATTTATGCAAAGGTTACACTGACAACTAAATTTAAAAATACAATATGCATCAAATAAATCGTACCTGAAAGACAAAAGCTTTTGCTCTGATTTTAACTTACTAAAATACCTATACCTATCTATAAACAAAGCAGATATTAAAAAACACTCAGACTTCAATGGTCTCAAAATATAAACAGCCTAAACTCTAGAAATAGTTGCTATAAAGTAAAAATTATTTTCAGAGCTGATATTTGTTTTATACCTCCATAAGTAACAGAGTAACAGATCTGATACTCAAACTTTCATAAAATAAAACCATGACTTTAAAAACATACATTCTCAAAATGTATTTATAAATTTCCCAATAAAATGTATTAATACCTTAACTAGATAATGTGAAAGTATGTAGAAATGTAAAAACTATAATTGTTGAATGTCTACTAAATGTCAGAAACTATTCTAGCACAGTGCATAAATGATCACATTTAACCTACAAGCTATTTTGAAAGGCAGATACCAGAATCCCATTTTACAGATGAAAATAAAGAAACTGAGGCTCAAGGAGGAGTGGCAACAAATTATATGGTGACTTTGAAGATATTCAATGTAATTTAGTGTAATCATCTTTGCTTTATAAATAAGCTGAAGTCTAGAGAATTAAGTAATTTGGTCAGAATCACAGGAATAGGTAACGTCCTAACTAGAACTATAGCCAGGGCTCCTGGTTACCCCTTATAGAACTCCTGCAAATGACCAAATAATTCCTTTGCAGTGATTTCAACAGAGACAAAAAAGTATGTAGTTTACCTGAGTGAGTGATCATATGACGTTTTAGCTGATTAGCTGAAATAAATTTCTTCACACATTCTTGACAATCGAATATCTCATGAATCTGAAAAAGGTTAAACTGACAGTTAAATCAACTATCAAAGCCTAATAAATTATATAGGATGCAAGCAAAAGTGTAAACATGTGGATAGTTGCTACTTCAATATCCAAAGTATCTATTATAATTCAGTCCTAACTTGTTCACATTATCCTATAGGAACTGAACATATAATAAACATAAATTACCTAGTAAAAATATATCATTAAAACAAACATACAACTCATAGTATGTTAGTCCTAAAAGTATATAACTGACCTATTTAGTACATATTAAATTTATAATCTAAAAAATTATGCCAAGTATATATTAAATATATAATGTTATACATTTTGTAACGCATAAATTTAGATGTGGAAATATGTAACTTGTAGGTAATAATATTCCCTTAACAGTAGCCAACAATGGCCACTGTATGTAGATGTATGTAGTATACAACAAAACATTAATTACAGTGAAAGACCAGAAAATATATGACTCTGAAAAGCACTTAATTCACAGTAAAAGTCTCACATGAAAGGAAGATCACAATTTGAAAATGGGGAAGTGTAAGTCAAAGGATACAAAGTAGCAGATTGTAGGATGAACAAATCTAAGGACCTAATGTACAACAAAAGAAGTATAGTTGACAAACATATTACATTCAGGGGTTTTGATAAGTAGAAAATAGCTGCTTTTGTCATGGGGGGATAAATAAGTAAATGTGAGATACTGGATGCATTCATTTGTTTCACTATAATAAACCTTTTACTATATATCTCTCTCAAAACATCATTTGTATACCACAAATATATACAATTTATTGTCTTTTTAAAACAATATATTGTTTTATAAAAACATAATGGAGAATATAATGTTAGTAAATAATTAGCTAATATAAGTATTTTAATTAAATATTAAATTAGTTATTTCCCTCCCAGACACTGAAGCAGAGAAACTGGACAGGTGTTATGAAAAGTAGAAGCCAGGTTTACTATCAGAAATAATATATTCCTTTCTAAAAGTAAAACATTGCATTAAGCCTTCTATTAGATCTGTTGATCATTCCAAAGAACAAGAATATCACACTATTTTGGTGAGTCAATAAACTCAGTTATGAAAAGAAGGGAAAAGGTCAGGCAGAAGCCAAAACATGTCATTTCACAAGCGTGGCATCTAATCTTGATCAGGGGATATCTGAAATCCAAAGAGTTCTTTTAGAAAGCAGCGTGGGATCTATACAACCACCTGCACAAGTGCTCAGAATGCTAGCACTACATATCCCAGAGGAAACTCTTCCAGGCTAAGACACGTTGGAGGCAGCCTCTTGAATCATCAAAGACATTCACAGAGGCTTCAGTCAAACACATGTGTTTCAGGACCAATGATATGATGTGTAATAGTTAAACACAGTAAGAGCAAATTTATATTCTTAAACTCTGTTTCTGTAACATATAACATATAATTTGAAATGACAAGGCACTGTTTAAAAATGTTACACTTGTAAGACATACATAGATGAAAACTTTAATTTTTGTTCTCAGTGTTAAAATTTACTGGTATATAAAAATTTTTTAAAGTATTAATCCATATATAAAATGGTAACTGCTAAATAAAACACTGCAGAATACTCATATTTGTTCACTTCTTAAGTCTCTGGTCTTCTAAAACATAAAATTTTTTCAAGGTTGAAATGAATTGATATTCCCAAAATTATAAAAGAGAAAATTTGCTACACATGAAAGCATTTTTGCATTGACTATCTTATTCATAGTAAAAAATTCAGGCAAAAAAACATTTTCAAGATTCCTGAAAGGCTTAATTTTAAAAATCGTATTTTAACAAAAATGACAAATAATACAATTTAATTATGCCTAATGCTAAGAAAAGCATATTTTTAGAAAATTTCCAATGTACCAAATTGACTAGGTGGGTAATATTTTACAATTTAAAGTTCCAAATTAAATAATTTAAGAATGATCTTAATATGCCTTGTTATAGTATAGGTTAATATACAGTAATTTCAGATAACTAGATATATTATACTATGATTTGGCACTGTCATAAATTACCATCTACTGGCAAGGTGAAATACTGCAACCAAACTCTATTAGACATTAGACATACTCAACTACAAGAATAGTCAAATCATAGTCTATAAAAACTGCCTGGATTCTGAAAGGTTGAATAGCGAGGGGCTAATGCTATAATGAAGGAGGGGCTGCACTGAGCCTAGTATAATAAATTATTAGCATTCTGCAAAAACCATACAGGACGCGTGAATTATAGTTCCTGCATCTTACCACCATCAGGTAGGCTGTTTTACCAAGATACTCCTTTCCGGGGAAAAAAGTTCTTGTATAATGACAAAAATAAATGGAAAAAGGGACATTATTCAGAAGTATGCTCCACAGTGAACTTTGCTGTTTGTTTATTTAACCATTTGGTTAAATAGCTTAAATTTCAACCTCAAGATTTACAAAGGACAGAGAAATAAATCATGAAATTATAAAAGTAAGAAGATATTTTAAAAATATCTATTCCAGTAAACTTAATCTTTTTTTTTTTTGAGTTGGAGTCTCACTCTGTCGCCCAGACTGGAGTGCAGTGGCCGCTCCCGGCCACCGCAGCCTCGACCTCCTGGGCTCCGGCGATCCTTCCGCCTCAGCCTTCCAAGAAGCTGGAACTACAGGCGCGCGCTACCACGCTCGGCTGATTTTTGATTTATTGTGGAGATGAGGTCTCACCAAGTTGCCCAGGCGGGTCACTAACCCGCGGGCTCGGGCAATCCATTCACCTCAGCCTCCCAAAGTCGTGGGATTACAGGTTGAGCCACCGAGCCCAGCTGTAAACTTAATCCTTATGTCTCAGAATAGGGTTCAGCTTCAGAAGCCATAAGGGTGATAGGGAGGGAGAAAGAGAAACCTAAGAGGAGGGTTCTCTAGATTGGCATTCTGTGCAAAACATCTTTGTAAAACAGTCTTAGTGCTTACTTCAGCAGCACAGATACTAAAATCAGAAGACTACAGAGAAGATTAGCATGGCCTCTGGACATGGATGACACACAAATACATAAAGTGTTCCATATTTTAAAACAATCTAATGAAAATCACCACTTAGGAAAAAAAAAAGTAGTTTCATGGCACTCAAAGAACAAAAGAACACTGATCAGTTTAATGTCTCATTTTATATGTGGGAAATTAAAGGGCCGATGTTTCATGGAGGGTTAGTGATGAAGAATAAGAAGTTCACTGCCCTGACTTCCAGTCCAGTGCCTGTCCTGCTATTTCTGTGTAAGGATCAAAGTCACCCAGCATATAGCAATTAAACTCAGATATGTCAACGCAACAGTCTATCTCATATGTTATAAGTCAAATTCACAGCACGTGGCTGGAATTACTAGATTAAAAATCATAATGAATTTTAAGTACTGTCAAATTACTTTAAAATACATCTAAATGTAAACATAGAAATAAAATTCATTTTACAAACCACAACAAAAGCAAAATTTTACTTTCACTAGTACCATCTCCCCTCTCCTTTGGTATAAAATCAATAAAAGAAAATATTTCATGCTCCTAACTATTTTTAAAAAACAATATGTGAAATTAGGAAATAAATATTCATATCTTTATTATAATAATAAAAAATAATATGGATATTCTGGGCCCTTTCATAATGCAAACAAAAATCAAAGTTCTAGTTTAACTCTATTTCATTGTAAATTCATTAATAAGTTGCTAATGTTGTTAGAATTAATAATTGCCATTTATTTTTCAGATTAACTTTATACATTAAAATAATAACAGTAAATTTCATACTTATAAAATATGTTAAATATATTTTCTCCTAATATAATCATTTGTTTCTTCTAACAACATTTGAACATACAATCTATTGAGTGCACGCTTTATCACATTAGGTTAAAAATGTAATAAAGTAAAATTAGATTCAATAAGATGTTAATAATTCATATTATTACATTATATTCTATTATTTTTAGCGTTTCAAAATAAAGCAGCTCTTGTCTCTGTTGTCACAATAGAAGCTATAACATGCATCCATTTCTGTAGCCAAATGCCACTGCTCAGTATGCTATAAATATACAAAAATGTATGATTTCCTCATAGATTTATATTTCCTGAGCAAATACTGACTGACAAAGCTTGAAAACTAGATGTTAATGGTGTGTTGTAAATGAAGAACTCAGCTAGACATGACACTTGACATTAAAGAAATATTTCTAATTAACTGAGCAACAATAAACAACTCAAAATGTCCTTTTGCAGTTTACTTTTCTGCATGTCAGTCTTGCATTCTAGAATATATTAGTACTTAAATTAATGACAAAGTTCTGACTTTACAAATCAACTAAATAATGTACTTGGAAAACACTCTAAATTACTAAAAGATCTTATACTATGACCAAAGTTAATCTTTATCTTACTGACCTTTCTATGTTCTTGTAGGCTTGATGCTGAAGAACACTTTTTATTGCACACTGAACATATGAGTTTTTTCTTAGGATCTCCTAAAATAGAAATAAAAGTGCATCATGATTTAAATAAGACTATTAAGAAGAGAAACAGATAGTGTTCCTAGGTGACACATAATTTCATCTTCATAATTTAGAGTTCTAAACTATTCAGTGTTACAAACATATCCATTAAACTCAGATAAAGAGTAAGTTGTATTTAAAATCCTTTATTTTTAAATTTAAAAGATTTTCAGCTTCATATACCACCCTCCACCTATATAAAATAGGCCTTTTACCTTCCCATGCCCTACATAGTATTAAAAGAGAAAAGCACATATTCACAAAGAATACAAATCAAAATGAAAATTAACCACATGTGTTCATGAAGGAAAAAGCAGATTTATTAATTCATAATGTGATTTTTCTACTTCCTTTATACTTAAACAGAATATTTTATTTGATCTGCTGGGTTTTTAACAATGAAACATATAGATTACTATTTTCAGTACTATACTCATAAAATCTATAAGCATATGCTTTATCAAATTAGTGTTAAGAAATAAAGTACAATAAAGCACTATATTGGCAATTTGTATTGTTATACAAATAAAAACAGAGTCCAATTTTGTCTTCTTACTTAATAATTATGTTTATAGTAGCTCATTTCATATTTAAAATCTCATGGTGGGTTATAGAAATGGTCAATAAAACATTTTTTAAATGAGATGTGATAAAAGTATCACCTGCACCACAATTAATAACTATGAAATGGTTTCTCAGCTTTTAATTGATTGATTTCAAATACACAAAAAGTAAGTACATGACATAATAAACCACCAAGTATCTATCATCTAGCCCCAACAATGACTCACCCATTCCTGTCCCAGTCTCAACCCCGTCCACTTCTCTACCCACTTCTCTGTTATATTGAAGCAAATCCAAAATGAGTAAAACCAATATTGCAAAGTGATTTTATTTTCATTATAGCACTATATTTATGAAGAGAAACATACTTTCAGAAAATGGAAAGTATAAATTTTGTCTTATTATTCAAGATATATCATTTAATTGACTGATTTTAGCATGCTCAATATTATAGCCATGAAAATTTTTCTTAGTGATTGACAAATAAAATGGCTACTAAAAATTCTCCCAAGCAACATGAATATCTGATAGCATATATTTGGTCATCAATTCACTATACATATCTAATATTCATGAGGAGCCATGAGAAAGAACATTCGCTCTTTTCCAGTTCCTACTAGTTGGAAAGGTCCATCATCCACCCACAATCCTTTATTTTCCTGTCTCATTCCTCACAGCAGCTGCTCCTTGAGACAAGGCCCTATCCTTTCCTGCTAGGTAGATCAGAAAAGGAGAAGAGAAAGAAGATTTCTCCACCCACCCCTCT
Source organism: Cephalopachus bancanus (assembly GCA_027257055.1). Taxonomy (NCBI): domain Eukaryota; kingdom Metazoa; phylum Chordata; class Mammalia; order Primates; family Tarsiidae; genus Cephalopachus; species Cephalopachus bancanus. The sequence goes on from JAPVLO010000235.1 coordinate 288,776, forward strand.
CACTTTATCCCCACGCTCCTGCCACTGCTCCTCTTGCAGGTATCAAAGGGAACACATCAAATCACCATCCCCACTCTTCAACCTTCTCTCTTCTCCTCGTGTTCTTCTCTTCATTCCAGAACTGAAATCCTAGTTTCTTTGAGAAGATATACAGGAAAAGCTTATGACTATTCATCTGAGAAAGTAGATAAATGTTATCTCCCGTAAACATATGGCCTCTTTGTTAGCATCCACAGAAGCTAAGCAAAAGAGAAAGATGGGAAGGGGGTTGAGGAACTCAGAACTTTACTCTGTTTCCTCTCGGGTAACTACGAAGATTCTCATCACTTTACCAACTTCGCAGCTTCAAAGACAGCATCAACAAAGTCAAAATTAGATTTTACATGACTTTAGCTTTTCTATATTTAGGCATGTTTGACTTTCTCATGTTAGACTTTACCATGTTTGACTTTCAGATTCAACTTTCAAAAATATTTAGGAATACACTACTTACAGCAGTAGGTGGTAATGAAGGAAATTAATATAACCGTACTGAATACATTACTTGAGTTTCAACACACTATGGATTCAACACACTAGGAGCTGGTGTAAAAATCTACCTACAGCCGGGCTCGGTGGCTCAGCCTGTAATCCCGTGCCTTTGGGAGACTGAGGTGAGTGGATTGCCTGAGCCCGCGGGTTTGAGACCTGCCTAGGCAGCGAGACCTCATCTCTACAATAAATCAAAAAAATCAGCCGAGTGTGGTAGCGCATGCCTGCAATTCCGGCTACTCGGAAGGCTGAGGTGGAAGGATTGCCGGAGCCCAGCAGGTCGAGGCTGCGGTGGCCGGGAGCGGCCACTGCACTCCAGTCTGGGTGACAGAGTGAGACTCCAACTCAAAAAAAAAAAAATCTACCTACAGGTTATGGCATCTATGAAAAAAATGTGATCCATATTTTAAAATTCAACTTCTCTCCTCTCAGTATCCTCGATTCATATCACCTAACAAAGAAGATTTGCCATCATAAGTAGAAGCTGCAAGATCTTCTCTTTCTTTGAATACTTTTTTCTTTCCCTAATAAAGGATTCTACAACCATATAGATGAGTGTGGCTTTGCTTGCTATTCCCGATAGGGAATATTATTTCCCCAAATGTTTGTGTAAGCCACAAAGGAAAGGGAGAAGCTAGAAAGAGACAATGAATGAGAGAACGAAATCATGTACCAACACCAGCAAGAGATATGGCACATAATTTTTAGCTAAGATGTAGCAAGATTTCACATTTTATGTGATCCACAACATAGAAAAATAATAATGAAACAGACTTTCCTTTTATGAATTATTTCCTACAAAATCACCATGTATTTCCAGAATCAGTAATATCCAATGCCAATTATAAGAAACCTCAAAGAAATTATGCTTACAGCACAGCCTGAAGACCACATGCTAAGTAATGAGAATGTAAAAGTGTCCAGAGTTTCAGTACACATCTGTTTTTTTACTTAGTTCAGCAAGGTAAACTTTAAAACTGACAGGAAAGTTTTGTTACAATATATTGCAGACACAGATGAAGAAAATTAAGCATTTTAACCAGAGAACATTTTTTTAAAAACTATGAAGGCTAGTCGATCAAAAAGTTAAGCTTGCCCTTTGCAATCATAAGGAAGGCCTCAATGCACTGAATTCAGAAAAATGCCATCTTCACTGAATCAATGATATATTCTTAAAAAGGAAAGAATGAAACCAGAACACTGCAAAGCCCTAGTGATGGGCACCAATCTGAAGGTGTATTTCCTATGTCTGCTTCTACCACCCAGAGCTTAATGTGCAACCCAAACTAACGATACAAAGTTGGAGCCAGCAGTCATGCTCATATTGGGCTCTATACCTTTATTATTACTAAGAAAGATACTTCTTGGACAATTAAAAAACAATGGATACCAACGCTGGGTACTTCCACCTGAATGTGAGAATAAACAAGAGGGGAGAGAAAAGAAATTCACTTTCCCCTACATCCAGAGAGATATTTCCACCCGGTTCCCAGAAACAAGGGCAAGTAAAACCACTGAGAAAAGGGCATGCACAGAGTATGTGGAGTACCATGAACCTCAACCTCCTTTGGGGAGGAGGATTGAGAAAGTAAAAAATTAACTGTGACCATACAGTCATCTGTTCAACTCAGTGCAATAGATTCAAGTTCTAAACTAAAATACATTTACTGACTGCCTACTGTGTGCTAAGCAGATAAAACTCAGGGACAGTTAAATGTTATATTCGTTTTATTGTTTAGCTAGCCACTAGAAGGAATTCAAATGGTATTTGTTTCATTGATCCATACATATTCAATTCCCATGTCAAAATATAGTTAGAAATTTTCTCAATTATAGAACTGTAAGCATTTTTAAAAATCAGATATTACTGTAAAAATATTAAGACAGAAGTACATCATTTAATAGCTTCAAAATATACCTGCAATTGTCAATTTTAACAATTTATAAAAGAAATTTCATATGCTGAAACATTTGCTATTTTAAAAATATAAATTCTTAACACACCTGACAATCAGGCATAACTAGACTTTAGCTGAGGTTTACAGTTATGATTAATTCAGAGATGGAAAAGATGACAAGCACTGCTGAAATCAACTTGAAAAAGAAATAGTGTTCAGTGAAAGAAAAAAATCCACTGCCGGAACTCCACATCTGTGTGAAACACAATGGAAAAGTCAGCTCTCTCCTCGAGAGTGGGAATTAAAAACAGATCACTGTGGCCTGAGGAAAGGAAGCCCCTTTCAAATGACCCTCCAATGTCTCCTCACCAGTGTGGACATTTTCCTGGTGTCTTTTCAGGGCATCCTTGCTCTTCAGCCTTTTCCCACAGCTGTCAGCCTTGCACACAAACCTGGCATCCCCCCGGCAAGTCTCCTGGTGCTGCTCAAAACTATAAAACAACCAGCAAAGTGGAACAAGGAGAAGAAATGGTGAAGATACACCTAAAAATTCAAACATCACAACAAGTTTTTGTAAAACACATGCTCCCTAGCAGAATTTTAGGGTCATTTCATGCATGACCTCTGCAGGTAAGAAGAACAGCATTTAAATTCTATAGCCATGTGATAACCAAATTACTAAAAAGTATGAAAGCATGCATGTGAAAAATGACCCACAATTACATAATATCCCTCTGATAACTCAGACACAAAACCTTGATGCTGAACTGAAGGAAGAATTGCAAACGGAACACTGAAAACTTCGTGAAGAATCCTTCAGATTGCTTTTCGCTGTGCACTGAAGAACACTAAAGAAAAAGAGGAAAAAAAGAAAGACAGAAGCAAACATTGGAAATCTAAGACAAAAATATAAGAATATGCCAACTCTGAATAAAGTCACGTTCACTATCCCTCTTTTCATTCTGTCTTTTGCCTTTAGAATTTTAGTAGCACCTTATGTGACTATTAATATAAGCCCCAGCTCAGCAAAGGTATCTTTTGTATGAAAATAGAATACTAAATACAATCGAAGCTGACTTGAATGTAATTTAAAGTTTATTTATTTAAAAGTATACAGCCTAGGGTATTTGCATAATGAATATTTGTATACCTAACCCTGAATTATACTGCACATCTTTAAAATGAAAAAAGTGTACAGCTTTCGCTTTTTTTAAAAGAACCTGTATAAAAAAATCTCTAAATATGCACTCTCCTGCTATTATAAAAGTTTTAATGCTTTAAACATTTACAAAGTTTAAGTTTTAAGCAGAAATTTTCATCTCAAAGTTTATGAGCAAAAGCTGACACACACAATATACAGAAGAAGTTTTAATATGAAAGGTAGCATATTTCAGAATTGTAATGCAATAAAAAATATAACATTAAGACTATGTTAAAAATTTCTGTTTATATGTAGGTGACATTCTGTTAAAAATAAAAGCTAAGTTTTGAGTAAGAAAGTAAATGGAAGGGAAAACAAAAGAGAAAAGAGAAAGACATGTTGACAGGATGAGACAATATCATTTATGCTAGAATAATTGGTTTCAACAAAATGATAATCTACAATCTCACTGAATCGGTAAAGATGCTTTAAATTACTTAAATTCAATTTTCCGATGAAAATTTTGTGGTGGCTCAAGCCTGCAATCCCACCACTTTGGAGGGCCAAGGTGAGAGGATTGCCTGAGCCCGCTGGTTCACGACCAGCCTGAGCAACACGGTGAGACCTCGTCTCTACAATAAATCAAAAAATCAGCCACATAGTGGCACATGCCTATAGTTCCAGTTACTTGGAAGGCTGAAGTGGAAGGATCACAGAGCCCAACTGGTGGACAATGAGGTGGCCATGAGTGTGGTACTGCACTCCAGCCTGGGTGACAGAGTGAGACTCCAACTCAAAAAAAAAAAAAAAAAACCTTTCAGTAAAAAATATAAAAGTTTACAAATATATGTGCCTACTTTCTCACTTTTAATAATTCATGATCCTATAAAATATTTAAATAAAATAATAATTTTATGTCATTAATATAAATTGCTAAGATAATAAAGCATATAGAGCAATGTGTAAGATCATTTAAGTCATTATGTCGTCATATTGTATACTTCCTCATCTTTAAATTATTCCTCCAAAGATGCTGTCAAATAAAGAGTTTCCAAAAATATCCAAGGATTCTTTATACTCTGAACTCTCCATTTCTTTTTTTGAGTTGGAGTCTCACTCTGTCGTCCAGACTGGAGTGCAGTGGCCGCTCCCGGCCACCGCAGCCTCGACCTGCTGGGCTCCGGCGATCCTTCCGCTTCAGCCTTCCAAGTAGCCGGAATTACAGGCATGCGCTACCACGTCCGGCTGATTTTTTGATTTATTGTACAGATGAGGTCTCACTGCCCAGGCGGTTCTCAAACCCGCAGGCTCAGGCAATCCACTCACCTCAGCCTCCCAAAGGCGTGGGATTACAGGCTGAGCCACCAAGCCCGGCTGAACTCTCCATTTCTTAAATTTTCTTTAACAGATTCCAGAGGGGATATCAAATGCAGACAACTAAAACTTGATCTGTCACCTCAGAAGACTAGCTAAATTAGGCATACTGGAATTTCAGATTAAGCCAATGAGCTTGATATTTAATGTGACTTATGAGATGGACAAAGACTAATTTGCATAAACAATGTTTACTTGTTAAAAATCATATTCAGAATATTTCAAAAATCAACACAGTATACTAAGAAAAGCTGAGTTAATGTTAATGTCAATGTGAAATACTTCATCTCTACTTCTCTCACACACACACACGCACACATACACGCAAAGGCAAGAAAGACAAATGAAACAGTTAAACTGTCAATGTGTTATTTTAAAGACGTTCTTTAATATACTCACTGTCTTTGCAAAGCCTGCTTAACTGGGAATTTCTTCCCACAGTTGTTGCACTTAAATTCTTTCTCCTCTGTAGGCTTCTGGTGCAAGGTCTGAAGATGCTCAGCAAGAATCTCCTCACTGGTAAAACTCGATTCACACTGAGGACAGGCATAGTCCTCTTTACAGCCAAGGTGATCTGCACATTTACAAGGAAGCATATTTAAAAGATAAAAATTCAGAGCCAAGAACTGCTCGGTTGCAGTTTTACTCTATTTAAAACTCAAAATTAATCATTCTTAATGGTACTTCTTATCAGTAAATTCTTACTATCTCTATGGACAATAATAGTGTTGTCCAAAAAAAAAATAGGATGTTTTTAAAGTAATGTGAAAAAAGAGCAAAGTCATAAAAACAGCACTGACTATAGCAGATGCAGTGAGTAAGGCTCCACTGTCCCATATGGACTGATGCAGTCCTGACCAAATTTTTCAGTATACTATTTAAATTACGCATGCTTTTTCTGATTACTAAATAAAATTAGATTTAGATCATGTGGAAAATATGAAGAAAATTAAAACACCGATAATCCCACTATGAAGAGACAGTTACTGTAATATATTTCCAAACCCGACTTGTCTTTAATGCATACATATTTCATGCACAGTCTAGGAACAGGTACATTTAGAATCATACTTTTTATGCAATTTTATGTTGCTCTTTTTTCTCAGTTAACATCTCAAGTCAAATGCTGGGTTTTTTTTTTTAATTTAAAATATCATAATTTATTTAATCAAACTCTCCATTGTTAGACATTTAGGTGGCTTCTTTATTTCTTCTGTGTTTGCTTCTTTTGTGTGAGTTTTTGTGTTTATTTCTCTGCTTTTCTAAACAAGACACTATGAATTCTAAAATAAAAATAACAACAATATATGTACTTGGTTGGCATGTTTAAAAATATCTATTTTAGTTTCTGTTGATTCTTTTTACAAAGATAATAAAAACTGGTATTTTGATAACTAAAGCAGAAAGCAATGTAGTAGTAGATACGTACAAGACTTGTTTGTAAATTAAAATAATAGATACAACAATAACTAGCCCTAGGAGTGATGGGGGAAAAAAAATGAATGCCAAAACAAATCTAACACAGAATAACACAGAAATAATTTACACCACCCAACTGCACTCCAGTCTGGGCGACAGAGTGAGACTCCAACTCAAAAAAAAAAAAAATCTGATATTTAAAATAGCAAAATGCATATTTGAAAACCAGAAACCAGAAGAGACTATTAGCCTATCCTTACCTTCCCTAAATTCAACTAAAATAAAGATACAGAAACATAGCCTGGCAATGGTGAGAGAATGCTCAGACCTTCTCAGCCAATGACATATAGTTAAAATAGAAAATTTATGTGAAAAACATTACTACAACTGTGACTCATGAAACCACTGTCACTTCTGAAATACTATACAGCATTTTTCCACAAAATGGAAAAATGCTGTATAGTAAGTATCAGCCTACTGTGGTTCAAATATCTGTGTACCATCAAAATCTATTCATTGAAACCTAATCCCCAAGGAAATATTATTAAGAGGTGGGGCCTTTAGGAGCCACTTGGTTTACAAGGGCTCTGCCCTCATGGATGACATTAGTGCCCTTGCACAAAGGCCCAAGGAAGCTTGTTCACCCCTTCTGTCACACTAGGACACAGTCAGAAGGCACCATCTAATGAGGAATGGGCACTCACCAGACATCAAATCTGCTGGTACCTTGCACTGGGATTTCCCAGGCTCTAGAACATATAAGCAATAAACTTCTACTGCTTACAAAGTACCCAGTCTGAAGTATTTTGTCATAACAGCCCAAATGGACTAAGACACAGTGTTTTACAAGACGAGAGTGCCTATAACGTCATTCATATATTCTTCAAACTTCCCTCAGAAGTAAAATACAACATAATAAAAACAAGATCCAATAATACTTATTATTCCCCAGGAGTTGACAAGGAAGTGGCAGGCATCTCTCTCCTGGGCTACAGGAATCAGAATAGAAAGAGATTCCTAGAAGCTCCAGATACCAAAAGATCTCAAACAAGAGCAAGGCCAGGAATCAATCCCCTAGGATCCAACAGGGCCCCCCGTGCACCTCACTTCTGCACTCACCCTTTCCCATGCACAGGTGACAAAGTCAAGTCTCAGAGAATTAGTGACCTGCTCAACGTTCCAAGACTGATTAAGTGGCAGAACATGGCAAGAGTACAAAAATTCTCACTACTCGGTACCCCAATGCACCAGGGAGAGCCAGTGCTATCCCTGACCTTGGCAGTCCAACAAGGTCACCCACCCTCAAATTTTTTCCCTGGTGTAAGAAAGATGAACCCACAGCTGGGTGCCCCCTGAGAGCAGTTTTGACAAAAACTAACTTTACTGAGAATACTATATTACAATGCAACAATAATCCTACCACAGTTCAAATTGTATTTCTTCTACAACTGTCATTCTCTTGGATCAACAATTAAAGATGCAATACCTTTTCTTTCAGTTGTTTGTTGTCCTTTAGGGTTTTCAACATCACCTTCTTTGATGACTGTCATAACCTGCTGTTCTTCCTCATCAGCCTCCATGTCACTGTCCAGGTAGCCAATCAAAAGCTCTGTGTCTGTTTCTATATCTTCAACTGCCAAATAGAAAATGTTTTCTCCTTCCTGAAACAAATTTTTTTTAATGCTAAACCATTCACTTTTTTCTAATACTAATTAAGAAATCATCTTAAGCTATATTAATTGAGTACCATATGACCACGAAAAGTTACCACCATTACATTTAGTTTCTATCTCCAATTGATCTGGATGCTGAAAAAGGAAAGTGACAATATTCAGTCACCTGGGCAATACAATACAAATACATATGATAAAAGGTAGTGATATTTATATATATCAAATAAAATATGGATAATTATTTCAAAATGTTATTGAATTGTGCATCCCTAACTGGCCTTATGCAAGTAACATTGTGAAGGCCTATAAATGTAGTCAAGCAACGGTATTATTTACACATCCTGACAGTATGATTAACAATGAATGCAAAATTGGAAGGAAAAAGCAATTTTCCAAGTTTCAACACAAATCAAATTCTTTCCCCCAAATAACTTCCAAAACACTGGACCAGAATTTAAAAAAATAAAAACCAGACATCGAGAAGTTCAGTGTTGACTGAACTATCATGTGTACCTCACTTCTTAGGCCTCCCAAATTTTAGTGAAATGACACACAAGAAATTAAAAAAACAAAGAAACAAGATTCACTATCAACATATCAAAATTTTTCAGAAAATCCTAGAAGACAGAAATCAGACAAGGTTGAAATGACATCACAGGAAACTTCAACCAATAACAGACATGGAAAAGAAACGTTGCAAAGAAGAATCTTTTTTCCAAGGAAACCCTGGAGAAACCTCACATTTGGAATCTACTGGTACAAAAGTCTCTCTGGGCCCCAGGCTAATCACCAGAGAAGTCAGAATTGAAGTTGCTCGATTGGCTGTCCCCAAGGGAAAAAGCATGCAGAATTGCTCTCTTTTCTAAGCTGAGGATGTGTTCTAAGAGGGTGCCTAGTTTGGCTAGTGAGGACAGAGAAGCAAAGCAGAGCCTGAATTTATGGAACCATCAAGGTGGGCAAAGGGAAGAAAGGACAAAGAAAATAAGCTCCACCATGAGTGCAATACTGGAAAGCACAGTACAAAGTCTTGTTTCCTTAGGCAATATCAAAGCACTTACGTTAAAAAGGAGGAAGAAGATAAAGAGGAAGGGTGGAGGAGAGAGGAGTGTGTAATGAATGTACAGATGTATGGATAGATGTTTACACAAGCAGGAACCCCATGAAAAATTGGAAAGATGTGCATCAAATTGTTCACACAGTGATCTATCATTATGAGGATGGGAGAGGGGCTATTCTACACACAATATTGTTTTAGCTTGGGAGGCTTTTATTTTTATTTTTTTACAACAAGCACAGATTACTTTGTAATTTAGAAAACAATATTTATTAGAAAATTCCACAGAAGAAATAGAAATGATGATCATATTTAACCTCTGCAGAAGGAAAGCTTGATTCAAAAGTTCAAAGTACTGAAGCAAATCTAAAGGATGTTCCTATAACACTTAGAACACTCTTGGAAGTTTTTGCATTTCCAAACCTCCAGCAACATAGAAAGTACTTCTATACAACTGCTACTCTTGGTGCAACAAAAACAAACAAACAAAAAATATACAGACACTCAGCAAAAGAGAGATCTCTTTAAATTAACTTGGGACCAGCGCTTCCCAGGGTTTGGAAATCACTGACTGAGAATTATCTAAAACAATCAGGACTCACCTAATGAAGACTTCAGAATACAATCATAAATCTTAATGTTTATCTGATCAATATCCAAGAAAGTTAATTGAAACATCCTGCTAGCATATTAGTCATTAATTTTGTGATGGCTTTCATAACACCAAAAAAGGTAATTTTTAATTTTAAAATATGTTACATTACCTAAGCTCTAATCATAGAACACAGCATGTTTATTTAGGGGCTCTGTAATATTAATAAAAGTAAAATTTAATACACCAACTAAAATTTTAATTTAAAATAATGGCAGCATTACAGGCTCCAAAGGGTGAATAGCATGTTTTTTCTGTTTGCCAAAAATGTGACATAAAGAGGAATACACTTACTCCAGTCTACTAGAGGTCTTACTCCAACCTGTTTCTTTAATGGGGATATCTAGATAGCTTTGTACATATAATTCCGACCACTGCCCAGACCAAGAGTCTCTTCTTTTTCACTTGCTACCACAACAGCATTAAGAAGTATCCTCTTCAATCACTTCCTTGAGTATACTGCAGTGACTTTTAATCACCCTCCAATTCCTACAACTCTTCATCATGTTAGTCTCTTTCCTCTGATTATCAGAACCTGCCACATCCCTAATTTCTGGAGCCAGTTTGCCCACCTGTAGGCTCATCCCAGGTCCAGCCTCCTGACCTTTGGCAGGAAAGATTTAGAGTTACTATAGTTTGGATTTTGTCCACAAACCTCATGTTTAAATTTGATCCCCAATGTTGGAAGTGGGGCCTCATGGGAGGTTTTCGGGTCATGGAGCAGATTTCTCATAAATGGCTTGGCATCATCCTGCTGTAGTTCTTGCTCTATTAGCTCCCAAGAGAGCTGCTTGTCAAACAGAGTATGGCATCTCCACCCACCCCACCCCCCAACACACACACACACACACACACACACACACACACACACACACACACACACACAAACTTGCCATGTGATCTCTGAACAGGATGGCTCCCCTTCTCCTTCCACCATGAAGAGGAACAACCTAAACCCTCACCAGAAGCAAATGCCACTGCCACGCTTCTTGTACGACCTGCAGAAACTCAAGCCCAATAAACCTCTTTTTCTTACAAATTACCCACAAATGCAACACAAATGGACTAAGACAAAAGTGTCAATCCAACGTTCTGGGACTCCATATGCCCTCCCTGTTGTCACTAACTGAGCTACATGTGCTCCAGATTTGATAGCTGTTTTATTACTCAGATCCTGAAATTACTTCTCCTTGCTACATCTATCAATTCCAGTCATTGGACTATTCCCCTGAACACAGTCCCTCTGAGGCTCCTTGTATATACATCTTAGGGATTAGCCACCTTCCTGTGTCTCCTCCTAGGAGCTAGGATCCTGCTTATGGTTTAGGCCACTGGCTCCAGGTGAATCTGCTAAACACTTAGAAGGTTGCTCAACATCATGGTTTGCTTAAAAGCAAATATTTCTCAGCCACTGGTTTTCACAGTATTGTAACTTGGATATAACACAGAATGAATGATTTCACAATTAATATTCATCCTTTGTATTACTGTCCACCGTTTTGAATTTTTTGTATTTTTAGTCGTTTCCTTTTGTTTTATTTGAACATCATCTTTTGCTAATTATTTCTACTGCAAGCTGTTTAACATTAAAAAGCTGCAACAGCCTATATTTCTAACAAATTAAGTTGAAAAAAGTCAAATATCTAACAATTGGTGCCAGAAGACTTACCGTGTCATTTTTATATAAAAAGGTATATAAGTCAATGTGCCCTCCCAGAAAAAGACATGTAAGCAAAAGTGTTAACAGTGATTGTTTCTAATGGAGGGAATTACAGGCATTTTGTATAGTCTTCTGCTAGTCTATATTTTGCAATCCTTCTAGAATTACCCAATTAATTAATGTATTATTTTTGTAGTAAAAGAGAACAATAGATAATAAATGAGCCCTGTTCCTTGATACCAGGAAGTGGTACTACATGGTGACTAAAAACCACAGGATTTGGGCTACCCAGGGTTCCAAGTCTCATACTAGATTTATTAGCTGTGGGACTGATCAAACAGCCTAATCTCTCAAAGTACCACTTTCCTCATTTGTACAGTAGAGAAAATAACAGTGTGTATCTTATAAGATGGCTCTGAGGATTAAAGGTGATCATATTTGTAAAATCTAGCAAGGTGTCCAGCAAATGGGAAGCATTCATAAATGGTAGCTACTACTAATATTTAACAAAAACTTGGAATCCAGTGGTTAAAATATTCATCTTTTCAAAATTTGCTTCAACCAAACTTCACACAAAATTGCTTTGACTATGCTGCTTTTGATGAATTTTTTTTCCAAATTTTTCTCAGCTAAATGTAATCCAGCTCCACTGTCTTACCTACCAGAGTTCTGAAATGTTGTCATGCTCCATTCACCTGATAATATGCTAGCATGCTACTCTGGGTTGGACCTCTGAAGCCAATCATTTGTCCAGACTATACCTAAAGTGTCCAACTATTAACTAGGTGTGCCTGCAATGAAGGGGTTTCCAAGGCTAAGATTTCCAAGGCTAACACTGGGAGCATTATGGGCAAGCCAGGACAGTTGGACACCTAACTATACCCATGGTGCCATCCAGAATCACATTCCTGACTTTACTTAAGATTTCCAACCAACAATATTGACTGAGTCTACCTTCTCCCCTATGTGTAGGCCTAGATCAGTATTGTCAACACTTAAAACCAGTCACGTCCCCAGAGATGACTCCAACTACTTTTCAAGTGAACCTTATCCTCTTCTTTCATCCAACTGGCCCACTTCCTCTTAGAAAGCACTGAGCCTCGGCACAACCTCAAGGATGCCAACAGGCCTCCTTGCTACAACTCCTCAGCATCTTCAGAGGCACAGCTCACTTTCACCCTCCTGCATGAAACCTCCTCCGATTTATGAAATTCATGTAGGCATGTTAATTAGGAGTTCTCTATATAAGGTGCCATAATTTCAATTGGACACTTTCTTATTATTTATTTCTGTAGTTCTTGTCATTTAATTCACAAGACCAATAATTTTTTGTGTGGCTCTTATGTCCACAAAAGATTGTGGACAAGAATGATCAAGTACAAGCTATCCTCATAAGAGTTACTCAATATTTTACAAATAACAAACAATAAAATGCTTGTGCCCACAAAATAAGACAAATATTAGTAAAAAGCTTACTCATATTCTCCTTTATTTTTTTACAGTTGAGAAGCTGTTATAATCATCCAGGTAACAGACAGTGGTGACTTGAGGATTGCGGCTGTGAGCCGTGGAGGCAGTGATGACTAATCAGGCTCTGAGCACATGCTGAAGGGAAGGCAGATGCCATGTCCTGACAGACTAGATACGGAGTGTGAGTGAGGGAGGGTCGAGGATGAGTCCATGGAGATAAAATTTTCCCTGAAGCACTCAGAAATGCCGCTCTACTTAATAATTATTCTTAAAGATCCAAAACAAACAACAGTTATGAATTTTTGCTTTGACTCTGTATCTTCTCTGTATGCATAAATACATTTTCATGAGGCCCTTCACTCAGGTACCCAAGAATATGAGTCAATTCAGTCATTTACTATCCTTCAACAAATCTACAATGTGAGCCACTCATAATCCCCACCCCCCCAAAAATTCTTTTGCATGATAAATTATTTGCAAGACTCTTCCTTTGGACAGTCAATGCAGTGTAACAAGATAAACAGATAATTCTGTTTCTTTGAATGAAGCTGAAGAAATAGTAGTGTGTTAGATTCATCCTTTGGATAACATCATATAATATGGAATTCAGATTTACGGGCAAACTTGCACACACAAGAGCTTCTCTAAATATGCTAATCGTCAAAGTTTTCAAAACCACTTACATAATAAAGATAAATAAATCTGGAAAAAAGTAGTATTCTGGCTAGGATGATTCAATAGGAAATTCAGAAGTAGTGCTATGAGGTGTGGCCACTACAGAGCACTGTCTGGAGGCAGGGCTCCATCAAAGTTCTTATGTACCCAAGTCATCATTTCAAAATTCACATTTGGCCATATAAATGCAGTAGTATACAAATACAATTTCAAGTGACGTGAATTTTGAATAGCTAACTTTATGTGAATAGTCTTAACCAACACTATACAAAAAAAAGTACTATCATCAGCACTTCACCCCACACTAGTAACCTAATCTTTGCTTCCCAGGGTACCTCAACACAACAGTTCCATCATAGGAAATAAATCCATGAAAACAGAATCCCACCCCTATGCCAGAAGCAAAAAACAAGGCCTGAGGAAAATGCTAAAGGAGGCAGCCAGGATAGTGAACTTTAGACCAGACTAAAAATTTATACCACTCTGCTACTTTTTGGCATTGTGGGCATTTTTCTTATTCCTGTGGGCCTAAATTTCCTCGCTGTAATATAAAAAGTAATAATAATACCCCTAGACTTCTTAATGCCTTGGACTTCATTGCTAATTTCTGAAAAGGGCTAAGAACACAGAAGAAACAACAATTATCCCACATTTATATAGCACTTTGCTTTCTAAAGTTTTTCATGTAGTTTGTTTCATCTTATCTTCATGGTAACCTTGGAGATTTGAATGGAAACATCAAATACACTGGACAGATAACAAGCTAGAATACAATTTATTAGTAAGGATCCTGAGGAAAGGTTATGTTAACCTATCTTAGTCTCAGTTTTTTCACCTTTAAGACAGGTTCAATAGTATCTAATTCAAAGTTTTGTTCTGAGGGTTAAGTAACACAGAATATGTAGAATACCCCCAGTAGATAATAGGCACACAGGAAATGGTTAGCATCAGGGTCTATATCCAACAGGAACCCTCCAACCTATCTGTATTCCACATATGAAAAAATTGACACTCAGTGATGATAAAGTGTAAAGATCACACAAATAGTTAAATCCCAGAGCTTAGCTAGAAACTGAGGCCAGCACTAGCACCAGGAGAAGAAATGGAATGATCAGGTCAGGAGTCAAGCTATAAAATTAATTAATTAGTTATGAAATTATGTAGCTATAATTTTAATTTCATTAGATAAAATATTTTCTAAATGAGTCTAAAATAATCCAGTGCCTTTAAGGGGTAAAAGGAATTTGGTTCCATATGATTTATTTTTATTCTATCCGTTTACTTTTCAATGATTCACAATAATTTGCTTTTTGTGTGTGTGTGCTTTTTTTTTTTTGGTCAGGCATTGGGCTGAAAACCTCCTACTTATTATGTGGCCTCAGTCTCATACACAGGAGAAAGGTTCCTTCCACTGACTAGCTATATCTGGTTTTAATATATTCTTAAAGTAGAATATGTGATATGCAATAGGAAGAATACTTAATGTGAGTCAAAAGACCACACTTCTGGCTTTGGCATTGCCACTCAGAGACTCTGTCACCTTGGGCAAACCTCTTATCATCTGGAACTCTTTTATTTCATCTGTAAAATGATGAAGCTGGACTTTATGATCTCATTCCTTCCAGAGCCAGATTCAATCACAAGTGAAATGAACCCATCTTTAAGAGAATTGAGTTAATAACTCTAAAAGGAAAGTATGTATATAGGCTAATTTGATTGTTGCTTTTCCTCACAGACTTCACCCTACTGAAAGGAAAGTGGGTATGAAATTAGGAGAAATATTTCACTAGGATGGCAATGAAAAGCTGGAATACACAACCTTGTAATGTTAAGAGGCCCCTTCTTCAGAATTACACAGAGTGATGTAAGTCATCATTTGAAAAGATTTAATTAATATAACTACTTCTGCATTATGGCAATGGCCGGGATCTAATGAACTCAAAATGCTTTCCAGTCTAATTATTTCTATTTCTATTACTACACAGAAACACTTACACCTGGATATCTAGGAGACACATCCAGTTTTCAAAATTCCTATCACCCTTCAACATCCAGCTTTATTTACAAACCTCAATTTTCTCTGACAATTCTCCATTGTCCCTTCTCAAATATCATGTCTCTCCAAGGACAAATTTCATGAACTCATGCATTTGAGTCTCAGTTCTCCACTTCAAAACAGCAAAAGTCTCTTGTTTCACAAGGAAACACTAATCTCCACTGTGTGCAAATGAATATAACTCCAGAAGAGGCCCAGAATGACTTGGTATTCAGGTGTGTCTGCCTGTAGCTGAGCTTGGTTTTTGCTTCCTTGTTGGCAGGCTGCTGTCCATATGTGGACTCTGTACAAGAAGCTAGGATAGTGAAATTGGCAAAGGCACAATTAGTTGTACTAAAGAGGTAGTAAATTGTGAAAATCCACACTAACCAGCTAAAATGACTAATGGGTAATTCAAGTAAAAGAAAATCATCTTCAAAACCACTCTTGGGCTTACAAATGAACACTTTATACAAGTGTTGGAGGAAAAACATCTGGACAGCTACTCAATTATCAACAGAGCTGTAGAAGACAAGTGAGATGGTGCAGAAAACAGAATGAAGTAGTAAGAATTGCATATTTAATATCTTCTCATATAACTCTTCTTTACTAAACTCCTGTATCAGTCTCAATCAGTATATCAATAGCATTTCAATAGAGCTCGATATACACAGCTGACAAACATCAGCAAAAACATCTGCATAGTAAAATTCACGAAATATATCTTTACTATTAATCTAACAAAAGACAAAAAATCTTTAAAATGAGACATTACTGTAATAGGTCACAGTTTTCCAATTTATTCACTACCCTCCTGCAAGGCTATACCAAGTTGCCAGGTGACTCAAAGTGCTATCTTTGGGGAGTGTGTACAACTTATGAGATTTAACCAGGTGACTTGCACTGACCCACAAAATGTGAACAGAAGCAAAGTGAACCACATCCAAGTGAAAGCTTTAAAAGTCATTACATGTCTTGGCCACTGCTCTCTTTCCCCTCTGCCAGGAAAATACATGTCCCTGATAAGGGCTGTTCCTTCAGATGCTGATGTGGATTTGAGCTGGGGTAGAGTAATAGCCTCTGGCAGCCCATACTTTTGTCAGCAAGAAATAAACCTTTGTTGCTATAAACCACTAAGAGTTGTTTGTTAGAGCAGTCTTGCTAGCAGAAGTTGACTGATAAAATAACTTAAGAAAAATAATATGTTTAAAAATATTAGTAATTTAGTAAGAAGAAAGCACCCTGAAATCAAGGGGGAAAATGTGAGGCAGGAAAATGATAGATGTATTTAAAATAATGAACAGGGCAGGATACACTAATTTCATGTTCAGAGTACATTAATCAGGTCTGATAAGAAAAATAAAATGTCAAATAATTGCAAATAAAATTGTCTCTTTTCTATCCACAGCTTATAATCAGCCGCACGATGAGGAAACAGATTAATATGATTCCTAGAACAGAATATTATATCAAACAAAATATCAAATCTATAAACAAAGAATACGGGCCAGACGGTGGCTCAGCCTGTAATCCCAACACTTGGGAGGCCAAGGCGAGTGGATTGCCTGAACCTGCGGGTTCGAGACCAGCCTGAACAACTTGGGGAGACCTCATCTCTACAATAAAATAAAAAATAGCCGAGTGTGGCAGTGTGCGTCTGTAGTTCTGGCTACGCGAAATGCTGAGGCGGAAGGATCACCGGAGCCCAGCAGGTTGACACTGGGGTGGCCGTGAGCATGTGTGCCACTGTACTCCAGCCTGGGTGAAGGAGAGAGACTCCAACTAAAAAACAAACAAACAAACAAACAAAGAATACCAATCACAAATCACTAACATATATACCTATCTTTCTCTGAAGAGGTCAAGCATGGATAATAAAGTATGAAGCACCTCTGAAAACAAATCTGACATCATGGAGGAAAGAATCAACAGAAAAGATGAGAATAGACAAAAAAAAAAAAAAAAAGTTGCTGGTTTTTCTGGTGAGCTTGGGAGGTAAGTTTTTGAAAGAAAAACAACTATACTTCACCCTTTTTATTTTAAAATAAGTTATGAATATTGACAGAGCAAGAGATTGCTACAGAAGATAATGTGACAGAAGAGAGCAGGTAGCCAAGTTATACACAAGTGATCAGAGGGTAGATTGTGTTTCCGTTGCTTTTTTGCTTTATTTTATATCAGAAGCTCCTCTGACTGACCTTCACTTAACTGGTCTCTAGACTTGACTGACACTCTGCATACCCTAAAATCTGCTCAATGATGTCCAAGACAAACTCTTCTCAATTGGGAGGCTGCTGCCTGGCTTCTCTTCTCCCATTAGCTGACTGACATGCTTGTTTCTCATCTCAAGCATTTGTTCCCAAAACTGTTTAAAACACTGGGGCAAGACACTATAATTATAAAGGTTAACTAAATATTAAATAAACCAAAAAGATCTGAGTAAGAAAAAGCTAGTTGTTTCTAAGAAAATTAACTGAATGTTTCAGGACTCAAAGGTAAGCCCATATAAGAAATTTTCAAAGTATATGAGGCACAGCAATTATAAAAGATGAAGGAAAATCATAAATCTAAAGGATTCTATACTTGCTTTGCAAGAGTCTACTCATACTTCTTTTAAAACAGTAAAACTGGATACAGTACTGTGTGGTTTTGAAAACATACGATGACAAACTTTAATGAGAGAACCTATGCTCAGAACCAAGAAGGCTTAGGTCACAGGTCAAAAAACTGGTGAGTAAATATACTCCTATAAAATTTAAGTTAAAATGTTGGCAGGATAAAGTCTATGATCCCCTACTAGGACAAACTTTTTCTATTAACTGACAAAGAAATGGTCACATCAGAAAAGAGAGTATCAACTAAATTATTATATAAGCAAGCCTGAGCAACATGTCCTCCATACATGTCTTTTAACCATTTATGATATCCCTATCAGAGTATTTACTACACTCATCTGTATTTAAATAGCTGAATCCCCAACTCGGTTAGAACCTCCATGGGGCAAGGGTGTATACCGCAAAATTATATATAAATTATCACGCCCAAAATATGTGTTATTCTACATTGCATAAGAATTAGCTAAGCACAGTTCTCTCCTCTCCCTTGCCTTCTATCTTCCCCATGAGATTGTTAGTTCCCTGCAAGAAGGGCAGACATTGTATCAATGATGTAACATCTTGCTCACTGAAGGCCATCAACAAAGTATCTATCTGCTGAATGGAACAAAATATGAGGGAAAAAAGTCATTTCCTTTTGAACTAATAAGACATTAAAG
The DNA here is from genome assembly GCA_027257055.1 of Cephalopachus bancanus. Classification (NCBI taxonomy): domain Eukaryota; kingdom Metazoa; phylum Chordata; class Mammalia; order Primates; family Tarsiidae; genus Cephalopachus; species Cephalopachus bancanus. The sequence continues at coordinate 307,632 of JAPVLO010000235.1, forward strand.
GCAAGAATGTCTTTCAAAAAGTAGAATGAGCTACAAAAAGGCTATAGAATCAATTTCCTATTTCTAACAAATTCTTAAGAATTCAAAAGTTAGCCAACAGTTGGGAGTGTTTTAGCCAAATCTAAATAAAAGAACAGATTAGACAAGCAGCTGTGCTCCCTGGAAAGAAGATCAAAATTAGACCACTTGACACACCAAAAATAAATTTGAAAACCTATCAGATAAGCTAAACATTCCTTCTACACATTTGTTGCAGCATATAATGTACACAATATTAAATAATAACCACACTCATGAGGCTGGTCCCTACCCTACAGGACTTCACCTATCCTAAGTAGAAACAAAACAAACTGGCTAAATAACAGTACAGCAGTCTATTCTTATCTACACATGTGTCTTCTGCAGTTTCAGTTAACCCATGGTCAACCATGGCAAAAAAATATTAAGTGACAAATTTCAAAAATAAGCAAGTCATGAGTTTTAAGTTATGTACCTTTTCAAGAAGCATGATGAAATCTAGTATCATCCCGCCTGGAACGTGAATCCTCCCTTTGCTCAGTGTGTCCACGTTGTAGATGCTACCCACCTGTTAGTCACTTCATAGCCTTCTCAGTTATCAGATCTACTGTCAAGGTATGACAGTGCTTGAGTTCATGTAACCCTTATTTTACTTAATAATGACCCCAAAGTGCAAAATACTGGCAATTTGGATATGCCATATAAAAGTTGTAAAGTCCTTCCTTCAAAAGAGAAGGTAAAAGTACATAGAATAATAATAAACAGAAGTTGTTAAATTATATAGTAAGAATGAACTTCTATTCATAAAATTCTGAAGAAGGAAAAAAAAATTTATACTACCTTTTTTGTTGCACATCAAACTACAAAGGTCACAGCCACAGTGCATGATAAGTGCTGAGCTAAGATGAAAAGGCATCAAACTGTGGGTGGAAAACATGACCATAAACGTATTCTGACTAAAGACAACCACATGTTCAGTACTATTCACAGTTTCAGGCATCCACTAGGGACTATCAGAACCTATCTCCTACAGACAAGAGGGAACTGCCATAAAGAGTAAATAGCTATACAGAGAATAACCGCAGTAGAATTTTTGGAGATAGTTTTATGACGATATTTGAAATTCATTGTGAACCTGTGAAAATTAGGTAAGTTCTGGACAACATAAGATCAGTAGGGAATGAGCTCATTAAAGTAGGGAAAATAAAATTAGTAATGTTGAAACACCACAAAAGTTAGATTCATGTTGCTAGAAAGCAACAAACCTGGCTAAAACATTGGTTATTACAGGAAAGTTGTGGAAAATTAAACTAAAAAAAAATAGCTTCAACGGGTAGAGGGACTAAAAAGTCAGGCATATATTAAATATGGCCTATGAATACACATTTGAAAAAAAAGACAAATTAGAAGCCTGTAAGAAATGTTGTCCATTTGATAAATATGGTAGTTAATTTTGTATGTGCTGTAGACTGATTATTTACATACTTCCTGTAAGAAAAAGGAGGATTTATTTTCACAGTAAACTACAAGGTTTTTGCTGAGTCACTTCCTGCTTCTTGTTCTCTTTTTTAATGGGCTTTTACTCTGGTGGGCTTTCATTTGAACTTCAAGGGGAAGCAATTAGAACAAAATCTTGTAAACTAATCGGCAATTACAACATGCAAATGAAGTAAGTTTGTCATACCTATGCTAACCAATTAACAAATAGCCTATGGAAAAACAGGGGAAGGACTTGTGTTTTATGGCTTAAATACTCTGGCTGAATGATTGGGTGTTCATCTTTCAATTGTGTTGTTGTTGTTGTTGGTTTGTTTTTGCTCTTTTGTTCTTCCGGGTTTTTTTATTTTTATTTTTTATAGTTTAAGGTGTGTGTCAATATATGTGTGAGGGTTCGAACTGAATTCCATTTTTTTATCCCTCCAGTCTTTCTGTTTTTCTTCTCTATTCACATTAGGCCAGGCAGGTGTGTGTGTGATTAGTTTTCTTGATTTTGTGTTGTTGTTGTTGTTCATATTGTTTCACTTTGCTGTTATTCCAGTTTGTTTTGGGGGGTGTGTGGTTTTGGAGTTTGTGTGTATGTCTGTGTGTTTGTGCATTCAATTGTCTTTTGCATTGGTTTCCGCTTTGCATCATCACATAGAGTGGTGGAGGGGAGTGGATCTAAGGGAAGACATACCACAATAAGTGAACACTGTAATTTGCAAGTAGAATTTCAATCCTAACACACCATCCCCTACTTTATTCGAATTTCAAATATTACAAGACACAACAAAGTTTCCCATCCACTGTCCTATTTCAAAATAGAACAAATCCAGAGACCGGATCAGAGAAGAATAGAGCACTGAGCAAAC